>OX402055.1:2762676-3362676 GCA_947859365.1 Archips crataeganus
CAAAATACATCATCTGTGAAAATTAGCTATCACGGTTCATAAGATACAGCCTGGTGACAGACGGACAGACGGACGGACAGCGAAGTCTCAGTTACGGTAAAACTTTTATACGCCAACGCCATCTATGGATTGCAGACGAAGTTAACTCGTCATCTTAAAAGTTGAGGTACTTTAACGTTCTTGGACAGCGTCCTCTGTTATTGTTTAAAGTAAAACTATTATATCTTATAGCTATACCGTTTAAATGAGTCCTCGCCCACGCGGTAAAAAGGCTGGGGGGTATGCCGACTATACCCCGTTATCTAACGCTCAGTTTGGGGGCTAGCTAAAATAGTGATGTAGCTTCACATAATTATTTGATTCACATTTACTTATAAATAGTTAACAAGTTAAGTATGAAGTATGTTTTTCTATTTTTTATTTCTTCTTTTTTTTTTTAAATGCAGTTGAAAAAAAAAATAGAAAAAGATACTTCATACTTAACTTGTTAAAGTTGCATTTCGTACTAAATACAAACTGAAATATAGATGCACAGAAAAAACCCCAGAAAAAAGACCAATGCTGGGAATCGAACCCAGGTCCTCAGCATTCCGTGCCGCGTGCCATACCCCTACACCACCACTGGTCTAGAGATTAGACACGAATCTTTCCTATACATCATACATTTCAATCTGCTAAATCATCACCTTATGCAGTGACAAACGCACATCTATGTTACACCCTCATCGAGAGATTTTAACACTCCTTCGGAACTAACCGCTCACCTGGACAAGAGATGGCGCTACTGTGCAACTTTAAACAAGTTAGCTATGAAGTATCTTTTTTTTTTTTTGTACTTATTTTTTCAACTTCATTTTTTTTATTACTTTTACGGTCATCCCGTGAAATCATACATTTCGTACTAAATACAAACTGAAATATAGATGCACAGAAAAAACCCCAGAAAAAAGACCAATGCTGGGTTCGATTCCCAGCATTGGTCTTTTTTCTGGGGTTTTTTCTGTGCATCTATATTTCAGTTTGTATTTAGTACGAAATGTATGATTTCACGGGATGACCGTAAAAGTAATAAAAAAAAAAAAAAATGAAGTTGAAAAAATAAGTACAAAAAAAAAAAAAAAAGATACTTCATAGCTAACTTGTTTAAAGTTGCACAGTAGCGCCATCTCTTGTCCAGGTGAGCGGTTAGTTCCGAAGGAGTGTTAAAATCTCTCGATGAGGGTGTAACATAGATGTGCGTTTGTCACTGCATAAGGTGATGATTTAGCAGATTGAAATGTATGATGTATAGGAAAGATTCGTGTCTAATCTCTAGACCAGTGGTGGTGTAGGGGTATGGCACGCGGCACGGAATGCTGAACCTGGGTTCGATTCCCAGCATTGGTCTTTTTTCTGGGGTTTTTTCTGTGCATCTATATTTCAGTTTGTATTTAGTACGAAATGTATGATTTCACGGGATGACCGTAAAAGTAATAAAAAAAATGAAGTTGAAAAAATAAGTACAAAAAAAAAAAAAAAAGATACTTCATAGCTAACTTGTTAAAGTTGGCTTAGTAGCACCATCTCTTGGTCCAGGTGAGCGGTTAGCTCCGAAGGAGTGTTAAGTCTCTCGGTAGAGGGCATAACATAGATGCGCGCTTTATCACTGCCTAATGTGATTATAACAGACTGAAGTGTACGATGTATGTGAAAAATTCGTCGCTAACTTCTAGACCAGTGATGGTGTAGGGGTAAGCGCGCAGCACGGAACGCTGAGGACCTGGGTTCGATTCCCAGCATTGGTCTTTTTTCTGGGGTTTTTTCTGTGCATCTATATTTCAGTTTGTATTTAGTTTGAAATATTATAAATAGTTATTTGTCAAATTGAAATTATTCTTTTGTGAATGTCCTTGGGATAACTCATTCATTGCATCTATATGATCGGATAGGAGGCCGACAATTATTGAATTAACAAATGTATTAAATAAAAATCCAGGCATTCAATCTGAAAAAAATATTAATCAGTTGTTAGAAAATAAGGAAGTTCAAATTGATAAAAGTATTGTAAACAAAAGCTGCATAGAGCATTACAAAAAACTACAGTTTTTGCCAGTTACATCTGTAGAGGTCGAAAAACCATTTTCATTTTTAAAAAGGAATTTTTACAAGCAGACGACGAAGTTCGACTTCATATAATTTGGAATAAATATTGTTAATTTATTATGAAACATACTTACAAAAAATTTTTTTTTCTTTCTTTTCATAATAATTTAAAAAAACACTATAGAAGAGCTCTGGTAAGTATGGATTTTTGTGATAATCATGTTAGTGAGTTAGTAAACGAACTTAATTTTTTATCGATTCAGATTATCGATACTACCCCATCACTTGCCCCTAAACTGAGCATTAGATAACGGAGTCTAATGACGACAAAGGGGCCGAGAGAGGTGCGGGCGGCGAGCGCGCCTCCTGAGCCTGCCGCCCGCACCTCTCCAACCCCTTTGTCGTCACACCCCCCAGCCTTTGTACCGCGCCGGCGAGGACTCATTCAAACGGTCTAGCTATAGTTCCTTGACCTTGATCTGCTAGACTGTGGAATCGATTACCCACCTCCATTAGGCAATCTCCCTCCGTGGTGTCGTTCAGGGAAGCTTTGAAGAAGATGTGGCTCACACCATCACTTTAATATATTGAGAACACTGCTTATTTATTATATGTATTTTGCATATATATGTTGTATATGGTAGTATATTTTTATTAGGTTTCTTTATATTATGAGTTTATGTATTGTATTTACTAAAAGTTGTATTGTAGCCTTTGCTTTGTCCGACTGTTTTATTTTGACTTACTCTTTGTCGGTCCCTTACTAAATGCTCCTTTCATCCACTCAAGGGTTGACTGGTAGAGATCCCTTAAAGGGATAAGTTCGCCTTTGTACATGCATTTCAACGGTTGTCAATAATGTATTTCTTTTTTTTTTCCTTATTTTTGTACAATAAAGAGTTTACATACATACATACCTTGACCTTTTCTGTGACCTTGAGAACGACCGCTTTAGCCTAGTTGGTAGTGACCCTGCCTACGAAGCAAGAGGTCCTGGGTTCAAATCCCGGTAAGGGCATTTATTTGTGCGATGATATTTATTTATCTATATAAGTATGTTTATCCGTTGCTTAGTACCCATAACACAAGCTTTGCTAAGCTTACTTTGGGACTAGGTCAATTGGTGTGAATTGTCCCATGATATTTATTTATTTATTTATTTATTTATTTAATAGTTTTCTGCACTTAACACGATTGGTGTCTTTTACCTGAACATTATTTTCCAGGATTACATGGAGGATGTGAACGGCAAGGAGATATCGCTCCAGTACGTCACAGTCAAGGTCCCGGGGCAGAAGCCGAGGGGATCCAAGTCCATCATCACGACGGTTCCAGGGTACAACGGGTACAGCAGTCTGGACCTCCACGACAGCATCGGAGGGCTAAGTCTAGGTAAGCAGAAGTTGGGGTTTCTTTTGTTATTTTCTTACTAAGGAAGAAAGAAAGAATGAAAAACATTTATTTGTGACATTTTGATTTTGAGGCAAATATGGTCACAAAATGGTCCCAACTCAGCATAATGTCAACCTTACAGCCGACGCTGGTCTTCCGTCTTAGCTATTGCGTTAGGAAGAATGAACAAACAAGCAAACCTTCATATTTAGAACTAGCTCTATTAGTTGGACGTATATTACTGAAATGATGTTGATCATTATTAAACTTGATTTCGTACGTTTAATTCAAATCTTGCAAGTTAATACCATCCCAATAGTAAACTTACTCATTGAATTTTAAGTTAGTAGTTCAGCCTTTCGACAACAGATGGCGCCACCAAAGCCACACATTAAAGCGGGTCAACGTGACCAACGAAAGGGGGTAAAAGTCGAGTTGCAAGATTTGTTTACATTGTTACAATTAAAGTTAGTGTGCATTAAGTTAAGTTGATAATAAAACATCATATATATCATACTAAATACAATTTTTTATAATAAATAAATAAATATCACGGGACAATTCACACCAATTGACCTAGTCCCAAAGTAAGCTAGGTAAAGCTTGTGTTATGGGTACTTACATAGATAGATACATACTTAAATACATATTAAACACCCAAGACCCGAGAACAAACATTCGTATTTTTCATACAAATATCTGCCCCGACACGGGAATCGAACCCGGGACCTCAAGCTTCATAGTCAGGTTCTCTAACCACTAGGCCATCTGGTCGTCTAACTTGAAACATGGATGCACAGAAAAACCCAGAAAAAAGACCAGCTCTGGGAATCGAACACAGGTCCTCAGCATTCCGCGCTGCGTGCTAATCCCCTACGCCACAACTGGTCGGGACTTAGACACTATAACTGTTCCTATGCATCACACATCTCAGCTTGCTTAATCACTTATTGCAGCGATATCTATGTTAAAACTCTCAACGAGAGACGTCAACACTCCTTCGGATAACGGTAAAAGTAAAAAATTGGAGTTGAAAAATAAAATAAAATACAATAAGACTGCAAAAGAAACGTAGTACACTAGTAGCACGGGGTCTAATTAGCAACTCGTCTATGGGGCAACTCGTCTAAGACGCAGGTTGTCTAAATCGCAGCTCGTCTACATATCAGTTCGCCTAAAAGCAACTGGTCTACACGATTTTTTAAGTAGCAGCTCGTCTAATATCGCGTCGGTTGATTCCACTTACGTCAGCTGCCACAGAAACATAGTTAGGTTTAGTTTATGTTAAGTTTTCATCGGCCCGAAGTGCCAAAAGCACACAGAAGAAGGAGCTCCGCGACACTGTTTCTGAGTCAATTTAAATTGGGGAAAACGACATTGGAATCCAACTAGGTCAATAGCTAATTAGATGAGCTGCTACTTAAAAAATCGTGTAGACCAGTTGCTTTTAGGCGGGTTGATATGTAGACGAGCTGCGACTTAGACAACCGGCGTCTTAGACGAGTTGCTAATTATTAGACCCCGTGCTACTAATTTAAAAAAACAATCTTAATAAAACATCATTTACTTAATTTAATTCCAGGCTATAAAGACAAACCGACGCGCGTCACAGACAAAGCCCTCATGTCTGCCTTCGACACGCTCAAGGAGCCGGCGTCCAGCCGGCAGTCCTTGGCCTCGGAGGTGGAACTCACCACGAACGGGGACAAAGACACGCCTCACGTCAAGAAGAGGCATCGCAGGATGAAGAGCAGCGGGGTTAAGAACGGGGAGGATGGTGAGTGAATGTTGATTACCAAGGATAATTTTTAGGGTTCCGTAGTCAACTAGGAACCCTTATAGTTTCGCCATGTCTGTCCGTCTGTCTGTCTGTCTGTCTGTCTGTCCGCGGCTAAGCTCAGAGACTGTTAGTACTAGAAAGCTGTAATTTGGCATCAATATATATATATATATCAGTCACGCCGACAAAGTGATTGAATAAAAAAAAGTAAAATAAATTTTTTTAGGGTACCTCCCATAGACGTAAAGTGGGGGTGATTTTTTTTTCTCGGCTAACCCTATAGTGTGGGGTATCGTTGGATAGGTCTTTTAAAATCATTGCGGGGTTGCTAACATGATTTTTCTATTCAGTGACCTGTTTGCGAAATATTCAACTTTAAAGTGAAAATTTTCATTAAAATCGGCCGTCCCCCCCCCTCTAAAATCTAAACTGTTGGGTGGAAAAACTTGAAAAAATTCAGAAGGGTAGTAAATATATCAAATTTACTAGGAAAATTATAGCGGCTAAGATTGCTTGGAAATTATTTGTAGTTTAAGAGTAAATAGTAGTAGGTATAAAACATACCTGAACTTGGATGATTCCGTACACATACGAAATCCTTAGAAAAATATTACTTGATTTTTTCGTAATGGATACGGAACCCTACCTTGGGCGTGTCCGACACGCTCTTGGCCGGTTTTTGTACATTTTTTTTTTCTTTCAAATATTTTAACGAGGCTTAAGTACACCTAATGTGACTATGCCAGCCTCATGGGAAGCCACAGAAAACTACAACACACTTAACTGTTGCCTAGCTCAGAGATGGAGTCTCTGTATAAAAGCATTTCTGATGAATTTGTATATCAGTACTGCATCATCCGACACCGGCTTACTCAGAATTACATTTACACCACCATTATACATTTCAAACTAAATACAAACTGAAATATAGATGCACAGAAAAAACCCAATAACCTAATGTGATTATAACAGACTGAAGTGTACGATGTATGGGAAAGATTCGTCGCTAACTTCATTACAACATACTATATATTACATATTTGAATTACATTTACACCACCATTATACATTTCAAACTAAATACAAACTGAAATATAGATGCACAGAAAAAACCCAAAAACCTAATGTGATTATAACAGACTGAAGTGTACGATATATGGGAAAGATTCGTCGCTAACTTCTAGACCAGTGATGGTGTAGGGGTAAGCACGCAGCACGGAACGCTGAGGACCTGGGTTCGATTCCCAGCATTGGTCTTTTTTCTGGGGTTTTTTCTGTGCATCTATATTTCAGTTTGTATTTAGTTTGAAATATATGGTTTCACGGGATGACCGTAAAAGTAATAAAAATATGAAGTTGAAGAAAATAAAAAATAAATAGAAAAAGATACTTCATACTTAACTTGTACCATTATACATGTTTGAATGAGCCAAATATTTCTTCCTAACGTCTCCATTCTGGTCACATTCCAGAAGGAAGTGCAAAAGGTCCTCCGTTCTGTTACAAACCCTACACAAGGGTGACTGCATGACTCCCATCAAATTAAAAAAAAAACAATTTAGTGATAATAAAAAGGATAATTAAATCACGAGGACTTTCAATGTCTTTACTATAACCTCGGGGAGGCCTTCTTCACATTTTTATTTATCAAACTAGCTGTTGCCCGCGACACCGTCTACGAAGTATAGTACCTTACGACCTATTCTCAGACCTACTGAATGAATATAGAGAAAAAAGTTTCATAAAAAATCACAAACACCGTGACACGAAGTTTTCATATATTACAGAATTTTAGGGTTCCGCACCTCGAAAGGAAAAAGCGGAACCCTTATAGGATCACTTTGTTGTCCGTCCGTCCGTCTGTCTGTCAAGCCCTTTTTCTCAGGAACGCGTGGAGGTATCAAGCTGAAATTTATATCAAACTAGCTTTTGCCCGCGGCTTCGCTCGCGTGTACCTTGAGAATTCCAAAGAACCAAGATATCAAGCAAGCAAGCATACAGGCAAGCAAGCAAGCATGCATCCAACCATCTCAGGAGTATATTATATTCTTTCGAATAAAAAAAGAATTTTTAAAATCGGTTCACAATTGACCGAGAAATCGGTGAACACCTACATAAAAAAATACATAAATGGAATGCATAACCTCCTCCTTTTTTTGAAGTCGGTTAAAGAGCCCTTTGCGGCCTACTTACAGTATAAACTTATGAATTTTGAAATTTTAGCTTACAACCAGTAAAACGCAAAATCCCGTTTTTTCCCGTTCCCGTAAGAATTTCGGAAAATACTTTCTTAATAAGGGGAAAGTCCTCTTTCAATGCTCCTCTACACTCCCCAAGCAACTCATGCCGAATTTCAGCTTTCTACGACCAGTAAAACGAAAAATCCCGTTTTTTCCCGTTCCCGTGGGAATTTTGGAAAGTTCTCTCTCAATGCTCCTCTACACTCCCCAAGCAACCTCATGCCGAATTTCAGCTTTCTACGACCAGTAAAACGAAAAATCCCGTTTTTCCCGTTCCCGTGGGAATTTTGGATAGTCCTCTCTTAATGCTCTTCTACACTCCCCAAGGAACCCATTTGCCAAATTTCAGCTTTCTACGACCAGTAAAACGAAAAATCCCGTTTTTTCCCGTTCCCGTGGGAATTTCGGAAAGTCTTCTCTCAATGCTTCTCTACACTCCCCAAGCAACCTCATGCCAAATTTCAGCTTTCTACGACCAGTAAAACGAAAAATCCCGTTTTTTCCCGTTCCCGTGGGAATTTTGGAAAGTCCTCTCTCAATGCTCCTCTACACTCCCCAAGCAACCTTATGCCGAATTTCAGCTTTCTACGACCAGTAAAACGAAAAATCCCGTTTTTTTCCGTTCCCGTGGGAATTTTGGATAGTCCTCTCTTAGTGCTCTTCTACACTTCTCAAGCAACCTACATGCCAAATTTCAGCTTTCTACGACCAGTAAAACGAAAAATCCCGTTTTTTCACGTTCCCGTGGGAATTTTGGAAAGTCCTCTCTCAATGCTCCTCTACACTCCCCAAGCAACCTATATGCCGAATTTCAGTTTTCTACGACCAGTAAAACGATAAATCCCGTTTTTTCTTTATCCCGTGGGAATTTCAGAAAATCCTTAAAACTGTTTTTCACTATTATAATTACCTACTTCTATGCCAAATTTGAAGAGTCTAGTAATTACAGTTCATAGGATTCCGTTGAACTGAATATATAAATCCCGTTTATTCCTTATCCCGTGGGAATTTTGAAAAATCCTGAAATTGATGTTTTAACTATTGTAATACCTACTTGTGTATCAAATTTGAAGAGTCTAGTTATTATAGTTACTGAGATACGGTCACTCGGAATCGAATCTATAAATCCCGTTTTTTCCCGTTCCCGTGGGAATTCCCAAAAATCCTTCCTTAGTGAATGCCTACATTGTATAAGGTATCTATGTGCAAAATTTCAAGTCTCTAGGTCCAGTGGTTTGGGCTGTGCGTTGATATATCAACAGTCAGTCACTCAGTCAGTCGGTCAGTCAGTCAGTCAGTCAGTCAGTTTAGAATTTTATATATATAGATATTCAGGTCTACGCTCAACGAGCTATGGAATGGAGAGGGCTATGCTCGGAGTTTCTCTGCGGGATCGAATCAGGAAGGAGATCCGTAGAAGAACAGGGGTCACGGACATAGCCAAACGGATTAGCTCGTTGAAATGGCAATGGGCAGGCCATATAGCACGCTGAACGGATGGCCGTTGGAGCCAAAAGTTCTCGAATGGAGACCACGAACTGGCAAGCGCAGCGTGGGACGTCCACCAATGTGATGGATGGACGATTTGGTGAAGGCCGCGGGTTCAGCCGTAATGATTGGGCGTCAATGAGCGAGGCCTAGGTTCAGCAGTGGACGTCTTTCGGCTAAAATGATGAATGGACCATTTCTTCACATTTATATTTACCAATCAAATGTATTATTTGCTCTTAGCCTCTGCTGGCTTCTACAACTTACCGAACAGTGAGCGAGTTGCTAAGACTAATCAGTTAATGTATTATCCACTAGATGGCGATGGCGCGGCGTCATGCGAGTTCACGATAGTGTCGCTCGACGGCAAGAGATGGCGCTGGGAGGTGTGCGGTGCGACCGGGATGGCATGCGCGGCGGAAAGAGACGCCTGGGTAGCGTGTGTTGAAGCGCAGATACTACAATCGCTGCAGGGACGGGTGAGACTATTCTTTTCTCTTTTTCTCGAAATCATTATATTTTTATCGCTCTATAAAACTAGTTGATGTCTGCGTGCGACTTAAACTGTAAATATATAGTTTATCCACTTTAATGAATATCGGCATTTATGATTATCTGCTTTTGACGTTAAGAATAAGACATCGAATTTTTCGGTGAAAAATTAAATGACAGGAAGAATCAAGCGAAATCCAAAACCACAAGGAACCATTTTTTTAACAAGTGAGTTATCCACCACCATTAATACGGACTGACTCTAATTCTGAAACAATTCGCTGTACATAAAATAAAAAATCGAAAACAAAAGTCGTACAAAATTTTCGCCTGTCTTCAGGCATTTGTTCCAAAGATTGCGATGTCTGAACAAGAGTATATTTTTCAGACGTCCCGCCAGCCCGCGCCAACGGGTGCCAACTCTACGGGCGACGTGCGCGCTACGTACTACATCAGGAGGGTTAAAGGGAACGACAAATGCTGCGATTGCGGCGCTAACGGTACGCACAACACACGAAGATTGTTGACGTGTAGTTTTTATTTCCTTCAATAATTTATTTCTTAAGTAGGCCGTCAAGAGCTCTTTTATGTGCCCTTATTTTAGTTTACAAGGGCTTTCGGAAAGACCATGATTGCCAAGAAGAATGCGCCGCAAAAAAACTGACTTATTAGTTACAAGATTGCATTTTACGAACAAGTGTAAATATTGCAGCAAAATCAGAACACTACTCCACTAGCACTATTTCAAAGACCGAGAGATGTATAGGGTTTCCAGGCCAAATAACTATGTAAAATCTGAAACGGACTTTAGCTTTCAACAGGTTAACTGAAGTTAATTTCTCTAGGAAACTTGTGACCCTAATCATAATAGGGATGTTGACACCACCAATCAACTGACGTTCTTTTTATGAGCTGTCAAAACACAATCTCCCATAGAGTTTGAATGACAATAGCGACATATGACGTCATTGTTGGCATACTCAATCAACTAACTATTTATTTGTTTTAAAGCGACAAAAAATCTAATTTTGCATTTAATCGAAAATTAATCTGGCTTTCAGGGCTGAAATAAAGCGTTTTTTTACTGGAGTCGTGTCTACAAATTCTTTTTTAATGGTGTCAACATCCCTATTGTTGAAAAGATAATCATAGTTCTCTCTCCCCCTTCAGATCCGGACTGGGCGAGCTTAAACCTTGGCGTGCTGATCTGCATCGAGTGTTCCGGAATACACCGCAACCTCGGCTCGCACATATCCAGGGTGCGGTCGTTGGACTTGGACGAGTGGCCGTGAGTACCCGTCACTATCACTTGAATGATCGTGGCGTGCTAAGTGGCGCCATCTAGTATTACATACACGAACTATTACGACGAACGGGGGAACTAGTGCGTAATTGGGTCTTGTACAGAAAAGTAGGATGGAGATGTATTCTGTGTTCACTGTCATTTGTGATAGCGCTTAAAATATGTGCAAGTGAAAGCTATAATTGCGCTTAAATAATAAAAAAATGTGATGAAAACTTAAAAAGATGCAAATAATATACAATGTCTGCACAAAATACCTTCATTTAATATTACAGTTAAGCAATCGCCGACCGCTGGGACAAATTAAATTACCTAAGCGCTGTAATGCACTGGTGAAGATGTAAAAACACAATTTCAACAAGTATGTGTACTTAAGGATACATTCGTGGGGCACGGCACAGATTGAGACCGACAAACTTAAAGACATAGTTTATGTTGTAACTCAAACTGGCATCCTTATGGTACCTAAACTAGGGTTATTTTCAAATGCAGGGGCTACTTTGGAAAAAAGTTTTTACGCCGTGTCCTTATTTTTTTAGACCATCTGTGGCAGTGAAATAACTACCTTGATAAATTACCTAACTTTTTACGTTATTTGCTCAATCGAGCTATGAATATTTGCGTTTTTATAACCATTTTTGACGACCGCTTTAGCCTAGTTGGTAGTGACCCTGCCTACGAAGCAAGAGGTCCTGGGTTGGGTGCGCCTCGATAGATATAACAACATTTGATATAACTGTAACATTTGGTATAATGCTACATTTGATATAATGCGATTTACTCAAAAAGTAAACTTCGGAGGATTGATATTAATTCTATTTGATATGCATTAGGTTAGGTTAGATTAGTTTATTTTATAAAAGAATCGTAGAATGTTTACTTCTCGAGTAAATCGAATTATGTCAAATGTAGCATTACACCAAATGTTACAGTTATATCAAATGTTGTTATATCTATCATTACACACCCTCCTGGGTTCGAATCCCGGTAAGGGCATTTATTTGTGTGATGAGAGGAATATTTGTTCCTGAGTTATGGAGGTTTTCTATGTATTTGAAGTATTTATGTATCTATATTTTGACGACCAGATGGCCTAGTGGTTAGAGAACCTGACTATGAAGCTCGAGGTCCCGGGTTCGATTCCCGTGTCGGGGCAGATATTTGTATGAAAAATACGAATGTTTGTTCTCGGGTCTTGGGTGTTTAATATGTATTTAAGTATGTATCTATCTATATAAGTATGTTTATCCGTTGCCTAGGACCCATAACACAAGCTTTCCTAGCTTACTTTGGGACTGGGTCAATTGGTGTGAATTGTCCCGTGATATTTATTTATTATTTATTTATTATTTATTTATTATTTATTTATATAACTATGTTTATCGTCGTCTAGTACCCATAGTACAAGCTTTACTTAATTTGGGACTAGGTCGATTTGTGTAAGATTGTCCCCTAATATTTATTTGTTTATTTATTTATTTATTTTAAATCTATCAAAGTAGCCCCAAAATTTCCTAAAGTAACCCCAGTTTACCGGTACATTGTACATTTACTAAAGCAAATTGTTTATTTCCAGTCTGGGCCATGTTAGTGTAATGGTGTCGATGGGCAATGGGCTCGCCAACTCCATTTGGGAGGCCGACCTGCGCGGACACATCAAACCCATCGCCTCTTCTAGCAGGGAAGAGAAGGAGAGGTAAGCTCTTTGATTCATACATTTGGGTGATTCCACGGGCGTTTCAACCGTTATCATTTGTCGTGAAGCGGGGTGGCATTATTGGATTAGGTACTTACCCACTCCTCACTTCACGGACAGATGGTTACATTTCTTTTGGTTACAAACTAGAAGTATTATTGCTGTGTTTAACGCGCCGCGGGAGGGCGCAGGCTGAAAATCAGCGCCGCCGGCTTCCTAACCGGCAGCACTTATGCTGAGCCTGAGCCTATTGCCGCGAAGTTTTTTTTTGGTTTTGTGTGTTTCTGTATGTTTTTTTTTTATGTTCATTGTATTTCTTTTGTATGTTTGTGGCAATAAATGAATTTATTATTATTATTATTTTAAGTTGCTCAGATGGATCCAGCGGGTTCCTAAAATACCTTTACTTCAAGGGCCGTAGCCGGTTATGCTTATGTTGGGGTGATTAGGGCAGACAGCGAAATGATACAGAGGACAATTTAAATTAACAGTATATTGTTTTACGAACATGCAACGATAAAAACAATTCCATAAATTGCAACAATTTTATAATATTAACCGTGTGACGAAGAACGGTACGTTCGGGTTGGGAATGACCTCTTATTAAAACACGTTTGATAACGCGCACTGATTTTAAAGCGTGGGCAAATTCACGCTCGCACTGGCCAGTGGATAAATGAAAGTTAGCGCACTTACGGCATCTTCGGGACTACCTCGACGATGATGGGTAAATCACGCGAGGCTACGAACGCTGTAGCCTGCGGAGAATGTTTGGGGACCCTCAGGCCGTCGAGCCCAACTAGCCAGTGGCTAGGTGAGGCCTGGGGGGAGAATTAGAGGCTGCGCCCGATGACCACGGTGACAGTCAGTGCGGGGTGCAGTGCGCGGGCAGGCATGAAGCCCTTGGCGTCGCACTACGTGCTGCAGGATCTGCCCGCCGGAATCCTGAGACTGCGGGAACCGAGGCGCGCGCGGTCAGCCGCAGCGCGCGACGGGGGTGAAACAAGGCGTTGACGCACCCTTGGCTTCGCGCAAGCGCATCAGGCCGCCTCCAAGCGCGAGCCCTCGGGCAACGACCGCTTTAGCCTAGTTGGTAGTGACCCTGCCTACGAAGCAAGAGGTCCTGGGTTCGAATCCTGGTAAGGGCATTTATTTGTGTGATGAGCACGAATATTTGTTCCTGAGTTATGGATGTTTTCTATGTATTTAAGTATTTATTTATCTATATAAGTATGTTTATCGTCGTCTAGTACCCATAATACAAGCTTTGCTTAGTTTGGGACTAGGTCGATTTGTGTAAGATTGTCCCCTAATATTTATTTATTTAATAAAAAGCGAGCGCGGTCACGCGCGGCACGCGTTGAAAATAAAGCGCGGCATGCAAGCTCTGCGCGTAGCTGGGGTGATGAAGGGCATTGACATCCTCTTGGCGTCGTATGGATACACCCGGCCGCCGTTTCAGCCGGGGCCTGCGAAGAACGAGCGCGGCGGCGCTCTCACACCGCGAATATCACTACGCGGCACAACCCACGTCTGACACCATATTAATGGCGATACGACACTCCACGACACATTACAAAACGATCGCAACGGCCTGCCGAGATGTTCGCACCCAACGAGATATTATACGCGGGGCGCGAAGTTGTTTACGTGCGAGTGCTAAACGTCAAACGCGCGCGCTAAGATGCGTCACGTGATCCCGCCAGGAGCGCCGCGCCAACACTGACGTTTCACTCATTACAGATTGGGAAACTCCTGCGCCAGTTCCTTATTACGATACGCGGCGAGATGCAGTCCTTAGTTTATATGACGCGTCGCCGTTAATGTGCGCCATTAGGGAACGCAAATTTCGCTAAACGGAATGGTTTTTTTTGACAGATGTCTAAGTTTTCTAACTAAAAGATACCGTTCGGTTTGAAGAATAAATTTATGACAGTTCCGCGTCTGAAATTTACTGAAATACGCTTCGTTGTGTAAAACAGTAATAATAAGTGCGTAGCTTAGGTTCCTCTGATCAAATTGGTGTATCGCATGTGATTGGGAGTAAGATAGTTTAGTGGGAAAATAGTTGTGAAAGTTTGCGATAACACATGGAGTTTCTGTTGTGAATTCAGCTCCTATAGCTACTGAAGGCCTGGAATATGCCTGTTACTCGTTAGATCAAGAGTTTAGCTACACGTGAGTACATATGTCACATCCCAAAACATGTTATTCACGTAAATATTCACATGTCAAAATCGGTATTGAGTTTAAGGTTATCTTGTAGTAATTTGTACTACACATTGCTAGATTAAGATTGTATGAATTAGAAGGCATGCTGTTGCTAGTTCAGGATCTATTTAGAAATTGAACCGACTGCAAAAGGTTTGAAAATATCTTTCTACTATCTGTTTCAAGTCAATGACTCGGCAGAACAGATTAGTAGAAACATATTTTCATGCCTTTTGGAGTCGGTTCAAGTTTTTTTTTGGAATTTTAACTAAAATTTTCCATCGGTAACTTAGCTTAATGACGCGAGCATAGTCGCGGGTAAAAAAGATGATTAGACGACCAGATGGCCTAGTGGTTAGAGAACCTGACTATGAAGCTTGAGGTCCCGGGTTCGATTCCCGTGTCGGGGCAGATATTTGTATGAAAAATACGTATGTTTGTTCTCAGGTCTTGGGTGTTTAATATGTATTTAAGTATGTATCTATCTATATAAGTATGTTTATCCGTTGCCTAGTACCCATAACACAAGCTTTGCTAAGCTTACTTTGGGACTAGGTCAATTAGTGTGAATTGTCCCATGATATTTATTTATTTATTTATTTAAAAAAAAAAAAAATATTTACTCAAACAAAAGAAGTACAAAAATACTTTTCTCTAAATACCTCTGCCAAACTGCATAGCAGTTTGTCGGCAGAAAGTGTAGAACTCTCATTCCTTATTTTTATTTGGGGTTCCGTACCCAAGGATGCCAACGGTGCCCTATCACTGAAACTCCGTCATAATCCGCTAATGAGATAACTTTCGTGTCACAGATGGATCCGTCTGAAATACGAGCGGCGCGCGTTCCTCTCGTCCACGGAGGTGCCTACGGGCGTGGACTCGCTGCTGACGGCCAGCTCGCGCGGCGCCGTGGCGCTGCTGGCGCGCGTGCTGGCCGTGCCCGCGCCGCGCGCGCCCGCGCCCGCCGAGAGGGCGCTCGCGCTGCGCGCCGCCGCCGCCGCCGGCCAGCTGCCCGCCGCGCAGCTGCTCATATGGGTGAGTCACTAACAGCGTGGCTCGCTGCTGGCCGTGCCCGCGCCGCGCGCGCCCGCGCCCGCCGAGAGGGCGCTCGCGCTGCGCGCCGCCGCCGCCGCCGGCCAGCTGCCCGCCGCGCAGCTGCTCATATGGGTGAGTCACTAACAGCGTGGCTCGCTGCTGGCCGTGCCCGCGCCGCGCGCGCCCGCGCCCGCCGAGAGGGCGCTCGCGCTGCGCGCCGCCGCCGCCGCCGGCCAGCTGCCCGCCGCGCAGCTGCTCATATGGGTGAGTCACTAACAGCGTGGCTCGCTGCTGGCCGTGCCCGCGCCGCGCGCGCCCGCGCCCGCCGAGAGGGCGCTCGCGCTGCGCGCCGCCGCCGCCGCCGGCCAGCTGCCCGCCGCGCAGCTGCTCATATGGGTGAGTCACTAACAGCGCCATCTTGGAGCGCTTTAGGGAACCATTTGAACACTCGCATAACGCCGTCGTCGCAGGGCGGCTGCCCACCGGACAGCTGCTCATATGAGTAACTAACAGCGCCATCTTGTAGAACTTTATGGAACCATCTGAAAACGCGCATTATGCCGTCGTCGCGAGATGGCTGCCCACAGCGCAGCTGCTCATATAGGCGAGTCTTTAACAGCGCCATCTCGTAGCGCTTTAGGGAACCATCTGAATACTCGTATAACGCCGTCGTCGCGGGGCGGCTGCCCAGCGCGCAGCTGCTCTTACGGGTGAGTCACTAACAGCGCCAAATGGAACTAACAGGAAACTCGTAAAACGCCGTCGCGGGGCATATCTGTCGATTGCGCAGCTGCTGATATAGGTAACTAGCGTCATCTGGTAGCGCTTAAGAGAACTAACAGGAAATGTTTATAAGGATTTCGCTTCTATTGCACATTTAACACTCGCATCCCGCTGAGCGAGCTGAGCTTGTATGGGTGAGTAACCCATCTGGTAGCGGTTAAGGAAACTAGCAGTAAACTTGCATCATGTCACTTCTGTGCATTCGAAGTCCAAGTCTTCATTTGTTGTAAACAATATTTCATCCACATATACGGCTCAAGAAGGCTTTAAGATCGCCGTAGTAGTCTAGGTAATTCAGTTCAGTCAAACTTCAAATATGAAGCTAAATTAAATAAATATCATAGATGCGCTTTATCACTGCCTAAATGTGATTATAACAGACTGAAGTGTACGATGTATGGGAAAGATTCGTCGCTAACTTCTAGACCAGTGATGGTGTAGGGGTAAGCACGCAGCACGGAACGCTGAGGACCTGGGTTCGATTCCCAGCATTGGTCTTTTTTCTGGGGGTTTTTTCTGTGCATCTATATTTCAGTTTGTATTTAGTTTGAAATATATGGTTTCACGGGATGACCGTAAAAGTAATAAAAAAATGAAGTTGAAGAAAATAAAAAATAAATAGAAAAAGATACTTCATACTTAACTTGTAAATATCACGGGACAATTCACACCAATTGACCTAGTCCCAAAGTAAGCTAAGCAAAGCTTGTGTTATGGGTACTAGGCAACGGATAAACATACTTATATAGATAGATACATACTTAAATACATATCAAACACCCAAGACCCGAGAACAAACATTCGTATTATTCATACAAATATCTGCCCCGACACGGGAATCGAACCCGGGACCTCAAGCTTCGTAGTCAGGTTCTCTAACCACTAGGCCATCTGGTCGTCTCTCAAGTTATCTGAACGCTTAAAACACCAAAAAAATAACACCAATTTCTTCTCTTTCAGCACAATGGCAACCCGAACTACCCCGACGCCGACGGACACACCTGCGTATTCTACGCCCGAGCCGCCGCCAACCACCTCTCAGGGGTCCCCACCCAGTACCCAAAGAACCTCCAACTGACCTGCCCCCTCCACCCGAACCCCCCAGTAAGTTCCACCAACTCCTCAGCCACAAACTCCACGAGCTCCAATTCGAGTAACAAGAGCAACATCAAAAACCCAGAACCGGAATGCAACTGCATCATATTCGAGTTGTTGAACGCCCAAAGCTCAGCGAATGCTCTAGTAGAGTTACTAATCGGTCTTCAAAATAACCAATATATGAACGGATACGATAGTCTTAACGGGGCTACTTTTACCCACGGTACGTTAGGGCGGGGGGCGTCCCTCGGTAACAACCTCTCGTTGACCAACGGCAAATGCTCTGGCAGCATCGTCTAGACTCGTTCAACGTGTAAAAATGTTACATAAACTCATATGTAGTTATTTATTTTTTAAATTATGTGAAGTCGTATTTAGTTACCACTGTTTTTGTGTGTGGATGTTGACTTGTGTTTGATGTCCAGGCTATTTCTGAACGTGATAAGCGACAGGTGACACAGACGATGTCATTGCGACAATAGATCGGAGTATACTTATTATAATTAACGTGTTTTTCCTATAGATAACCAATAATAGCGCCATCTGTCAGTTCCAAGAATCATAACTTCATTTTCGCTTTAAGAGGGTACGATGGCTGAGAGACTTTTGAGAAATAGGTATTTTAATGAAATGTCATCATTAACTGTCTCGGTCGAACCCCTCCGTGTCAGTACAGCGAGAGCGGGACAACTGCAGCTCAGACCGTTAATAGGCGCGTAAAATTGATCAAAACAGCATTTCGTAGTCCCCTGTTTTCTTCTCGAAAACTGGACCAATAAAATTATTTTTTTCAAAAATAATTAGAGGACAGATTTAGCTATGCCCCTATGTTTTCCTTTTTTTGTTTATATCAGGGATTCTTTTCTGATGAGTGTCTGAAAATGACGTTGAAATTGGGCAATTTTTTCAGTTTTTGAAAGCTCGTATTTCTTATGTTAATTGAAATATGAAAAAAAACGAAACATAGGGTATGAAAAAAAACGAAACATAGGGGCATAGCCGTGGTAGATACAGATTACACAGTAAACAAAATTTGGCTCTTAAGCCATTATCCAGGGAGGAAACAGGGGACTACGTTTGTATGGAGAAATGGTGCGCATCGTACCCTCTTAATAAAGTAGTACAGCCGGTCTTAATATTAGTTCCAGTAACAAACCGCATTGTCGCTACAGTCCTATGAAGAAGAGCAACGCCATCTATGGGAATTCTGTCGTAACTTCTACATTTACCAATAATTACTTGAATCTGTAAACAATTAATAGTGCTCTGTAATTCACAGATGGCGCTGTTACCCTATTATGTTAATGCATTATCACTGTCAAACGCAAGTGTAAAATCTGTTGTGTTGTCGCGTTGTCGCCTGTCACGTTTTAGAATATGTGCCTGGTGATTGGGAAATGTATTTGTGAAAGTTTAAAAAGTACTAATCTTTTTTTTGTAAGTAGGTTATTTGCCTCCCTTTTTTGATGAATTGAAATAGGTTTTTCGCTGAAAATCACGTGGTTTTTAAACCACACGCTAGAGTGCGATATGAAATAGTAGAAAACAAATGAAAAAAATAATGTAGGAAGTTCTAGCATTTCGCTTTAAAAATGTTGCCGTTTGCGAAGATAGTGGCGTCCTCTTAATTTCTACTCTTTTATGCCGTACTCTAAACAGTTGTTATGGCAATTAAATATTCGCCATGAAATAAAAAAATATATAAATGTTAAAATAAGGGACCCAGGATCTGAAAAATGAAGTAACATGGCGAATATGTTAATTTCTATGCAGTTTTTTGAACGATACTTTTTATTATTCTCATTTTGCTAAATTTAGTATGTCAATTTGAGCAATGAATTGAATTCGTTAAGACAATTATTAGATAAAAAAAACTGTATATTCCTAATTTACCACATATCTACTGGAATAGTTCAAATTTTTGTTTAAAACGCAGTAATGTTTCATAGATTAAATTTAGTCGATAGTGAATTTTAGGCGAAATTCGAATCCCCACGCGTGTAATTTGTAAAATAAACGTTAAAAATGAGTTTTTAAGTGTCGTACGAGCATAAGGGACGCAAATATACGAATAATTTAAAGTCTTGCTCTTTAAAAAAAAAGACTTTAATGTGTTAAAATCTCGATTCTACTTAAATTTAATCGGTAAAACTGTTTAGGATGTAATTTATATTTTATTCTGTAAATATACACTCAAACGCAAAACGAAATAAAGCCTGTTACAAACCAAGCCTGTTACGCTTCAAAGCAGAACGAACAAAACGCAAAATGTACACTACGCGCAAAATGTAACCAATGGCAAAATCTACAATACGCAAAAGGTCCACAAAGAATTGTGAAACACGCGGAAGGTACAAAAAGCTAAGAGTACATTTGCGGAGTGTACAAATCGGAAAACTAATAAATAAATTAACAAATTTTCCGATTTGTACATTTTGCGAATGCACTTTTTGTACGTTCTGCGTGTTTCACAATATGCGTTGTGTACATTTTGCGTGTATGTACATTTTGCGTTTTGTGCATTATGCTCCGAAGCGACCATTTATAGTAAAATGTGTATGTCGTCTGTCTCTTGCAAAGGTAAATGTTAAAATCACATAAACATTAGCGTTTATGAATAAGGGGCTAAATCAGCTGCCTGGCATTATACTACGAAGATCATAATTCGAACTTCGTATCGCGCCGCCTCGCTCTCGCAAATAGCATTTAGTACGAGAGCGAGCAAGACGCTGCGATACGAATTTCGATTCTCGAATGTCGGAGTAGCTCCGCTGTACTGTGTCAACCCGTGGAGCGTCCAATGGACACCATTTGTCCCTCTTATTTTTGTGCCGGTAGTGTACAGTGACCACCGGACGGGTTACGTAACTGCATAATGCTCTGTTCCCGCTGTAGCATTTTTAGTATTTTGATTAAAACTAACTGCCTCACCCAGAGTTGTTAATTAAACAAAATTGCTTTTCTTTTTCATTTTTACAAAATTTGGATACTAAATAGGCGCTTTTGAACTATTAGATTTTCTGCGTCTCTGCGTATAGCAAAAATTTAACTGATATCGCTGAGAACCTTATAGCGTTGCTTATTAACGATTAGATTTTAATTCGCGTCTCTGTGTGCGGCAAACCTAAACTGAAAAATTATGAAAATTGAATTAAAAAAAAGTATTTATGCCATCTTTAGACGATTATGTATCCTATATTGTTTTAAACTTTCGCTATTTTCACTCGTACATAGTTATTATTACGTCCGGGACTTTAAAACGGCAATTAATACTAATACTTCGACGTTTCGACTACATCACAGGGTTCGTGACTACTCGCGGCGACAAAGAAAAACAAATAAAAAAAAGTAAGCAATATACGGGCTTATCGATTCGAAGCGATCTCTTCCAGGCTACTTTTTACAACGGAAAGGATTTTAGCAATAAATTTTCGTATTTAAGTCGGGCTGTAATAATAGCTATGGTTATTTTATCTTACTACATTTGTTCTTAACGTTTGTGTAGAAATTTCTTTTTTCCCATTTCGTAGGGTAATCGTTCCATTAGTCTGCTATTAGTTGTTTACCTTTCTGTACGTACAGTCAAGTGCAAAAATATGGGTGCAGACAACTTACTCATAAATATGTGCCATTTAACTCTTATGTCGCCGAATTAAGGTATCGGCACATAATTATGAGCGGATCAAATCGATACATATTTTTGCATTTGACCATACCACATATCACATTTTACCTTTCAAGACAATACACGAACTTTTATGCACTACAGACCATCGTGCTCAGGAGTGTGGCCTATCATCTTAGAAAATCGTTCGTGGCAATTATTCCATTCCCATATTTTCCCAGTGGCATTTTTTCCCAATTATTACTTTTTATCACTGTTTAATTTTACTGTTCTCCTATTTTCTATACTCTTAATTATAATTACCCAAGAATTATTGTTATTATGATTCGATTAACATAGTGTTTTCGATTAAAAATGCCACTGGGAATATATGGGAATGGAATAATTGCCACGAAGAAAAATCGATTTTCGTAAATTATGGGTAACACTCGTGCTCAGGATGGTTTCGAGTTAAACTTATAGTATAGCAATTTTAATAGGTATACGTAATTTAATTAGGTACAAGATCTCAGCTCAATGCTATTTGTAGGGTAAAATTAGGGTAAATATTTTAGTGGTAATTATCGTCGCTTTACCCTAATCCCCTTGGGTACTTAAATTGAAACTTAGCTGTCACTTTATTATTTATTGAATTTACATTCCATATCCCGGGGGAATAAATAGTCGATGTGATATTCCTAAGATTTCCCGTTATAAGCCAAATGTACTGAACCCTTCTGTGCCTACTTTAGGTAGTTAACGCTTCTACTCGACATAGCCCAGGAGCGGACTCAAAACGAAGCGAATTATTTTCTTACGTCGACTCCTGGCCTATGATGAGATTTTAAATGTACAGTTCGTACGCATCTAATAGGTATAATCCGCGGTTTGTAGGTTATTTTGTAATTCGTGGGGTTTTTTTAATGCTTGTCATTTTCACTTTAGTCGGTTTTTATGGTAGCGTTTCGATTTAGTACAATCACAAATTAGACGAGATTAAGGAACGTAGTAACTGTTTGAGAACAACAGCGTCAATTCGCTCTTTCTTTAGCGTGACCTAAATTAAACCTTGTCTACAAATGACGTAGAGACGAATTTTAAATACACTGAAGTTTGATATTGTTTTGTATTTTATTATATTGACACAAAGGTATCTGTCCCGTTGTTATGTGAATTAAGGTATAATTTTAGGTCACTGAGACTATGCTATCTATAGCTATATGGTGTAGCAAATACCCATAGAAATTCCTTGCTATTTAGTTTTCTATAATCTTGTACTTCTACTTGTTTAATAATAGCGATTTTTTAAATGTAAATTTTAACAATAAATCGTTTACCGACGTCAGTATTCGAGAATGTAAAAATTGCACTTAGTAAAAAAAATTCTGCGCACTCTTTCTGTATGTATTTTGAAATATTTTTGAATGTTGAAATTTTATTGTTAATTTTAAATTCGTTACGTCGTTCGGTTCGCAATTTTATGTAGATTATTTTATAATTTCTGTGTATATTTTCATTTGTACAGCCAAAGAGCTTATTTGTAAATAGTACTGTACGCAGCTACGGGCTCGGTCCCATTTAGAGTTTCGTTAAAGTAATTTTTAAGAGATTTGTTGATGTTCTTAATCTTGTGAAAATAAAGTGTATAATGAACACGGTTCCTTTGTTTTCTTTGTCTCCTGTGGCTATTGTCTAAGGGCTCACACACAATACTGCGATGCGATATGGTCACTTGAACCTTGCGCTCATCGCAGCAATTCGCATCGTTAGTTCCTGCGATGCGGCGTCGCATCGCATCGCATCGCAGTATTGTGTGGGAGCCCAAACGCACAGGTCGCATGCTTAGTAATAAACTGGCTTAGCTCAAAAATCGTGAATTATGGTAAACCGATTTTAAAGTTTAAAGTTTAAACTCAACTTACCATAATTCACGATTTTGAGTTAAGCCCGTTTATTACTAAGCATGCGAGGTGCTCGCACAGGGTGCCCGCCATCGCAATCGTCATTTCTTTCTACCCTCATTCTACAGGGTGTCTTGTAATTCGACCTATTACTTGTGTTTGCACCACGACGGTTCCCATAAATGATACTTCACTTTTTGCTGTGTGTTATGCTACCAAGTTAAGTAGACACAACAATGTTAGGTGGATATGGTGGATGGTGGAGCCCGCATTTTTATTTTCTTTAAAAACCGTTAGGTAATAATTTGTTCATTTTTAAAGAAAATAAAAGTCTTATCTATCACGAATTATTATTGCAGTAGACACATTAACTTACATATTAGAACAATTTGTATACAAAACATTTTTAATTTTCATTCAATTTTTATGGAATAATCGAGAAAAACTAACAAAAATGCAACGTTGCCAGCTCAGCAGGTAAAACCCTCTTAAGCTTCCGCAGATTTCATCGTTTCTAAAGTGGCCCTGCAGAGAAACTCCTAGCGTAGCCCTCGTTACTTACCTACATAGTACCTACATACTCTGTAGATGTAAATTACAGTTACTAGGAGTACATCTCAGCGAGTCTCTAATCTTCGCGAGACTAGAACGTTGCAGTTTCGCTCTGCTCCAATTTTCCACACGATTTGAATTTACGTCGTAAAGATAGTTCTACACTAGGCGTTCCACACAAACCACGGGTGAATAGGTGGCATGGCAACATTTTAAGGTAGTTCTTTTTCTTTTTATAAAATGGTACTGTTATCGCTGAGGGCCATAACACTCGATGGTGGGATGAGGAATATGAAAACGGGCTTACGTGAGATGTGGGACTAGTTCAATTGGTGTCAATAATTTATAATTATTATTTAAAATGCAGTTTGAATGTCACAGGCTCTCTGCCTTTTCTGGTTTTTTTTTCTGAAACTGTTAGTACAGTCAAGGGCAAAAATATGTATACACTTTAGTACCTTGTCTATTTTCGTCATATTTATATGAACTGTCACAGTGGTTAAAGTGACAAGGTACTAAAGTGTATACATATTTTTGCCCTTGACTGTACTTGAGAATTGTGATAAACCTAATCTAAAGGGTTCTACAAGATGGTCCTGAAATATATCCAGAATAGTTTAGGTACAGTTACAAACAAAATGTGGAAACTGAATTAGTTCGCAAAAATATTTTCAAGATTGGTTTTCTGGAGTCTTTTTGTATTTTTTATTTTTCAACTCCAAATTTTTACTTTTACGGTATCCCGTGAAATCCAGATATTTCATAAGTGACTATAAAAACAAACTGAAAAATGTCGATATAATGTATAGGAAAAATTTGTGTCTAAACTCCTGACCAGTGGTGGTGTAGGGGTTTAGCACGCAGCACGGAATGCTGAGGACCTGGGTTCGATTCCCAGCGCTGGTCTCTTTTTCTGGATTTTTCTGTGTATCCATGTTTCAGTTTGTATTTAGTATGAAAAATATTTTCAGCAAAATGGTAGGTTCCCACTATCGCAGGTGTGTATCCAGCCTAACCAAGCGCTTTGGGCTCCTGATTGCAAGTGACAGCTCTACCTAAATAATAGGTTAGAGTAGAGCCGGTAGAGGAAATGTTCAACGTGTTACATTCTCCATGACAGAGTTCAGAATCAGTACCAGGTACAATTTGGATATACACGCACACGCACACGCATCACACACACACACACACATGCATAAAAACAGAAAATAAAATTACTGTTCGTCCACAACAAGCTTCGTCAATTTGTTTATTAATTATTTTTAGATTATCGATGACGTCATCGGCTTAAGCCATGTTTTGTAATGTGACCATTTCGACAAACACGAACACTAAAGCGCCATATATCATTTTATGTTTTTACCTTAGTGATAAGATTTTTTTTTATAAAAAATAGGCTTACGTTTGGCCTCAATCTCGCTTGATGGAAGGCGAGAGGCCTAAGATGGTACACGTTTGCCTAGAAGGTGTCTGTTCACTTTGACCTTAAAGATGTCCAGATTATACCGTTCCGAAAAACTGACCTCCTTTCCTCCTCCCTTCTTTTCTCGCCTCCTTTTCTCTTTTGTCCTTTATTTAAAATCTCTAAAGCTCCCATATAATTATGATACATGGCGCTTTAGCAATTTTACCTTTCCACTGTCGATTTGTTTTCACGCCACCACAATTTCAGGACTATACTTAGTTAAACAGAGGTTGGAATATACTGTTTTAAATTACAAGCAGAGCCGCGGCGGTATTGCTGGGAAAAGACATTTCATACCATCATCCCAGCCTATATACGCCCCATTGCAGGGCACAGGCCTCCTGTCAGAATGACAGGTTTGGGCCGTAGTTCCCACGCGGGCCCAGTGCAGATTGGGAACTTCACACACACCATTGAATTTCTTCGTTCGTTCGTTCGTTGAAGACGTTTAATGACGAAAAACACATCAACACATCATCTAACATCTCTGTATTTATGCAGCCATCACCTATGTTTCACAAATAAAACACTTTTGACTTTGACTTTGAAAAAATAAACGTAATAGTACAGGAATATTGTTTATAATTATAGTAATTGTAGTATAGTAATAGTTTACATATAGTAGTAGTACAGCAGGTTGTCTATCGCCATTCAGCGTGGTAACGCGGCCAGTGTGATGGGTGCCAGCGAAAACTCGTGGGGGACATTTCGACTACACTTAAGCTAGTCTTAAGTTATAAATTTTTTCATAATAATAATAAATTGAATTCATTACTTTTGTTTTAGTAACTTGATGAAATTCGGAATTAGATTGAAAGATCACTTGATCTTTATTTATGTTTGTTAGAATTAGGACGTTTTAAACCGAATTCTGTACCGTGTGTTAACATCCCTTCGCATCACAGCCGTGTGATCACGAACAACATCAGGCAAATTCGATTAATTCTCGTTAATACGGTACGTATGAACACACAGACACTCGCTGCAATTACGTTGGAACATAATGTTCATTATTAATCAAGGTGAACTGTATTGAAACAGTAATTGGATTATTATTAAATTAGATTTAAGCTAAAAAGCTTGAAGTACGTATGACAGGAGCAGGCACGTGCGTGCCTATCCAATATTCTGGTCCAAGTTTCAACAGTTACTTTAATAAATACTTATTACGTTTATTTTGTCGTCTAATAAACCTCTTTTCCCAGCAATACCGCCGCGGCTCTGCTTGTAATTTAAAACAGTATATTCCAACCTCTGTATATTTATGTACTAGCTTTTGCCCGCGGCTTCGCTCGCGTGTACTATGAGTATTACAAAAAACCAAGATATCAAGCAAGCAAGCATACAGGCAAGCAAGCAAGCAGGTCCACAATTGACCGAGAAATCGGTGAACATACCTACATAAAAAAAAAGTGGAATGCAGAACCTCCTCCTTTTTCAGAAGTCGGTTAAAGAGCCCTTTGCGGCCTACTTACAGTATAAACTTATGAATTTTGAAATTTTAGCTTTTTACAACCAGTAAAACGCAAAATCCCGTTTTTCCCCGTTCCCGTAAGAATTTCGGGAAATGTTTTCTTAATGCTCCCCTACACTCTCCAAGGAACCCACTTGCCAAATTTCAGCTTTCTATGACCAGTAAAACGAAAAATCCCGTTTTTCCCGTTCCCGTGGGAATTTTGGAAAGTCCTCTCTCAATGCTCCTCTACACTCCCCAAACAACCTACATGCCGAATTTCAGCTTTCTACGACCAGTAAAACGAAAAATCCCGTTTTCTCCCGTTCCCGTGGGAATTTGGGAAAGTGTAAGTATGTATGTATGTAAACTCTTTATTGCACATAAAAATAAAAAAAAAATACAAGTTCACAGACAGGAGAACAAAGGCGAACTTATCCCTAAAAAGGGATCTCTTCCAGCTAACCTAGTTAAGAGAAGTAAATTTATTATATAGTGGATAAGCAGACAGTAACAATTACGTGCGGTAAAGAAAAAAAACAGAAATACTCAAAAGAGAAAGAAAATAAATAGGTACTTACAAAATAAAATAAATACAAAATTTTACATTCCTCTCTCAATGCTCCTTTACACTCTCCAAGCAACCTACATGCCGAATTTCAGCTTTCTATGACCAGTAAAACGAAAAATCCCGTTTTTCCCGTTCCCGAGGGAATTTTGGAAAGTCCTCTCTCAATGCTCCTTTACACTCCCCAAACAACCTACATGCCGAATTTCAGCTTTCTACGACCAGTAAAACGAAAAATCTTGTTTTTTCCCGTTCCCGTGGGAATTTTGGAAAGTCCTCTTTCAATCCAGCTCTACACTCTCCAAGCAACCTACATGCCGAATTTCAGCTTTCTACAACCAGTAAAACGAAAAATCCCGTTTTTTCCCGTTCCCGTGAGAATTTGGGAAAGTCCTCTCTCAATGCTCCTCTACACTCCCCAAGCACCCTACATGCCGAATTTCAGCTTTCTACGTCCAGTAAAACGAAAAATCTTGTTTTTTCCCGTTCCCGTGGGAATTTTGGAAAGTCCTCTTTCAATCCAGCTCTACACTCCCCAAGCAACCTACATGCTGAATTTCAGCTTTCTACGACCAGTAATACGAAAAATCCCGTTTTCCTTATCCTGTGGGAATTTCCGAAAATCCTTAAAACCGTTTTTTACTATTATAATTACCTACTTCTATGCCAAATTTGAAGAGCCTAGTAATTATAGTTCATAGGATCCCGTTGAACTGAATATGTAAATACCGTTTTTTCCTTATCCCGTGGGAATTGTGAAAAATCCTGAAATTAATATTTTAACTAATGTAATACCTACTTGTGTATCAAATTTGAAGAGTCTAGTTATTATAGTTACTCAGATAGGGTCACTCGGAATCGAATATATAAATCCCGTTTTTTCCCGTTCCCGAGGGAATTCCCAAAAATCCTTCCTTAGTGGATGCCTACATTGTATAAGGTATCAATGTGCAAAATTTCAAATCTCTAGGTCCAGTGGTTTGGGCTGTGCGTTGATATATCAACAGTCATTTAGTTTATTTAGACATTTCAACCCCATCGCACCCCATCCATGGAGATGGTATTTTACGTCTGCCACGTCGGATTTTAAAACCGTTGTTGTTTTCATAACCATCGACCCGATAAACCATAGAAACAACACCCATGTTGATTTTCAGACTTTGTTACCCCTTTCCCCCCTTTTAGGGGTTGAATTCTCAAAAAACCTGAAACACGTGTTTACTCATTTATCATTAGGAGTACTTCTGTGAAGTTTCGAATAAAATAGTCGAACTAATCTTGTTTCCCCATACAAACTTTGGACCCCCGGTTCACCCCCTTAGGGTGTGAATTTTGAAAAATCCTTTCTTAGTGCACCCCTAGACTTTATAAGGAACCTACATGCCAAATTTTGAATCTCTAGGCCCAGTGGTTTGGGCTGTGCGTTGATATGTCAGTCAGTCAGTCAGTCAGTCAGACAGTCAGTTTCTTCTTTTATATATTTTATGTATAATAATAATAATTTATTGCAGATAACTTAGATCCATTGGTTAGTAAATACAAAGTTATATTACGTGCTAATGTTAGTTAGAATTTACACATTATGGATACAATTATAATTCACTTACCTACTTAATATAGCTTTGCCGATTCACTATCATTAAATTATTGAAATGGGAGAACATGGGAGAATCAGGTTTGCAAGCAAACACAGTCAAAATACCGTTGGAGCTGTTCCACATCCTAAGCACTAGTGAAGCGACTATTAATATTGTTTAATTCAGATATAAGTGACACTAACAGGGTACATGTTTGAGACAATGTTAACATTATAAGATCTATGTATTTATAACACATAAGCAATAATCACTTTGGCTTTGACTCTCTTTCGTATAATGGCATCAAATTCATCTGTGTGTATAGTCGACCAAGCAAATGCTATACCATTTGTTATGACAATTCCTACATCACTACATAGTATAAAACAAAGTCGCTTCCCGCTGTCTGTCTGACCCTGGTATGCTTAGATCTTTAAAACTACGCAACGGATTTTGATGCGTTTTTTTTAATAGATAGAGTGATTCAAGAGGAAGGTTATGTATAATACGTGCATAATTGCACCCGTGCGAAGTCGGGGCGGGTCGCTAGTCAGAACAAAAACAAAAAGGCTGATTGTCACATTGACGCTTGAGTGAAAGTAGCCTTTGATAATATTTTTAAATTACAAACGAAATTATGGGGAACGAAGGGGTACGGGTACATAAACACATGCCAACAAAGTGCCGTGTAAAAGGTATGTTACATTTAACAATAGTTAAAATTACCTATAGTGAAAATAAACGGATCACTCACGTCTAAAAATGAGTTTAAAATAACATTTTTCGGGCTAATTCGTAGCCCTTTTTCCCGGAGTCACACGTCACGGCTGCTGTCAAACGCGCACACGCACTCGTTTAAAGAACGCGCTCGTTTTAAGACGCGAGTGATTTATTTATTTCATGTTTAAATAATTAAAATTATATTCAAACTATTTTACTGTTTTAACCATTTGTTAAGGCTCTAACTATTGTCAGTGGACAATTGTTAAAATAACTATTAGTGATATTTAACTATGCATCAAACAACGGGCCCTAAGGCGAGTCCTGTCGTAAGTGCTCTGAGTTTAAAGCGGATTGTGGTGTACGCAATTGGATTATTTCAACAATACGTTACTAATTAAATGGGGCTTCAAATTAATTGTAAAAAGTCAAAGACAACACAACATGTCGAAGCGAAGCTTAGAAGAACAGATAAAATAATTTGCAAAGTGTGAGATGAATTAAACCCAAAAGGTTTCAAACAAACATTTTTTGCACAATCGATTACAAAAGATCGATGTACCCAAAGCTACAAAATTATGTATACACGACCGTTATGTTAAGTTGTGTTAAGTCAATTAAGTTGCGTATACATATTTTTGCCATTTTAGCCATATCTATATTTTTGTAGTTGACTGTACGAGGAGTTAGGGATTCCCTGAAATCATAAAATTATAGGATGCTAATCAATTACTGGGAATTCCTATGTTATTTTAGTTAAATCTCTGAATTTCTGTGGCTTTTTTTATAAACGCGAAAATTTGTATGGATGTTAGATGATTTTTTTTTATGAAATTTGGCAGATAGTTTGTGATCTGGATTAGCAATAATAATAGCATAATTTTCATCGTGCAAAATTGCATATTTCCCGCGGGAAAGCGATAAAACGACTTCTTCGCAGACGGAGTGCGGACAACAGCTACTCGTAGTTGTTCATAAGATTGAACTCGTACCAAAAGGGCCGGTCAAATACCGACCATCATCGTCATATAAGTCAATAAACGCACTGCTGGGCAACGGCTTCCCCCAGAAAGTTCCACCACGATCCTGTGCTGCCCACATTCAAGTGGTTCCTGCCTTTACCAGATCGTCAGTCCATCTTGGTCTTCCCACGCCACGTCTACCGGTTTTCAGTCCTATTAATTTAGTCTTATAGCACCTGCTCCTTTCTTCCTTAGGTCGACCAGAAGTAGGCGGGGTCTCCACCCTTAAGTTGTCAGTATTCCAAAAGCGTTTTCGCTCTTCCTTCATCAACCGCACAGCTAAGGAGTGGAATTCCCTGCCTGCGACTGTGTTCTCTGAACACTACAATTCAGCCGCATTCAAGTCTAGAGTGAATGTTTACTGGGCAAGCGTGCTCTATCGTAGGCCTCATCTTCGCTTTCCACCAGGCGTGACTGTGGTCAAACGCAAGCCTATATTGTATAAAAAAAAAGTTGTACTAGAATCATACTGCCCCATCGGCCGACGATTCTACGAGCAAACCCTAATATCCTATCGATAAACACCTATCTATCAACATCTCTATACTCCTCAGTGAATGTTTTCCCAAAGGAAATGAGGCTTTTCGATTTTTGCCAACAGGAAATTATCTCTTCGCATCTGAGGTGTGGCGACAACACTTTAGGCGCGAATTTTCACGAGAAAAATCCAGTTTTTCCTTAATTAGATTATTAATTAAACGGCTGTTGATATTAAGATAAGCCCCGTGGACGTTTTTGCAGAAGGTTTCCTTTTAATTATGAAAAATACGATGTTCATTTGTAGGATTTCGTACCCGGAGGATAAACGGTACCCTATTAATGCATTACTGTTTCCGCTCGTTCCCTAAATATCAGAATTGCAAAATACTAGATTGTCGGCTCACCCTATGTCTAAAATACCAAATTCCCAGAATACCAGACTTTCCTGTCATCGTGCTTGTTTTCAATACACCACCACCACCATGTTCAAAACCGAATTCCCATAATACCAGATAGTGAAATCACCAGGCTCATTAGGCAGGTCGTGGTCGTCGTGGGGAGGCCAGGGGGGTCGTGTTGTACGAGCCTGGTGATTTCACTATCTGGTATTGTGGGAATTCGGTTTTGAATGGAACATGGTGTATTGAAAACAAGCTTTTTTGGCAATTCGATATAGAGAAAAACACGATGACAGGAAAGTATGGTATTCTGGGAATTTGGTATTTTAGAAATAGGGTAATTCGGCAATCTAGTATTTTGCAATTCCGATATTTAGGGAACGAGTGGCTGTTTCTATGGTCACTTATTATACTTGCCGAGTTCTAATCCTCGTATTAGAAAAAGGAATATTAAGTTGGTTAGGGTTGGTTAGGGTTGGTTGGGGTTGGTTGGTTGGTTAGTGGTTGGTTAGAGGATGGACGAAGGAAGAATAGCGAATGAGATATAATAAGGCGAGTGTAGATGGAAATATTGGAAGAGGGAAACCAAGAAGGACATTCCATGATCAGATTGGGGATGTCTTGAAGAAGGGTCAGGTCAAGAGTACCCGAAACCGACGAGCGTGTATGAAAAGACTAATGAGTGTTGTGGAAGCGAAAGATGTATGTTAGCATCGTAGCAGGTGGAAACAAATAGTCTCTGCCTATCCCTTTGCTGGGATGGAGGCGTGATTGTATACGTACGTATGTATGTGTCTATGGACTCAACAAAAAGGGATTAATTAAATATGTTCATTCATTAAAATTCTCATAAATCATTCAATGAATCGCGACACCTGCGCCCACTCGATTGAATAACCTAATCATCCAAAAATTAATGTATTCATTGGATATCAAATAAAACGTAAAGGGATTCTGTGTGATTTGGTGAGCTTTGAAAACTAAGCGTGTTTAAGGTGCTCTTCCACTAATACGGCGCTTCAGTTCGTTCGTTCAGTGATCGGCGATTTGATTGTACGCCACAAATCATCAAATAGAAATCTTAATATGGATGCGCCACTAATCCCGCGATATACTAATTAAACAGTTAGAAAAAATTAAACATAATCATCATCATTTCAGCCGTAAGACGTCCACTGCTGGTCATAGGCCTCCCTCATTGACACCCAGCCATTACAAAATGGTCTGTCCATCTCGTTGGTGGAAATATCACGCTGCGCTTGCCAGTCCCTGGTCTCCATTCTAGAACTTTTCGAAAAATTATCAGGTTGTTTTCATCATAAATTAAAATAATTAATGAATTTATAACATCCTGGCTATCGCCCGCGATTCCGTCTGCGAAGAATTCGTTTATCGCTATGGGTATGTATTACAATACCGAAGTACGAAAGGCCGAATGTATTAAAACATCGAATGGGTCAAAAGACCGACACGATTTTTTTCTGAAACCGTAAACTTTTCAGAATTTATTAAACGGCATCATACAGAACCCATTAGGTTAGGTTAGGTTTGTTTTATAACAATCTTAAAAAGTTAACGGTTTCAGAATAAAATCGTGTCGGTCTTTTGACCCATTCGATGTTTTAATACATTAATTCGGTCTTTCGTACTTCCGTATTGTAATACATACCCATCGCTATCCCAAAAACTATGCAATTTTCCGAGATAAAACGTATTTTATATATATCTTAAAGGTTTATAAACTATCTATATGCCAAGTTACATCAGAATCCGTCAAACCACTTTAGCGTAAAAGAGTGACGACAATCCGAACAAACTTCCGCGTTTATAATATTAAGTAAGATTTTATAGTGAAAATAAACGGATCACTCACGTCTTAAAACGAGTTTAACTCGACATGTTTCGGGCTAATCCGTAGCCCTTCCTCTCGGAGTCGCACGTCACGGCGGCTGCCAAACGTGCACTGCGTGCTAACGCCCTGGTCGCGCGGCTACTCGACGCAACTGACAGCGACACACAACTACCCCCGTTTTCATCATCACTTTTATTGTCATTGTCAAATGTAGGGTAGCACACAACGCTAACCACATCACTTTGTAAATGTTCGCTCACACTCACCGTTGACGCAGTACGAACATTCAACACTGTTTTCCAACTCGGGGGTACTGACCAACCACTATCCCGGTTAAAATTTGGATGACGACCAATCTCGATGGCTTCACGCACCTTCCGCGGAATGAAAAACTTTTCTCTCGCAAGTACGGAAAACAGTGTTGAATGTTCGTACTGCGTCAACGGTGAGTGTGAGCGAACCTTTACAAAGTGATGTGGTTAGTGTTGTGTGCTACCCTACATTTGACAATGACAATAAAAGTGATTATGAAAACGGGGGTAGTTGTGTGTCGCTGTCAGTTGCGTCGAGTGGCCGCGCGACCAGGGCGGTAGCACGCAGTGCACGTTTGGCAGCCGCCGTGACGTGCGACTCCGAGAGGAAGGGCTACGGATTAGCCGTTTTAAGACGTGAGTGATCCGTTTATTTTCACTATGAGTGAGTCTCACGGTAGTTTCATGTTTTAAGTAAGATTTCTTCACAAATACAGAGGTTTACGCTCCGAATAAGACTTTGTCCCATAAATAAATTACAAAGAGGCTAGTCGGCGTCACAGGGCATCGACGAGCTGGCAGTTTTCTCGGTCAAAGCAGTAGCTTATCCATATAAAGAGAAAGCCTTGCCAGTATCATCGAAACGATACCATACCTAAGGAGACTCCCTTTTATAACATATTTTAGTATTCATTTTTTTAATACTTACATTCATGGTAGCCTAGTATGAGCTCTAAGCAGAGGATTGTGGATTCAAATCCCGTGTACTTTTGAGTTATTCAGAATTCATCTGTGAAATTACGTTTGAAATTTACCATGAGCTATATGACAAAGGACAAACATCGATATGAAACCTGTAAAGCAATTTAATGGTGTGTGTGTGAAAAGTTCCCAATGTGCATTGTACTCACGTGACAACTACAGCTTAAGCCCTCTCACTCAGAGAGAAAACCAAAGCCCAACAACGGGACGAACACTTACATGAACTCTAAAAACATTACACAGACACAGAGAAAAGGCAAAGTGTAATGACCTTTTTGCAAATCTCAAGAGATTTTTTATGTCTAATGTCCTCCAAAGACGTTAGTAGAAACGCACCCTTAAACGCCAATTCCTGTACTAAATTTTACAAGAGATATTCAATTATCCCACCCCGTTCTTTATCTCACCCAGGAGATGTTAAATAACGCTACCGAGATCTCTATTTAAAGTAGCCATAGATTAATAATTCCCAGATAGCGCACTACTCTGAATTTATTAAGGTTTTGTTATCATCAAGGTCTCCCACACGGACCCGGTGCGGATTGGGAACTTCACATACACTATTAAATGTCTTCGCTGCATGAAGGTCACCGAACAGTTCATGGTGAATTTCAAATGTAATCAAGCAACGCAAGATCAGATCCAGAGGAGGGGTTTCTGCATGAAAACACTTGTTATTGTGTCACTTAGATGTAGAGCTGTCTTGCACGTGCAAAGTAACACCTGAATCGATCCAAATTGTATCATAGACGAATAGTAGATTGTACAACAAAAGCATAATACGAGCCATTGTACCCGAGCCTATATAGCCACCCGAGCCGGGACGACGAGGGTGGATAGACCTTCGAAGGGAAAATGGGTTTAATGCTCTAAAGCCGTGTTTTTCAACCTGTGGGTCGCGACCCCCTGGGGGTCACGAAGCTTCTGTAGGGGGGTCGCCAGAGGTTGAGAGAACTTTAGTAAAAAAAAAACAATAAAGATTATAAAGGAGGTATGTATGTATGTATGTAAACTCTTTATTGTACAAAATAAGGAAAAAAAAGAAAAATATTATAGACAACCGTTGAAATGCATTTACAAAGGCGAACTTATTCCTTTAAGGGATCTCTACCAGTCAACCTTTGAGTGGATGAAAGGAGCATTTAGTAAGGGAACGACAAAGAGTAAGTAAAAATAAAACAGTCGGACAAAGCAAAGGCTACAATACAACTTTTAGTAAATACAATACATAAACTCATAATATAAAGAAACCTATTAAAAATATACTACCATATACAACATATATATGCATAAAACATATAATAAATAAGCAGTGTTCTCAATAAATTAAAGAGATGGTGTGAGCCACATCTTCTTCAAAGCTTCCCTGAACGACACCACGGAGGGTGATTGCCTAATGGTGGTGGGCAATCGATTCCACAGTCTAGCAGATCGTAGAGGTCGTATGGAATGAATATTTGTAACACTGTAACATACACATACATTGGTACATGATAAAAAATAAAAACCGGCCAAGAGCGTGTCGGACACGCACAAGGTAGGGTTCCGTAGCCATTACAAAAAAATAAAGTAATATTTTTCTAAGGATTTCGTATGTGTACGGAATCATCCAAGTTTAGGTATGTTTTATACCTTAGGCTACTATTTACTCTTAAACTACACATAATTTCCAAGCAATCTTAGCCGCTATAATTTTCCTAGTATATTTGATATATTTACTACCATTCTGAATTTTTTCAAATTTTTCCACCTAACAGTTTAGATTTTAGAGGGGGGGACGCTCGATTCTAATGAAAATTTTCACTTTAAAGTTGAATATTTCGCAAACAGATCGCTGAATAGAAAAATCATGTTAGCAACCCCGCAATGGTTTTAAAAGACCTATCCATCGATACCCCACACTAAAAGATTAGTCGTGAAAAAAAAAATCACTCCCCCTTTACGTCTATGGGAGGTACACTAAAAAAAAATATTTTTTTATTTTTTATTTTACCACTTTGTTGGCGTGACTGATGTGTATGTTCATGCCAAATTACAGCTTTCTAGTACTAACGATCTCTGCGCTTAGCCGCGGACAGACAGACAGACGGACAGACATGGCGAAACTATAAGGGTTCCTAGTTGACTACGGAACCCTAAAAAGCGAAGGGTCGGGGTCGCGAAATATTTTTTCATACCAAGGGGGGGTCGCATCGTGAAAAAGGTTGAAAGACACTGCTCTAAAGTCTAATTTTTGCACTTTGCTTTTCACTTCGATTGCAAGGAAATTAAACAGCAACATTTGAAATAAAATTTACAAGCTCTTATTTTTCACGCATAGCAATTTCTATAATAATGTTCTAGATTTGTTTTATCGATTTAGTAATATCAAACACCAGTTATACTTAGAAAAAAAAAACAAGAAACTTATATTTTATACATTTCTACTGACTGTGGTTGTTTGCGCCTGATTGCCTTGGTCTTAGACAAAGATTTTACTTTATGCACTAGAGCATAAAAAGCTATTTTATGCAGCAATCTCTCGACATAACGAACAACTTTACGAGCATGATAAGTGAAAAATTGGCCATTTTAATCTCTGTCCGCCTCAATTTAGAATGCCAAACGGTGCCGACTAGGTATGTGCTTGTTCAACTATTTCTGAATATTGTATGTGCGAATACATTATTTATGCAGCGGAACACCCTAAATATACCGTTGCTTATGAATATCCAATATCTTCAGGCGGTATTAGGTGCATAGTACACAGATTAACAACAGTATACAGTCGTAGAATGGATAGGATCGTCCAGTTTTTAAATGCTTTAATTTTACACCTTGCAAGCACGTGTACCTTTCTACACCGGCTTTGACCCCTATCAGATTGAGATAACCAATAGGAAACAAACGAAATTTAAATGACTACATTTTGAATGACTTAAGTAAAATCATTCAAAATGTAGGTTAGTCGTGTTTGGTGACAAAAATCATCATTTCTGCCTATGTCCTACAAGCAGGGAATAGGCCTCCTTTAAGAATGAGTGGGCGTGGCCCGTAGTTCCCACGCGAGCCCAGTGAGGAATGGGAACTTCACACAAACCGTTCAATTGCTTGAAAGTATATTCAGGTTTCTTAACCATGTTTTACTTCATCGAGAAGCTGTAATTTCGCACATTGATTCAGATATACTCAGAGGTTTCACCTAAGGCCTCTCAAGCAGATGGTCATAGATTCAATCTCGAGTTCACACCTATAAGTTTTTCAGAATTGATGACTTGCGAAAATACTGATTTAAAATTTGCCATGAGCTTTACGGCAAAGGAAAACATGGTGAAGAAAGCACAAACTCAAAGTAATTCAATGGTATGTTAAGTTCCCAATCCGCACTGAGCCCGCCTGGCAACTGTAGCCCAAGCTCTCTCAAATTGCTGATGTAGCATATCAATATCAGATCCATTGGCATACTGTTCCGACTAACCCAACTGTGTAACTGGCGTGATTCCCTCTGAATATTATTTCGGCATCGACGCGGTAAATTGGATTTGCAATCATTTCTTTGTCCGACCGCGTTATGTTACCAAGCTCCCTTGTCGCCGCTTCTGCTGATCAATGCCTTTTATTATACCATTGTTTCAAGATAGGATTGATTGCCTTTCAATCTGTCTTAGGTTGTGGTGTCTTTGTTCACTGATGTCTCCGGTTTTGTAACGTTTTAGCAAACAAGTTATTACCAGCACAAGCCAACTAAGCAACCAATAAACCAAAACAAGTTAAGTTAAGCTAATGAACTAAAACAATTACTTTGCTCACCCGCGACCTTACAATAGTTACGTTTATGCAAGAAATGTGCGTTCATGCAGTTCCTCCACCTCCACACTGTACGAACACACACAAATCACATGAACCCAACCATCACCACCACCAAATTATTTAAGTTAAGCTAGACCATTTAAATGAGTTCTTATCCGCGCGGTACAGGGGCTGGGTGGGGTATAAAGACATAGGGGGCGGGAGAGGTGCGGGCGGCAGGCACACGAGGCGCGCCCCTCGCCTCGGCCCCCTTTGTCGTCCTACCCGCCAGCCCCTGTACCGCGTGGGCGAGAACTCTATTAAACGGTTTAGCTATAGTGTCTGCTATTGAAGATGTGGCAGCCTAGTGTTTTGACCTATGGCCTCTCAAGCAGAGGGTCGTGGGTTCGAGCCCAGAGCGATGTGCCCTACCCACTGCCACTTGAGTCTGGTGATTCTTCGAACTATGTCAGTGACTTTAGTTCTTGCGCGGATTTCATCATTTCTAACGCGATCCCGCAGAGAAACTCCGAGCTTAGCCCTTTCCATCGTCCTCTGAGTGACTTTGAGCTTTCTTTATGTTTATAAGACCCATCGTTAGTGGCCACGTCTCAGTGCAATAAGGCGTCACTGGCAACACACTCTGGTCAATGACTTTTGACTTGAGACATTGCGGTATATTGGATGACAAGATATTGCGGAGCTTCCCGATCGCTGCCCAGCCGAGTCTAATTCGTCGATTGACCTCTTTCTCGAAGTAAAAAAATGCTACTGTAACCTTTTTTCAGGCATTATATACGTTAACGCGGACGAACCACGGGCTAAAGCTAGTAATAATTGTTAAACCTTTTTGTATATTTTCATAATATTACAAACCCTGGCCATGTATTGTTTTGATACTGTGTGTGATTTGATTTTTAAACATTGTTTTTTTTTCTATTTATTACTATCTACTGTCATGTCACTCTTTTCGTATACCTTAACCGTTGAACATCAAATAAATTTAACTATTTTCCACTGCCAAACTCTGGTTTCCTTTAAGTGTAATAATTATATAATACGTTTCCTTCATTGTTGAAAGCAAAGTTCTAATTATGTGAATAATTTGGGCCACGGACTTGGGAGTTCAAAAGTTTCTGACCAGATAGAAAGGAGCATGCCAGAATAAAGCGGAAAGTTTTGGAAAGTTTCGTACGTAGCGACAATCTCATAATAAATTAGGTAACTTACAAGTAACTTTAAGTTATTATAGGGCGTTGAGAGTGGTGTGGTTGAGGATGTGCATCACTTAATGATGGAGTGTGCAAGGACTCGAGTCAGGAGGGATTCGTTCTGTAGAGTCTGGGAGCTTACCCTTAAATAGGTTAGCCACCTCCATTAGGCAATCTCCCTCCGTGGTGTCGTTCAGGGAAGCTTTGAAGAAGATGTGGCTCACACCATCACTTTAATATATTGAGAACACTGCTTATTTATTGTATGTATTTTGCATATATATGTTGTATATGGTAGTATATTTTTATTAGGTTTCTTTATATTATGAGTTTATGTATTGTATTTACTAAAAGTTGTATTGTAGCCTTTGCTTTGTCCGACTGTATTATTTTGACTTACTCTTTGTCGGTCCCTTACTAAATGCTCCTTTCATCCACTCAAGGGTTGACTGGTAGAGATCCCTTAAAGGGATAAGTTCGCCTTTGTACATGTATTTCAACGGTTGTCAATAATGTATTTCTTTTTTTTTTCCTTATTTTTGTACAATAAAGAGTTTACATACATACATACATACATATGTCGGAGCCCTTGTCGCAGGCTGCTAGATTTGTATACGGATCTTTAGAAAGTAAGTAAATAGACATTGCTACGTTTATTTAGCAGATAACACGTGTACGGGTTTGGGGGTCTGTTTCAGGAGCTTCGGGAGTGTGATTTGGGGGACGTGTCGTATTCCTCTTGGTTTGAGCCATATTTTGAATGGTATGGTTGGTAGTTTTTAATAGAAAAGGCCTATTGGAACTGGCATGTTCAATTTATTTGATCAAAGTTCCATAAAAAATAAAGATTAAAAATAGTAGATTGTACACCAAGGGGATAAAGCACTGCATTATGTCACGGGCGCGATATTGAATCCTGAGAGCAGTGAAGGATTTAAGCGCGCCCAAGGCAAAATCAGTTTTATCCCCGAGGAGTATACTCTACTTTTCTCACCTTTTGCGAGACAATAAAAACCAAGGCTACTAGAAAAATACTCGAAATAGACCCAGAAGCACTGATTCTGACACTGACTTTGCGCCTTTCGCAGTTTTCCATTTGTCGAAATCTTTGTAAGCTTTTAAGTATTTTTCCTTCGACTTCTCTGGGAGTACATTATTAACAATTTCTAAGGCCGGCTTGCGCAGACCTGGGTTAGCTACTTAACTCCGAGCGAGTTAACTGCTAACCCAGGGTTAACAAGTGTCAAAATGTATGGAACTGTCATTCTTAACCCAGGGTTACCGATTTAATTTTTTTACCCTGAACTGTGCAAGTGGTCCTAAGGCGTCTAATTTAATGGAATCAGGAGTCAAATCACTTTCGTCACTCGATATTTTCCTAATGTTTTATCTTCTTTTGCAGTTTTGATACTTAAAATTGCAGCGTATTGAAATACTCGCGGCATTTGTTTTAAGTATTGATTTTTTTTCGTTCGGCTTGCCGTGGCGTGGCCAGCTCGATTTTCGAATAAGTTCGATTTTCAAATAAATGAGGCGCGGCGCGCGCCGCCGTCCACCTCCTCGCCGTCGGCCACCAGCAGCTGCAGCAGCCGCGCGCCGCGCGATTTTGACGAAATTAGACTTTAAATGCATAATAATAAGAACTAAGAGAAGTGAGAATCACATTACTGCCCGGCGGGTTATAATGAAATTCAGTACAACATTACACCCCGGCAAAAGACAAGGGCTATAATGATTTACTTTGAGTAAGGTTTGCATGATATACATATAATGAGGCACTGTCGAGCAGGTGGTGTGAAAAAGTTATTATAAGGACTACTAGGGCATGTAGCATGCTGTGGCTCCAGACAGCCACTATTTGAAAAAAAAATTGAAACTTGAAACTTCTGGATTTCGCTAAATTCCCATGGGAATTCCCAAAAATTACATCGTCTTCATTTACGTTGTATGATGTTGATGGGCATCCATGCGAAATTTTATATCTCTTGACATAGTTATGATGAAGATATGTTTTATTCTTAATTAAGCATAACCTTCAGTATATTTCTTTAAACAACCTAACGGACGGCGAGCGCGCCTGGTGTGCCTGCCGCCCGCACCTCTGCCGGCCCCCTTTGTCGTCATATCCCCCAGCCCCTGTATGCGGGCGAGGACTCATTTAGGGCCTACGCTAGCTGACGCGGATTACCCGGAACGGACGCCCGTCGTGCGCGCGTCTAATAAGAAATTGTATGAACAGCGCTAAGTGGCGCGGGCGCGTGCGACGGATTTTCGGTACATTTTAGACCCGCGAGCGGGCGCACGCGGCGGACGTCCGCGTCAGCTAGCGTAGGCCCTTAAACGGTTTACCTATAGGTAGTTGTAGTACCACTAGGTAGGTACTTTATTCGGAGCGGACGTAGTGCGAAACCGCTCTAAACCTCTCGCAAACCAGTGATTTTTGGCGTTCCTGAACAGCAGTTCATCCCTATCCTCTCGCAAATTATTCAATTACCGCTTGCAAACCGTGTTGGGCCGTTACTGAATTTAGCCCCTGGAGAGAGATCTATTGCAACCTACCCCCAAAGTTTCAATGTAAAAATAAAATCTGGATCGAGTTGATCCCAATGGCCAAAGTCCCTTTCAGGCCAAAGTAACTCAACTTTATGATATTATATCCATTTTAAATTATTTTCTTACTGTCATCTTACCTCATTGCCCTCTCACTGCAGGACACGGGCCTCCTCTCGAAACGAGATAGTTTGGGCGTAGTTCCCGCGCGGGCTCAGTGCGGTTTGCATTATGTAGTGGTATTGTGTGTTTATAGTCATTGGAGAGAGAGATCTCTATATTGATGTCTCTCTCTCACTAAAGTGGAATGCCTATAAACAAACAATACCAGTAGATATGCAATTCCTCGCTCTCGGTAATTTATCTATACCTACCATTAGATCCGTCACCGTAAAAAGTAAATAATACTAGGGGCGTTCAATAAAAAGTGAGAATGAGTATGTTATAAACAACTTTTACTAAATGTCATTTTATTTTTCGACATAGTCACCTTTTAGCATAATACACTTATTAAATCTTTTTTCTAAACTTATAATTTCATTTTTAAAAAGGTCTCATCTTGAGTACTTAAAAAATCTTGTACTGCAGCGACTACCGCGTCGTCGTCTTCAAATTTCTGGCCTCTCGGGTATTGTTTCAATCTCGGAAATAGGTAGAAATCACTGGGAGCGAGATCTGGTGAATACAGAGGATGCTTAAGGATATTGAACCCAGCATCACGAATTGCAGCCATTGCAACGATGGACTTGTGTGCCGGGGCATTGTCCTGGTGGAACAGCACAACTTTCGAGAGTTTACCTCGCCGTTTTTCACGGATCTCATTGCGCAATGTTCCTATTTGTTTGGCGTATAATGTGCCCGTAATAGTGGCTCCATGCTCGAGATACTCAATCATTAATACCCCTTTACCATCCCAAAACCAGAGCCCATGACCTTACCGGCAGATGGGCCCACCTTGAATTTCGTCGGAGTTGGAGATGATGGCCTTTTCCATGTCATAGACTGCAGTTTCGTTTCAGGGTCGTAATGATGGAGCCATGTTTCGTCCATTGTTATAAATCGCGTCAAAAAAAGTTCACGGTCTTGCTGTATCAGGTCCAAAGCTTCTTGACAAATCTCTAGTCTAGTTTGTTTTTGCGTGTCAGTAAGCATTCTTGGTACCCAACGCGCAGATACCTTTTTCATACCCAAGCGTTCATGTAAAATATTATGCACGCTCCCCGTTGAAATCTTTACATTTTCAGCAATAAAACGAACCGTGACACGACGATCCGCCAAAACTGAGTTTTCGACTTTTTCACAATTTCTTCAGTTATTGCTGTAGTAGGGCGTCCGGAGCGGGGGTCGTCCATGGTCGATGTTCTTCCATGTCTAAATTCGGCGCACCAACGTGCGACTGTCGAATACGGAGGAGCATTAGACCCTAAAGTGTCCCGCAAATCCAAATTGACTTGGTCCGTAGAAAATTTTTTCAAATACAAGTATTTGATAACGGCGCGCAGTTCAATTTTCTCCATTTTCGCTATCGTACTCAATAGCATTGCAAAGAAATTACCGTATTTTTTTTTAAACAAAAGACAGTTACTTTTTTTTTTCATAGCAATCAGCTAGATAGATTAGCTTTACCGGCCAGTATTTAATTTCCTAATATTGAAAGAGTTTGCATCTCATTCTCACTTTATATTGAACGCCCCTCGTATGTATGTATAAAAAGTGATAAATTTCAAATGTAAATTCGCACATACATAAATAGTGTAGACATAATTTGCCATTGAATTAATGGCACGGTCTTTATAAATTAGTAAACATGGTCGCCCTATTCTACTCGCCATGGTATAAGCCTTCTTCATACGTTTTGTGCCAACATTATTATGGTAATGTCCTCATATAAGCCGCATCTCATAATGGTCTCATTTTATCCTGAAATTATGGCCTCCGCGCTGAGAGACTCGTGATATATGGAAAGTTAAACATAAAAACCGGCCAAGAGCGTGTCGGACACGCACAAGGTAGGGTTCCGTAGCAAATACAAAAAATCAAGTAATATTTTTCTAAGGATTTCGTATGTGTACGGAATCATCCAAGTTTAGGTATGTTTTATACCTTAGGCTACTATTTACTCTTAAACTACAAATAATTTCCAAGCAATCTTAGCCGCTATAATTTTCCTAGTAAATTTGATATATTTACTACCATTCTGAATTTATTCAAATTTTTCCACCTAACAGTTTAGATTTTAGAGGGGGGGGGGGACGCTCGATTTTAATGAAAATTTTCACTTTAAAGTTGAATATTTCGCAAACAGATCACTGAATAGAAAAATCATGTTAGCAACCCCGCAATGGTTTTAAAAGACCTATCCAACGATACCCCACACTATAGGATAAGTCGAGAAAAAAAAATCACCCCCTTTACGTCTATGGGAGGTACCCTAAAAAAAATTTATTTTTTATTTTTTATTTTACCACTTTGTTGGCGTGACTGATATGTATATTCATGCCAAATTACAGCTTTCTAGTACTAACGATCTCTGAGCTTAGCCGCGGACAGACAGACAGACAGACAGACAGACGGACAGACATGGCGAAACTATAAGGGTTCCTAGTTGACTACGGAACCCTAAAAACTGGCTAAGTGCGATGATTCGCGCACTGAGGGTTTCGTACAAATGAGGCAAGCAGAATGTAAGTAGCCTCGCGACGCAGCCATTTAAATAAAAAAATAAATAAAAAAAAAAAAATCACGGGACAATTCACACCAATTGACCTAGTCCCAAAGTAAGCTAGGAAAGCTTGTGTTATGGGTACTAGGCAACGGATAAACATACTTATATAGATAGATACATACTGAAATACATATTAAACACCCAAGACCCGAGAACAAACATTCGTATTTTTCATACAAATATCTGCCCCGACACGGGAATCGAACCCGGGACCTCAAGCTTCATAGTCAGGTTCTCTAACCACTAGGCCATCTGGTCGTCTAAATTTCGGCTATTCGCGGCGGTTCGGCGCGATTTTGAACCTTGCTGCGAACAAAATTATGCCTAATGCGCTAGTCTCGCGAGTCAGCTCGCGCAGTTGGATGGGAACCCAGCTAATTTCTGTTTCGTACCTAGTGTTTCTATGAAAGACTGAGACGTGGTCCCCAACGGTTGTCAATACTGTTTTGAGGGTATCCGTACCTCAAAAGCAAAAAAAAAACGGAATCCTTATAGGTTCGCTTGTCCGTCCTATCAAGACGTCTGTCAAAATCATTTTTTTTTTTTTTTTTTTTTATCGATCTCGGGAACGCGTTGAGTCATAGTTCCGACGCGGGCCCAGCGCGGATCGGGAACTTCACACACATTCTCAGGTGAGTGCAGGTTTCCTCACGATGTTTTCCTTCACTGTAAAGCTCATGGTAAATTTTAAATCTGATTTCTCACATAAATTACGAAAAACTCAGGAGTGCGAGCCCGGATTCGAACCTACGACCCTTGAAAGGTAAACCAAAGGGTCAAACCACTAGGCCAACACGGCGGTCCTATAAGGGTTTCTTTTTTTTTGAGGCGCGGAACCCTAAAATTATCCAAGTGTGTGTTTCAAGATAGATGTATTGTGATTCTCTGTATTGTCTTTACCATTAAGTCACTCATACCTAAAGAGGAATTATCTAATAGAGTAGAAATCTAACTAATATTATAAACGCAAAAGTTTATTTGTATGTTTGTTACTCTTCCACATTTTTACGGACGAATTCTGATGAAATTTTTCACGCATAGTTTAGTTTATAACCTTCTGTATGGTTGAAAGGTTGAGGAAAGATGTTAGTTGTGGTTGAAAATTGAGTTGGACAAAAAATCAACGTTTGACGTAAAAGTTATTAAAGTTTATTGTAAAAAGTAACAAGATAAAGTGCTTGACTGTGTCCGATCAACGACAGTGCTATTTGTCTACTAAATCTAATTGTTTTCGAGGGGACAAAACTAGGTTGCAAAGTTAACAGTAATCTTCTTTTAACGACCGCTTTAGCCTAGTTGGTAGTGACCCTGCCTATAAAGCAAGAGGTCCTGGGTTCGAATCCCGGTAAGGGCATTTATTTGTGTGATGAGCACGAATATTTGTTCCTGAGTTATGGATGTTTTCTATGTATTTAAGTATTTATTTATCTATATAAGTGTGTTTATCGTCGTCTAGTACCCATAGTACAAGCTTTGCTTAGTTTGGGACTAGGTCGATTTGTGTAAGATTGTCCCCCAATATTTATTTATTTATTTATTTATTCTGTACGACGTCGATCATACACCTTCAACTTATAATAATATAGGATACTTTTAATCCCGGAAAAGAGTAGGTACAGTTCCAGCGGGATTTCGATAAACGAATTCTTGGCAAACGGAGTCGCGTATATGACAGCTAGTTGTGTATAAATTGCAGCTGTCTATCTATTAAGGTTCTCGAGACACAGCTCTGTGATAAACATATGGACAGACGGACAGTGTAGCTACATTCATATGGTTCCGTTTGTCATTCTACTTAAATTAAGATAAATCTAATATATAAAAATCTCATGTCACGGTGTTTGTTATCGAACTCCTCCGAAAGGGCTTGACCGATTTTTATGAAACCTTTTTGGCTATATTCGGTAGGTCTGAGAATAATAGGTCGTAGGTCCGTTCTTTGCGGACGGAGTCGCGGGCAACAGTTAGTTGTTTATAAATAATTAAGTAGTATTTTTTCTTCTTAAATAAATATCTTTTGTTAAATAAACCCTCTGTTTCGCTATCATTTCGAATTTCATACATAACTATAGAAGGTTAAAAGCTGATTTTCATCCATTTGAACTTAAATTCATTAGTTTGTAGAGCTGAAAAGCGCGTTGCCATACGGCCCTAACATTTATTTCCAGGCCATCCAAACTGAATCATAACACATTCAACTGAAGCCTTAATTTTAAATGTCGTATTAAATGTACAGTTACGTATAGAATTGAAAGCCGCGTAAATATTGGGAGCGGACGCACCTGTACTTCTGAAAAAAGGCCATTTCAGCCTTTCAGCCAAATTGAATTTCATTAGCGCCCGATCGCCCGAAGTTATTTACTCGTTTTATTCGCGAATTTATTGTGTTTTCACTTAGGGTTCCCCGTGGATATACCTTGGACAACCCGTAACTCTATTGGTTAATTCCTCTCTAGCCATCATCATCATCCCAGTCTATATCATCTTAATAAATAAATAAATATTAGGGGGACAATCTTACACAAATCGACCTAGTCCCAAACTAAGCAAAGCTTGTACTATGGGTACTAGACGACGATAAGCATACTTATATAGATAAATAAATACTTAAATACATAGAAAACATCCATAACTCAGGAACAAATATTCGTGCTCATCACACAAATAAATGCCCGTACCGGGATTTGAACCCAGGACCTCTTGCTTCGTAGGCAAGGTCACTACCAACTAGGCTAAAGCGGTCGTTATCTTCCCACTGCAGGGCACATATCTCAGAATGAGAGGGCTTGGGCCGTAGTTCCCATGCCAACCCAGTGTGGATCGGGAACTTCACATACGTACCTAATTGAATTTCTTCGCTCGTGTATGGTAAATTGCAAATGTCGGGCATAAATTCCGACAAACTCCGAGGTATCAGCCCGGGTTCGAACTCATGATCCTCTGCTATGCAATAAATAATTTTGAATTTTGAATTTGAATTTTGAGAGGCCATAGGTTAATAGGCTACTACGACTCCTTCCACGACTCCTCTCTGATATAACATAATAATTATACAAGTTAAGTATGAAGTATCTTTTTCTATTTTTTTTTTTATAACAGGCCTCCATAGTTGCGCTCATCTCATTTTTATTATGTACTAGCTTTTGCCCGCGACTTCGTACGCGAAGACTATAACGTTAGTTGTTTGGATGAAATCTGGCACACAGGTAGTTTATTACATGAATTAACACATAGGATAATGCCAGGAAAATGAAAAGTTCCCGTGGAATAGGAATAAGTGAATTCTATAGCCGCTAAGCCGTGGTGCCCTAGTGGTCAGACCTATGGACTCTTAAGCAGAGGGTCGTGAGTTTGAGCCCAGGCTTGCACCTCTGAGTTTTTCCGAATTCATGTGGTAAATTACGTTTGAAGTTTACCATGAGCTTTATAGTGAAGGAAAACATCGCGAAGAAAGCTACTGTCCAAGTCCTCTCGTTCTGGGAGGAGGCCTGTGCCTGATTGAAACAGGCTTTTTTATCCCGGCTTTTTGAAAATCAGAGACATCGTAGCTTTTTATTATTAGTGAAATCATTTTAACAATCAGCCCCTATATTCAATTCACTTATTTCTATCCCGTGGGAATTTAGTATTTTCCCGTAGAAAAGTAACCTATGTCAATCAGGGATACTGTAGCATACTATTAGTGAAAGAATTTTTGAAATCAGCCACAAATTTGGATTGACTTACTTCTATCCTTCGGGAATTTTGCATTTTCCCGAAGAAGAGTAGTCTATGCCAATCAGTAATAGTGTAGCTTTCTATTGGTGAAAGAATTTTCAAAATCAGCCCCGAAGTTGAATTCAGTTTTTTCTATCCCGTGGGAATTTTGCATTTTCCTGAAGAAAAAGTAGCCTATGTCAATTGGGGATAGTTATATCATATCATATGAAAGAATTTTTAAAATCAGTGCCGATCTTGAATTTACTTATTTCTATCCCTCGGGATTTTTTTATTATCCCGGAAAAAGTACCCTTTGTAAATAAGGGATACTGTAGCTTACTATTGGTAAAAGAATTTTTGAAATCAGCCCCGTAGTTGAATTCAATTATTTCTATCCCGCGGGAATTTTCATTTTCCCCAAGAAGAGTAGTCTATACCAATCAGGAATAGTTATAGCTTTCTATTGTTGAAAGAATTTTCAAAATCAGCCCCGAAGTTGAATTCAGTTTTTTCTATCCCGTGGGAATTTTGTATTTACCCGAAAAAAAAGTAGCTTTTGTTAATCGGGGATAGTCATATCACATAATATGTAAGAATTATTAAAATCAGCTACGAAATTGAATTAATTTATTTCTATTCCGTGGGAATTTTGAATTTTCCCGCATAAAAAGTAACTTATGTCAATCAGGAATAGTGTAGCTTTCTATTGGTGAAAGAATTTTCAAAATCAGCTCCGAAGTTGAATTCAGTGTTTTCTATCCCATGAGAATTTTGCATTTTTCTGAAGAAAAAGTAGCCTATGTCAATTCGGGATAGTTATATTTTATCATATGAAAGAATTTTTAAAATCAGTGCCGTTGTTGAATTTACTTATTTCTATCCCACGGAAATTTTTCATTTTCCCGAAGAAGAGTAGTCTATTCCAATCAGGAATAGCTGTAGCTTTCTATTGGTGAAAGAATTTTCAAAATCGGCCCCGAAGTTGAATTCAGTTTTTTCTATCCCGTGGGAATTTTGTATTTTCCCGAAGAAAAAGTAGCTTTTGTTAATCAGGGATAGTCATATCACATTATATGTAAGAATTATTAAAATCAGCTACGAAATTGAATTAATTTATTTCTATCCCCTTGGATTTTTTAACTTTCCCGGATAAAAAGTAACTTACGTCAATCAAGAATAGTGTAGCTTTCTAATGGTGAAAGAATTTTTAAAATTGGCTCAATAGTTTCAGAGATTCTGCTATAAACAAAAAAACAAAGAAAGTTTAGATATTTCCCTATCCCGTGGGAATTTCGAAAGATATATACTGTGGCGGATTTTTTGTAGGACTATAAACATTTCCATCATACATTACATACGTGTAACTCTAGCGGTTTTGGCATTCCTGCGAAGAATTCGTTTAACGCTATCCCGCGGGAACTATGCAATTTTCCGGGATAAAAAGTATCCTATATGTTAATCTGTATTATAAACTATCTGTGTGCCAAATTTCATCAGAATCCGTCAAACCGTTTTAGCGTGAAAGAGTAACAAACATCCATACATACATTCTTACAAACTTTCGCGTTTATAATATTAGTAGGATATATAATGTATATGGTACCAAAGACTTCTTTATGTTGGCTTCGGCCCCATGAATGCCTTTCAAATGACGTCCCCATGGGCCCGTGATTGGAAATCCGTCCCAACAATAATAATAATAATAAAGGCGTAGGGATGGCATGACCTCATCGCCCGCTCGTGTTGAGGTGTCACCAGTGCAGTCAGTCATCGCAGGGCGGTTTTCAGCCGTAGCCTGTAGGAATTTATATGCGAAATTACATTTGAAGGGCACCTGACTTCATCAATCTAATTGACGTATATTTTATTGGCTGTCGTAGTAAAACATACTTCGTTCGCCAAATTTTGTTCTGCACCGGTTTCTGTATGTCGAGAAACAACCTTTTCCTTGTTCCCGGAAATGTATTGAAATTGAAGTAACCTTTAGCAATGATTGCACCAAAACGTATCTTTTTCCTGTTCAACTCAATTCTGCGTAAAAAAATACACTGTAATATGAATCTTCTTACAACAGTGCAGAGTTTAAAATCAAAAGGTTCATATAGTGTCTTTGACCGTTATTAATAACAAGAGCGTGTCGGACACGCCCAAGGTAGGGTTCCGTAGCCATTACGAAAAAATCAAGTAATATTTTTCTAAGGATTTCGTATGTGTACGGAATCATCCAAGTTTAGGTATGTTTTATACCTTAGGCTACTATTTACTCTTAAACTACAAATAATTTCTAAGCAATCTTAGCCGCTATAATTAATATTTACTACCATTCTGAATTTTTTCAAATTTTTCCACCCAACAGTTTAGATTTTAGAGGGGGGGGGGGCCGATTTTAATGAAAATTTTCACTTTAAAGTTGAATATTTCGCAAACAGATCACTGAATAGAAAAATCATGTTAGCAACCCCGCAATGGTTTTAAAAGACCTATCCAACGATACCCCACACTATAGGGTTAGCCGAGAAAAAAAAAATCACCCCCACTTTACGTCTATGAGAGGTACCCTAAAACAATTTTTTTTACTTTTTTTTATCCAATCACTTTGTGCCGTGACTGATATATATATTCATGCCAAATTACAGCTTTCTAGTACTAACAGTCTCTGAGCTTAGCCGCGGACAGACAGACAGACGGACAGACATGGCGAAACTATAAGGGTTCCTAGTTGACTACGGAACCCTAAAAATAAATAATAGACAAAGATTAAGCGCAGTATAAATGAAATCTAAACATATCGATATTCATTCTAAATTCATTTACCATTCGTTAACAGTCTGTCATCGTGGACCTCAGACAAAAAACCAAACAAATCGGTCCCGTGCCCTCCGCATCCAACGCGATCCCGTAACCAGGTCGTCGCTCCATCTTGTTGGAGGCCTACATACACTGCGTCTTCCGGTCCGTGGACGCCACTCGAGAACCTTTTTACCCCCTCGGCCATCAGTTCTACGAGCGATGTGCCCTGCCCACTGCCACTTGAGTCTGGCAATTCTTCGAGCTATGTCGGTGACTTTAGTTCTTGCGCGGACTTGATCATTTCTAATGCGATCCCGCAGAGAAACACCGAGCATAGCCCTCTCCATCGCCCTCTGAGTGACTTTGAGTCCTCTTTGTAGACCTCGGTAAAGTAACTGAATCAATCATCTACAGATAAAACGAATCTGTAAGGTCCCTTAAATAGGGTTTTGAAATTAAATGACCCTTCTATTTTAAGGGTTGTTTAAATATTTAGCTTGGTTTATTAGGGTATGATCGGACCCTGCAGACGTTCGGGCTAATTAATTTTAGACCCTTTTGCCCATGAATGGGTAGAGGACAGTTTATTAGACGAAAACAAAGAGGGCAAGTGTTCACGCATAATTATTTAAATCTGTGGGCGTGTAGGGTACGCTTCCGTGGAATAAAAATTCAAATTTGCCAAAATTATTTTCATGTAAAATGTTGCCAAGATGAGACCATATTCCATTGCATTGTCAAAAAGTTATCAACTCATATATAGAGCCAAGATTTCTAACTCTACACGCCCTAACTTCACAAACTACGCCTTAGTCAAAATATCTGGCTTGGCCATTTGGCTACCGTCACACGTAAAGTGAAAATTTTATTCTTATTTTTTTATATCAGTTTATTACTTTTCTATCATACAATAGTTCTTGTAGTAGCCAAACGGCCAAGCCACATATTTTGACTAAGGTGCAAGGAATAATGCTATCGTCTTGGAAACATTTTACATGAAAATGGTTTTAGTGGGATTCCACTTCTTTTTGTAAGTTACTAAAGACATTTTTTTTTCAAAATTCCAAGTTTTATAACTATACTAGCTTACATACAAAATTTCAGCATTCTAGGACTTCAGGAAGTACCCTAAGAATTTTGATGATCATCAGTGAGTCGGTAACAAAATCAGGGATTTTTAGATATCAATAAAATTTAAAGTATAAGAGTTTAGCTAGTCTTTAACTATTGATAAGTCTGTAGAAAAGGACATGTACACTGCCCTACTGGATCAAGACTACTGACTCGCCTGTCGACATAACTAACCTATATAGCTGACGCCGCTGTATAGGTAGTTATGCAACTATGTCGGTACAAGAGGTATCCAATTGAAACTTTTTAATTTATTTATTTATAATTTATTGAATCAGGCGTTACTTTGCGGAGGTCCATATTAATGAACTAAAACAATTACTTTGCTCACCCGCGACCTTACAATAGTTACGTTTATGCAAGAAATGTGCGTTCATGCACTTTTTATTTTTAATGGGTATACTATTGAACTCATATACCAAGAATTTTGTTTATGTGGTATAATCCAAACTCAAGTTATGAGGGTTCAAAAAACGACGAAGCGCTTCGAGAAAGGTAGTAGTGCCCTTGCGCTTCGCTTGGCTCGTCTTGGCGGGGACACTTCCATGCCCCCATTGTTCTGATAAAAATCGTAACTCTAAAAGTCCTGACATTTGTTATAACGTAACAAAAATAGTTTCATTTATGTTTTAAGTTACGTTGATTATTATCAGCACCTGTTGTATTATGTAGTGTAAATATTTTATGCCTACATCTACCTATACTTCGTAATTTTTTAGCATTAGAAATAAGGTAAACAATCTTGATAAGTCTTTTTATTGAAAAACACTTTAAAAAAAATTGTAACTATTACTTAGGAAACCAAAAGAATATAAATTACCATATTTCCTTGTTACTGAAATAAATAATAACTAAATAAATATTAGGGGACAATCTTACTAAAATCGACCTAGTCCCAAACTAATCAAAGCTTGTACTAAGGGTACTAGACGACAATAAACATACTTATATTGATAAATAAATACTTAAAATACATAGAAAACATCCATAACTCAGGAACAAATATTCGTGCTCATCACACAAATGAATGCCCTTAGCGGGATTTGAGCCCAGGACCTCTTGCTTCGTAGGCAGGGTCACTACCAACTAGGCTAAAGCGGTCGTCAAAATTGTTGCATATTTACCGTGATTTATTTTTCAAAAGTGTTTTTCAATAAAAAGACACGTCAAGATCGCTTACCATCTTTCTAATGCTAAAAAAAAACGAAATGTAGTATTTTTCCGCTCTAAAATATGGCTAGAGTTGTAGTCACGCCATCTTTTAATCTATAGTAATTGCAAATTAGCTGATTGCTTTTAATCCAATTATAATAACTAACTTTTGCCTAGGTGTGCGAATGTTTACGGAAAACGCACTTGCAAAGGACCGCTTTAGCCTAGTTGGTAGTGACCCTGCCTACGAAGCAAGAGGTCCTGGGTTCGAATCCCGGTAAGGGCATTTATTTGTGCGATGAGCACGAATATTTGTTCCTGAGTTATGGATGTTTTCTATGTATTTATTTATCTATATAAGTATGTTTATCGTCGTCTAGTACCCATAGTTCAAGCTTTGCTTAGTTTGGGACAAGGTCGAATTGTGTAAGATTGTCCCCCAATATTTATTTATTTATTTATTTGTTACCTAACATTCTTAATGAGCTAACCGCCGACACTCGCATTCGTATTGTCAGAATGCAAATCATTGTAAGCGAATTTTGAAAGCGGTTTATAAGTGTTAGTGTATTAAATTATATTATAAGTACTTAGCTGAAAAAATAATAGTATAAAAAAACTAAAAAACACGCTTTAAAAAATAAAAAATAAATTTTAATAAATTTCAATTCACTATTCTTATAGTGCAGTAAAAAATCTTAATAAGCAATTATTATATTGTTATATCCAGATCAAAATTTGTAAACAATTCTAAATATTGATAAAATAAATAATAATAGTTTAAAATATTTTATTGTAAAAAAAGCGTGGGGTGCATGGTGTCAATTGTCAAGGATTATCATTTTGATAACATCTTAAAAAGCACCCCACGCTTTTTTTACAATAAAATATTTAAAACTATTATTATTTATTTTATCAATATTTAGAATTGTTTACAAATTTTGATCTGGATATAACAATATAATAATTGCTTATTAAGATTTTTTACTGCACTATAAGAATAGTGAATTGAAATTTATTAAAATTTATTTTTTATTTTATAAAGCGTGTTTTTTAGTTTTTTAAACTATTATTTATTTTCTATTTTTTAGTTGCATTTTTTTCTTTCTAACTTTACCCCCCTCACCTACAACCCCCAAACCCCCTAAACCCAACCCCCCAACATCCCCCCCCAAACCCCACACCCTTACCCCCAATCCCCTAAACCCCCCTTACCCCCTCCTCATTTTACAAACCCCCGAACCACCTAAACCCAACCCCCCTAACACCGAACCCCCCAAACCCCCGGAACCCCCCCTCCCCCACCCCACCATCTGCCCCCACAACCCCCCCCCTCGCCACCTACCCCCCCCTTCCAGTTCCATCATCAAACCCTTGTTACCATCTAGGCCTCTTACCCCCTCCCCATTTCCCACAACCCCCCAAAATCACTTACCCCCGAACCCCCCAACACCCCCACCCTATTCCCCGTAAAACCCCCCCATCTCCTAACCCCAACCAAGCCCCCGAACCCCCCAACACCCCCACCCTATTCCCCGTAACCCATCTCCTAACCCCAACCGCCACACCCTAACCCCCAACCCTCTAAACCCCCGACCCCCTTACCCCATACCCCATTCCCCCCCCCACCCCGCCACCCCAGCCCTTCCAGTTCCATCATCAGACCCTTGTTACCATCTAGGACCAAAGTACTCGTCAAAACGAATCAAACGAGCCCAAACTCGATGGGGTTGTTTCGTTTTATTGTGGAGTGCCTTTGGCCATCTTCCAGCTCCATCATCAGACCCTGGTTAACATCTAGGATCAAAGTGCTCGTCAAGACGAATCAAACGAGCCCAAACTCGACGGGGTTGTGTAGTTTTATTGTGGAGTGCCTTTGGCCATCTTCCAGCTCCATCATCAGACCCTGGTTACCATCTGAGATCAAAGTGCTCGTCAAGACGAATCAAACGAGCCCAAACTCGACGGGATTGTGTTGTTTTATTACATAGTTCCTATGGCCACCATCCAGCTCCATCATCAGATCAGCTCCATGTTACAATAATATTGCATTGTCATCCAATTTACACATATGTGCAAAATTTCAGCTCAATCAGAAACCGGGAAGTGGGTCAAAATCGCGCCCTAAGGAGTCGGTTACAAACATACAAACATACAGGTGAAGCTAATATAAAGCGTGTAACTAATATAAAGCGTGTAAAAAAGTGAGCTCAGCGGCAGTTAAATCTACTAAGAATTTGCTCGCTGATATATTTGAAATTGTATAATTTTTTATTTGTTTAAATAAATTAAAAAAAACCTTCCAAGAGCGTGTCGGACACGCCCAAGGTAGGGTTCCGTAGCCATTACGAAAAAATCAAGTAATATTTTTCTAAGGATTTCGTATGTGTACGGAATCATCCAAGTTTAGGTATGTTTTATACCTTAGGCTACTATTTACTCTTAAACTACAAATAATTCCCAAGCAATCTTAGCCGCTATAATTTTCCTAGTAAATTTGATATAAGTACTAGGGGCGTTCAATAAAAAGTGAGAATGAGTATGTTATAAACAACTTTTACTAAATGTCATTTTATTTTTCGACATAGTCATCTTTTAGCATAATACACTTAGTATATCTTTTTTCTAAACTTAAAATTCCATTTTTAAAATAGGTCTCATCTTGAGTACTTAAAAAATCTTGTACTGCAGCGACTACCGCGTCGTCGTCTTCAAATTTCTGGCCTCTTAGGTATTGTTTCAATCTCGAAAATAGGTAGAAATCACTGGGAGCGAGATCTGGTGAATACGGAGGATGCTTAAGGATATCGAACCCAGCATCACGAATTGCAGCCATTGCAACGGCGGACTTGTGTGCCGGGGCATTGTCCTGGTGGAACAGCACAACTTTCGAGTGTTTACCTCGCCGTTTTTCGCGGATCTCATTGCGCAATGTTGCTATTTGTTTAGCGTATAATGTGCCCGTCATAGTGGCTCCATGCTCGAGATACTCAATCATTAATATCCCTTTACCATCCCAAAAAACAGAGCCCATGACCTTACCGGCAGATGGGCTCACCTTGAATTTCTTCGGAGTTGGAGATGATGGCCTTTTCCATGTCATAGACTGCAGTTTCGTTTCTGGGTCGTAATGATGGAGCCATGTTTCGTCCATTGTTATAAATCGCGCCAAAAAAAGTTCCCGGTCTTGCTGCATCAGGTTCAAAGCTTCTTGACAAATCTCTAGTCTAGTTGGTTTTTGCGTGTCAGTAAGCATTCTTGGTACCCAACGCGCAGATACCTTTTTCATACCCAAGCGTTCATGTAAAATATTATGCACGCTCCCCGTTGAAATCTTTACATTTTCAGCAATAAAACGAACGTATTTACTACCGTTTTGAATTTTTTCAAATTTTTCCACCCAACAGTTTATATTTAGAGGGGGGGACCGCCGATTTTAATGAAAATTTTCACTTTAAAGTTGAATATTTCGCAAACAGATCACTGAATAGAAAAATCATGGTAGCAACTCCGCAATGATTTTAAAAGACCTATTCAACGATACCCCACACTATGGGGTTAGCCGGGAAAAAAATCACCCCCACTTTACGTCTATGGGAGGTACCCTAAAAAATTTTTTTTACTTTTTTTTATTCAATCACTTCGTCGGCGTGACTGATATATATATATTGATGCCAAATTACAGCTTCCTAGTACTAACAGTCTCTGAGCTTAGCCGCGGACAGACAGACAGACAGACAGACCGACAGACAGACAGACGGACAGACATGGCGAAACTATAACTATGACTACGGAACCCTAAAAAATTAAGCTAAAATCGTTCGATAGCTATTGTAGAATATATTCCGTTCGTGGCATCATATTTACGTCCAATGCTGTACACAGCCTTCTCCAGATGAAGAGGGCGTGGCAGTAGCGCGCCATTTGCTTTCAAAACTAGCTGATGCCCGCGGGTTCGCCCCCGCTGAAGTAGATTAAAACGGGTTTTCCCGTAGAAATAAGATATTTTCCCGTGGTAAAAATAGCCTATGCCACTCTCCAAAACTTCACCTGTTTCCATACAAAAAATCACGGCAATCCATCGCTCAGTTTTGACATGAAAGAAGGACAAACAAACGAATTAACAAACACACTTTCACATACAGGCTGGGATGATAATGAGGATAATGTTAGTGGGAAGAAACATGGAGTTCCCCACGTTCAAATGTGTAACAAAGACACAAGAATAACTGTTGAAATAGAACCGATACTCAATCAACTAAATCTCCGGGGTATGAAACAAAGTTTCTCAAGGTAAGTGGAAACTTAAATTTCCCTGGAGGGCCGTTGTAAAATATTCTGGTTCCAACTATTTATTCTATGAGGAGTGCGGGAAAAGTTAATTGGGAACTGTTAAAAGAATTGAATTGGATAGCGACAAGTTGAAACAAGTTTTGCTGAAGAAATGTTTTTTATGCTGTTGAAGGATTGAAAATTTTGAAACCATAACTCACAACACAAACGTACGTAATACACGTTGCTATTTCAAAATTGTACTATATGTAGGTAGATTGCTGATCACAGGAATGAGGGTATGTCAGTTTTATTGGCAGTTGTTATTAAAGCGCCTTAGGAAGAAGTCCGTCTTTTATTGCTTTCCAAGTACACAACATTTGGCGCAGTCGCGAACCTTTATATTTTGTTTATTTATCGTGCGTAAACATGTCCATCGGCAAGTTGAAAGAATTCGACCCGAATGGTGGAAAGTGGTCAATTTATTGTGAAATTGTTGAACAGTACTTCTTGGCCAATGACATCGAAGAAATTAAAAAGGTACCCATATTGTTAGCCAGTGTAGGCACGGCCACTTACGAACTTATGGTGGATCTGAGTAGCCCGAAGAAGCCCAAAGAAATGAAATATGACGAATTGATTGCGGTAGTTCAAGCGCATATTGAACCGAAACCCTCTTTCCTAGCGGAACGGTACAAGTTTCGTCTAACAAAACAAAACGAGAATGAATCGGTCACCCAGTTTGCTACAGCATTAAAACATCGCGCAACCAGCTGCGATTTTAAGACCACCTTAGACGATAACTTACGAGACCAATTCATATGCGGCCTGAAGTGCGAAGCTACCCGCCAACGGCTATTTTATGAGGAAAAAACACTCGATTTCAAGAAAGCATACAAGATAGCAACGTCCTTGGAAACTGCCGCGTTGAATGCCGCCGTTATGGAAAGGACGTCGCCCAGGACAGAAGAGCAGGCACTTCACGCGGTTCACGTGGCGTCGGGGCTCGGGCGCGGCGTCGGCGGCGCGCGCTTCGGGCGACGCGGCGGCGCGGCGGCGGTGGCGGCGGCGGCCGGGCGCGGCCGGGGGGCGTGGGCGCCGCGCACAGGCCGGCCGGCTGGGGGCCCGCGAGCGGCACGCCCTTGTCCTTGCTGCGGAGATCAGGACCACGACTATGCCTCTTGCAGATTCAAGGAATACGTTTGCAAAGTGTGTCTTAAGAAAGGGCATCTAAAAAAAACCTGTCCCAATGCGCGCGATTTAAATTACACAACAAACATGAACATACTAGGAATTGAACAACAACATAACAACTCAGAGGACAGTGACAGTTGGTACGAGGATTGTGAGGAGCCAGGCGAGATCGGCGGCTCCACAGGTCTATATCACGTGGGATTAAAGGGACGGGAGCCGGTAATAGCGGAGCTCGTGGTCGACGGGAAGAGTCTTCGTATGCATGTAGACACCGGCTCGCCGTACGCTTGTATCAGTCAGGAATTGTATAAAAACCGGTTCAGCCATCACGTAATACAGCAAGATGATGTCAAGCTACGTGGTTATGACGGTCAACCGATTGAATCCGTGGGGTTCATAAGCGTTAGAGTAGAATACCTAAAGGTCAAACGATACCTTAATTTGCACGTCATCGTTAACGGTAGTGTACCATTACTAGGTCGAGAATGGTTAAAAGCGTTGGAAATAAATATAATCGTTACGAACTCTGTGCTCACGATTGACAACAGTGATAATGATAATATCGGTCCAAGTGATAAGGCAGTGTTAGTGCGGGATCATAATCGGTTATTCCGATCCAGCCTGGGGAGGCACGTGAGTGCGCGCGCGACGCTGCGCGTGCGGGCGGGCGCGGCGCCCGTGTTCCGGCGCGCGCGGCCGCTGCCGCTGGCGCTGCGCGCGCGCGTCGACGCCGAGTTGGAGCGCATGGAGCGCGCAGGTATCGTGACGCCGATTCCCTCCTCTGACTGGGCTTCATGTTTAGTTGTAGTCATTAAGAATGATGGTAGTCTCCGGATTTGCGGAGACTACAAATCTACTCTCAATCCAGTTTTGGAAGTAGATAAGTATCCCCTCCCTCGAGTCGAACAGTTATTTAGTAATTTAAACGGAGGGGAATTTTTTTCTAAGATCGACTTAAAAGAGGCCTACATGCAAATTGAACTAAGCGAAGAATCAAAAAAATATACTGTCGTAAACACGCACCGCGGGCTATACTCGTACAATAGATTGGTGTACGGGGTAGCATCGGCGGCTTCGATATTTCAACGTATAATTGAACAAGCAGTAGCCGGGATACCTAATGTAGCTGTTTATCAGGATGACGTTTTGATAACCGGGAAAAGTAAAACGGATCATTTAAAAAACCTAAAATCGGTCTTAACTCGACTTGAAGAAACAGGTTTTACCCTTCGTGAAAGTAAATGCACCTTCTTCGCAAAAGAAGTAAAATACTTAGGTTTCATCATCTCAAAAAATGGTGTCAAAACTGATCCCGACAAAGTCAATCCGATATTGAACGCCCCAGCACCCACAAACACGTCAGAACTTAAATCTTTTCTTGGCATGGTAAACTTTTATTCAAAATTTATTAAAGATTTCACTTATACGGTAGCTCCCATGTATCAATTGTTAAAAAAAGAGGTCATGTGGAATTGGAGTAAACCACAACAAGAGGCTTTCAAAACAGTAAAACTAGCTCTTACCGACAGCCCCGTGTTAACTCACTATAGCGAGGAACTACCGCTGATCCTTTGCTGCGACGCCAGCCAGGCAGGAGTGGGCGCGGTCATCCTACACCGCACGGCGGAGGGCGAGCGGCCCATCTCTTACGCCTCACGCGCGCTAAACGCGGCCGAGCGCAACTATAGCCAAATCCATCGCGAAGCATTGTCTATAATTTTCGGGGTAAAAAAATTTCACACGTACCTCTATGGCAGGCAATTCACATTACGCACAGATCATCGCCCGCTTGTGACCATCTTTGGCTCTAAAGCAGACATCCCATCTACGGCGGCTGGGCGGCTCATCAGGTGGGCCTTATTGTTGTCAGGCTACCAGTACAATATTGAGTACGTAAAATCTGGTGACAACGTAGCAGATGGACTATCACGCTTGCCGTTACCTGTCGTCGACCAGACCGATATCAGCGATGACTGTAGTTTTGTGCAGTTCGTAGAAGATAACTTCCCAATCAGAGCGCTCGATGTGAAGAAAGCGACCGCTACTGACAAAATACTAAGCCTAATAATACAGTACGTAAAAACAGGATGGCCAGTATCGGGTGTATCTCCAGAATTAGCCCCTTTCTACAAAAGGCGTGATGAACTTAATGTGGAAGGGGGGTGCCTGATTTGGGGGTGTCGCGTCGTGGTGCCGGCAGCGCTGCACGAAGCAGTGCTGGCCGAGGTACACGGCGGCCACCTGGGCATCGTCAAGAGCAAGGGAATCGCGCGGAGCTACGTCTGGTGGCCAAGAATTGACCTTGACATAGAGCAGCTCTGCAACTCCTGCCGTGTTTGTGCGGAGACAGCGGACATGGCCCCGCGAGTACCTATAGTGCCATGGACTCAAAGTAAGGAAGCATTTAATAGAATACATATAGACTTTTTGACGTACGACAGCAAAACTTATCTAATCGTTGTTGATAGCTTTTCAAAGTGGATAGAAGTATTCCCAATGGCTACTACAACGGCTACGGCCACGACCGACAAATTGCGAGAAGTATTTGCTCGTTTTGGTATTCCATCCAAATTAGTCTCTGACAACGGACCTCCGTTCAGTAGCGACGAGTTCGCGGTGTTTCTCAAGAAAAACGGCATAACACACATAACGTCTGCCCCTTACCACCCCCCCTCCAACGGGGAAGCCGAAAATGCAGTGCGTATTATAAAAAAATGTCTAAAAAAGGCAACTAAAGAAAATGTAAACACACATAATTTTCTACACCGATTCCTTTTAGACTATCGCAACGCCAAACACTGCACAACAGATGAGTCACCGGCAGCGCTATTACTCGGACGCCAACTAAAAACAAGACTCGACTTATTAAAAAACGGTTTATATGACGTCGTAACAAAAAAGAAACAAATCGAGGTAGCTTATGGTCCTCAAAAAGACCGGTATGTAGAAATCGGTGATATAGTATGGGCCAGAGACTTCCGTAAGGGTAATAGGTGGATAGCGGGCGTAATAAAACATAGAATAGGCAATAATAATTTTAAAGTACAGACAGAGGAGGGAGTGATTTCTCGGCACATGAATCAACTGCGTGCGCGTATCAGTTCGGCGCCGGCGGAGAGCGGCACGGGCGCGGGGCCCAGCGGCCCGGCGCCGGCGGCCACAGCAGTCAGTAGTGGAAACGCTCAGGTATCTCCCCAGGTGGCGATCGACTGCAGGTTACCGAATGATACACCTGCCAGGGCGAGTAGCCGGCCGGAGCGTGTCCGTAAGCCGGTTATACGTTACGGGTTTGAAGAAGTATACCCATAGTAGGATGTATTTACATTATGATACCTTTATAAGTTTATGTAACGATTAAGTTTAGGTAATTATGTAATTCATAGTACTCGTAATTGAGCTAATTACATTTTTAGAAGTATAAGTAACTTTAACCCTTTCAATGCCACACCTCAACAAAACGTAAACCCGCTTTGAATCTTATGTCATTGTGTCAAGATCACTTTGACACTGTACTTTGTGACACCTATATGTGTCGTTGGCGTTGAAAAGGTTAAGAAGGAGCACCACCTCCCACCCTGAGACATTGTCATCATTATCAAACATAGCACGACCAACAAAATTGTAAGTAAATAGTGCTCTAAATCTTATTGATAAAGGGGGAGGTGATGTACTATATGTAGGTAGATTGCTGATCACAGGAATGAGGGTATGTCAGTTTTATTGGCAGTTGTTATTAAAGCGCCTTAGGAAGAAGTCCGTCTTTTATTGCTTTCCAAGTACATAACAAAAATCACCTCATAATATCATTAATTTAGAGTCACTAGTTTCCTTAGTCACAGTTTCATATGGAACCACAGCTGCCCGTATTTTTAGCGATGAAACATAGCATACTAGGGGCGTTCAATAAAAAGTGAGAATGAGTATGTTATAAACAACTTTTACTAAATGTAATTTTATTTTTCGACATAGTCACCTTTTAGCATAATACACTTATTATATCTTTTTTCTAAACTTAAAATTTCATTTTAAAAAAAGGTCTCATCTTGAGTACTTAAAAAATCTTGTACTGCAGCGACTACCGCGTCGTCGTCTTCAAATTTCTGGCCTCTCGGGTATTGTTTCAATCTCGGAAATAGGTAGAAATCACTGGGAGCGAGATCTGGTGAATACAGAGGTTGCTTAAGGATATTGAACCCAGAATCACGAATTGCAGCCATTGCAATGATGGACTTGTGTGCCGGGGCATTGTCCTGGTGGAACAGCACAACTTTCGAGAGTTTACCTCGCCGTTTTTCGCGGATCTCATTGCGCAATGTTGCTATTTGTTTGGCGTATAAAGTGCCTGTAATAGTGGCTCCATGTTTGAGATACTCAATCATTAATACCCCTTTACCATCCCAAAAAACAGAGCCCATGACCTTACCGGCAGATGGGCCCACCTTGAATTTCTTCGGAGTTTGAGATGATGGCCTTTTCCATATCATAGTCTGCAGTTTCGTTTCAGGGTCGTAATGATGGAGCCATGTTTCGTCCATTGTTATAAATCGCGCCAAAAAAAGTTCCCGGTCTTGCTGTATCAGGTCCAAAGCTTCTTGACAAATCTCGACTCTAGTTTGTTTTTGTGTGTCAGTAAGCATTCTTGGTACCCAACGCGCAGATACCTTTTTCATACCCAAGCGTTCATGTAAAATATTATGCACGCTCCCCGTTGAAATCTTTACATTTTCAGCAATAAAACGAACCGTGACACGACGATCCGCCAAAACTGAGTTTTCAACTTTTTTCACAATTTCTTCAGTTATTGCAGTAGTAGGGCGTCCGGAGCGGGGGTCGTCCATTGTCGATGTTCTTCCACGTCTAAATTCGGCGCACCAACGTGCGACTGTCGAATACGGAGGAGCATTAGACCCTAAAGTGTCCCGCAAATCTAAATTGACTTGGTCCGTAGAAAAATTTTTCAAACACAAGTATTTGATAACGGCGCGCAGTTAAATTTTCTCCATTTTCGCTAACGTACTCAATAGCATTGCAAAGAAATTACCGTATTTTTTTTTAAACAAAAGACAGTTAGTTTTTTTTTCATAGCAATCAGCTAGATAGATTAGCTTTACCGGCCAGTATTTAATTTCCTAATATTGAAAGAGTTTGCATCTCATTCTCACTTTATATTGAACGCCCCTCGTAATAAATATTGCTACTTCATATGTTAATAATAAATAAAAGACCCCGGAGTGGCAAGCGCAGCGTGGGACGTCCACCAATGAGGCCACAGGTTCCAGGTGGAGGAAAGCCGCTTCCAACCGTAATGATTGGGTATTTAGGGACGCCTATGTCCAGCAGTGGACGTTCTACGGCTCAAATGATGACGATGAATGAATAAAAGTTTGTAAAATAAGGCTGTATGTTTTACCTACTTAGGCGTTTCCATTATGACGTGTATTGATTGATAGAACGAAAGATATAAATTACAGGGCGATTAGGCGCTTAATGGGCCATCGCAAAATTTGGCTCAGCGCCGGGAATTAAGTGAAATACTGGCAGTACAATTTTATTTTAATCGACGATCACAAAACGGTTTATCTGTCCCAGGCAACCTTTTAAAATAGAAATAAACCAAGGAATGGATTTCAGCAAGTGATGCAATATGAAATAAATAGTAATATGATCTTATACTACCTATAATATACTAACACAGAACATTTTTGTTCATCATCAAATATCAAAAACTTTAAACATCCAAACATCTTCACAAACTTCGAGAGATGCTAGATCTAATTAACTAGGCTATTCAGAGAGCAGTGAGCGAATGCAACTTGATTAAGCTTATTTTTATCAGCAATAAGTTAGTTAATAAAACGAAATATAATATTTTTTTAAAACGAAATAGTTTTTCAGGTGCACCAGACAGAAATCGAACGCGCATCTTAGATTAGATTAGATTACTGACACATAATGTATCCTTAGCCTTAAGTATAAGCTAGAAACACAGCTGCAATCCTCTGATGTAGGTGCCCATAAGTGGTTGTCAGTTTACTATCAGATATTAAAAAAAAAGTGCTCGGATGAGATTCGAACCCGCATCTGGCTGTACGCGCCAACAGTTACCAACTGCACTGAAAAAAAATCGAATTTAATTTCAGAAAATTACATTTACGTAGCTAGCCAATTAAAATTGCCACCAATTCACCCTAAGTCGCAAGCCACACGGAAGAGACGTGGGACGGGGGCGCGTCGCAGTCGCGCACCCCTTGAATCAGCTTTCTCAAAATAAATGTATAGAAGCGTCGCGATCCAATACAGACAGAAGAGACGGGGCGAAGACGCGGCCTGCGAACAAACGACGTAGACAGCGACGCGCCCCCGTACTATGTCCCTTCTGTGTGGCTTGCGCTTAATATTATTTTGAAACCCATAGTAAAGTTACGTAAGTATATATATTTTGAGCACGTCGACTGCAGAAGTGCAGAAGTAACATAAGACTTTGGGGGTAGTTGCAATAGAGAGATCTCCAGGCAGATGTTATGCCTTCACCAAGAACCTAAAACCCACACCAAGAAAACAGCACATCAAAATGTAGTGCAAAAAAGTCAATTCCGAACAAAAGTGCTTCATAAAACGTTAACTCCAACAAACAAGTTTCTGTAACTAATTTCCTGGCTTCAGATTTGCATCGTCCACTTCTGTTGTGATAAAAACAGGCTAAGTGTTAGACTCGCGCATCGAGGATTCCGTATAAAATTTAAAAGCAAAACAAAACAGTACAAGTTTTTTGCTGTCTGTTTTTGCTTTGCCATCCTTTCTATCTACATCATCTCGGCTTATATACCATTGAATTTCTTCTTAGGCGTGTGCAAGGTTTCCTTACGATGTTTTCCTTCACTGTGAAGCTCATGATAAAACTCGTAAAGTGGTGGTGGTGGGCTGGTAAGTGGTGGGCGTAAAATTCTCACGTATTTCCATGAAAAACAAAGTTATTTTTTTGCGGATCGCTGACTTTTTTTTACTCTAACGTGGCCCTTTATTTGGGTACTGCCAAATTTTACAGTTGTATGGGAAGTACCTGCCCTATAGGTTTTGATTCTCACCGTGTTTGTGTAAAAATACACATAGGAAATCTTTCAATAGATTTGGTATAGAAACTGGATTTTTTAACACCAAGAGATTGCAGTTGTGATCACATCAACGTGCCCTTGAGACACAAAATCATTGACAGGCGGACGAAGAAGTCATTTTACTAAGGTACTAAGGTTTTTCTTTCGAGATACGGAACCATAAAAGAGCCAATCCAGTGGGCTAACTAGAAAAGTTTCCGCTTGGCCACTCTCCGTCGTACAAGGAAGTAAGTTACTATAACGTGAGAGGCTGTTACGACTTTTTGGAATGAAATACATTTGTGTTGAGAGTAAACAGATTATTTCGCTCTGTATTACGGATATAAAGTGTTTGTTGTTTGTAATAGTAGATGCGAAGTTCAAAGTTATTTATTTTAATGACTCAAGATCAATGTCCTAGCGTAGCTTCTCTGTGACTACGAGCAAAATAAAATTATTTAAATGGTTTTTTTTTATATACAATATAGGCTTGAGTTTGACCACAATCACGCCTGATGGAAAGTGAAAATGAGGCTCACGATGGAGCACGCTTGCCTAGTAAATGCTCATTCACCCTAGACTTGAATTTAGGGGAATAAGCAGAAAGAAGGCAGTTGAGTGCGATGTTGCGCGCGCCGTGCAAACCGTACAATAAATACGGGGCACTGTAACCTGTACGCGCGCGCTGCACAACTGCTCAGACCAATCCTCCAGAACAGCTTCTATAGGCAACACGATGAGAGTACCTTGGCGGCCTGGCTCAACCTATAGGGGTGGTGACCAGCCACGGCCGAAGCCTACCACCGGAGTTGTATCGCTCGTTTAGCACCACCCAGGGGTCACGTGTAGGGCCTCGAGGGTAAACCTACGGACGCGAGCGATTTCAACCCCCAAAATATATTTATTTATTTATTTATTCAGTACATCTACATCATATATATTACAATCCGAGCCATAAAAATTAGTTACATGTATATTATTCTGATATATACGACAATTACAGAGTACATATCATTGACCATAAAGCGAGACGTCTGTTAAAATTACAAAACTATCAAAGTTAAAAGGTGGTGTTGTGGTGAAGGAGGCACCAAAACCATGGCTTACCAGTAATGTGAGGCTTATGATGAGCTTACGAAACGAAGCACACTCGAGATTTAAGCGAACTAAGTTGGACTCACATAAGCAGTACTATCTGGATTTGAAGCATCTCGTCATTGCAGCAATCCATAACGAGAAGCGTGCCTTCTTCGAACAACATATCAGTGACACAACTGACAGTAAGACTCTCTGGAAAAATTTGAAGCGGACGGTTCTTCCAGAGCCACAAGTGCAAAACGACTTACCAAACCACTTGAATGACCCTGACCTGATAAATCGCCATTTTCTCAACGTTCCAGGGCAGTCAGAAGTAACTGTATCAGACTTGTCTTTTTTCGAATTTCACAGGCACGGAGACTCGACTTTTAAACTTACAACAACGACTTCGACGACTGTGACCAAGATTATTACTAGAATAAAATCGACAGCAAAGGGACTGGATTCTATATCCGTTGACATGCTTCATCTGACACTTTCAAGGACTGCCGACATTCTGACATTCATTATTAACAAAAGTATTATGACTGCAACTTTCCCGACAGACTGGAAAAACTCTCGAGTGACTCCATTACCTAAGAAACCAAATCCAGCTGACCTATCCGACCTCCGTCCTGTAAGTATCCTTCCTTGTACATCGAAGATACTGGAAAGGGTAATTTGTGATCAGCTGTCGGAATACCTGGAGGAAAATAGCATCCTGCCTGAACTACAGTCGGGTTTTCGCAAAGGTCGATCAACTGCAACTGCGTTACTTGATGTAGTCAACAACATCTTACAGGCAAGGGATGCTGGCAGAAGTACCATTTTGGTTCTTTTGGATTTCTCCAGGGCTTTTGATTGCATCAATTTGTCCTTGCTATTATCTAAGATGTCATATTACGGATTTGATGCTATGGCGATTAGGTGGTTTGACAGTTACTTGTCCGGCCGGGCGCAAACAGTTGAGTTACGCGGAATGCATGGTGGTGTTTTGCGGTCTTCTCTTAGTCCTGTTAACAGAGGAGTGCCGCAGGGTTCGATTTTGGGTCCGCTGCTTTTTATAATTTACAGCGCTGATATCGTTTTCTGTATGGAGAACTGTAAATACCATCTTTACGCCGACGACTTGCAACTGTATGCATCCAGTGTGCCTTCAGATGCAGTCACCGTCGTGAAGAGCATAAACGCGGACCTTGATCGCGTTTTTTCCTGGTCGGGGAGGAGCTGTCTGGCTCTTAATCCTAGAAAATCTAAGTATCTTATATTTGGATCTAAGCATCAAATTCGTAATACTTTGAAAAATCTGGCTACCGAGAATGTTGCTGTCATGGGCGAACCAATAGAGAGGGTAGATGTAGCAAGAAATCTTGGGCTAACTATGGACGGCGAGCTACGCTTCGAGAGCCATATAACTCAGTTAGTTAGCAGCTGCTTCTATCGCCTTCGGATTCTTTACAATATTCGTGATTACCTCAGTGTGGATTTGCGTGTCCGACTGTGTGAATCACTCGTATTGTCTAGATTAAATTATTGTGATGTCGTCTATGATGGTTGCATACTTGGTCGTTCTAAGAGATTGCTCCAGCGAGTTCAAAACGCATGTGCTCGTTTTTGCTTCAGAATCCCTCCTCGGTCCCATGTCACTCCGTACTTGAACGCTGCTGATTTGCTTAAGATGCACAATCGCAGGCACTTGCATCTTGCAACCCTTTTGTTCGGTGTAGCGCGGCACAAGACGCCTTCGTACCTTTTTGAAAAAATCACATGGTTAAAAAGTGTGCGCAGATTTAAGGCTATTGTTCCGCCGCACCGGACGGTGGCGTTTCGAGGCAGTTTCAGGTTGGCGGCGTCTAAGTGCTGGAATGACATCCCCCTCCCATCCTAGGAGTGACTAACAGGTACACCTTTGGGCGAAAGCTTAAAGGCTATTTGTTGTCATTTCAGAAAACTTAATTCCTTTCCTTTCCAGCACTATTTCACAAAACTTCTTTGATTTTTCTTTGTCTCGGTTATTTCACTTCTTGTTTTAATCCGCGCAGAGTTGTATACTTGGCAAGTGAGTTATATTAATTTATGATTAAGTAATTTTGTTAAAATTATTCGTTTTTATGATCTACAAATTATCCATTTACGCATGTAGTTTATGTAGTTCATCGCTTATATTTATATGTGTACATTTTATCTATCTGTGTGGCGTTCCGGGTATTACCGACGGTACTGGCTGAAAATCAGCGCTGGGGTGTTATAAACGCCTCAGCATTATGCTGAGCCAGTGTCCAATTTGCAACCGCAATGACACACTCTATTTTTAGCCTTTGTATTGTCCTTTTTGTTAAAATATTTATGTGTCTTGTGTATTTGTAAATAAATGTATTTTCTTTCTTTCTTTCTTTCTAAAAGCAGAAAATAAAACACTGTAAATAAATTAAGTTAAGATTTTTTAAATGTGACTCAGATTAAATCGAAGAATTCAAATCATAAACAATTTAAACTCAGTAAAGAACACAGGAACATGCGAAATAAAAACTACCATTATATTTAAACTATAAAAGAACACATTAAAAATACTATCGAAACATTAATAAATAAGTAAAAATTGCAATTTAAAATTCCAAATTAACCCTTAACCAGGCAATGTAGGTACCTACTATATAGGACGAGGACCACATTAGATTCGATTTTTTTTTTATCGGGAAAAGTATCACTGAGAACCATATTATATCAAACACTCATAGACAAGAAAACCCTCGTTGCCTGGTTAAGGTTTAAAATTACAAACATAATATATTGAGCAAAGGTACAGATTTAACGCCTTATAGCCCACCATTCAGGACTTTACCAGGTATTACCATCAGTTATCTGAGAATAGTGTTGATGGTTAGATTAAAAAATATAGTGTGGTCGTTTCTTAAAATTTGGGTTTACGGAAAAAATGTCCATAATTGGTTATTGTCCATTATTGGTGCTAAAAGCTCGGTGCGGCCTTAAGTTTTTTTACCTATCATTATGTAGCAGTCACTCACTAAGCCTCAATCTATCCCGAAGCTTAATAATCACGCAAAAGGCCGTATTGGGATATCTGAATAAAGTCAATTTACATAATTTTCGGGTGGACCTGTTTACCAGCGGCCCTCCACTAGACTGGGCGACCCTTCCAAAGGATTCAACAAACATTGTAAGGATTTAGACCGGAGTGTTAGGAAAATTAGATTTTGCCAAGTGTGAACTCGCGTACACGTGTACGCGTGTTTGTGTGCGTAAAATACACCGTGAAATTTTAGTGGTTGTTTTCCCGAAACGAGGTGATTTAGTATCGATTGTACAATCGATTTATAATTACTATTTTGACTAGAGTCAAAAATCCAATTGGGAAAAACGAAAGTCGGAAATGACCGCAAACCAATAGTAACGCTTCGTTGGTACCTAACCTATCGTACGATCGTACGCTACTTGTACCAACGAAGCGTTACTATTGGTTTGCGGTCATTTTCGACTTTCGTTTTTCACAATTGGATTTTTGACTCTAGTCAAAATAGTAATTATAAATCGATTGTACAATCGAAACTAAATCACCTCGTTTCGGGAAAACAACCACTAAAATTTCACGGTGTATAGGTAGGTACTGAGACGGAAAAATGTTTAGTTGTTAGGGTACTGTAGTGCCGGGTATGTATTACAATACCGAAGTACGAAAGACCGAATGTATTAAAACATCAAATGGGTCAAAAGACCGACACGATTTTTTTCTGAAACCGTAAACTTTTCAGAATTTATTAAAACGGCATCATACAGAACCCATTAGGTTAGGTTAGGTTAGGTTTGTTTTATAACAATCTTAAAAAGTTTCAGAAAAAAAATCGTGTCGGTCTTTTGACCCATTCGATGTTTTAATACATTCGGTCTTTCGTACTTCGGTATTGTAATACATACCCGTAGTGCCCCGTTACTCCACATCTTACTATAGCTAGACCGTTTAACTGAGCCCTCGCCCGCGCGGTCAGAGGCGCGGGGGTAGACGATAAAGGGGGCCGGGAGAGGTGCTCCCCGCCCGCACCTCTCCCAGTCCCCTTTGTCGTCAAACCCCCAGCCCATGTACCACGCGCGCGAGAACTAATTTAAACGGTTTAGCTATAATAATCATAAATGATTAAGTTTTTAAAGCCGGAAGCCTAGGTAGTTTGACTCATGGCCTCTCAAGCAGAGGGTCGTGGGTTCGAGTCCGAGTTGCATTTCTGAGTTTTCCGAATTTTATGTGCCAAAATTACATTTCAAATTTACCATGAGCTTCACGGTGAAGGGAAACATCGCGAGGAAACCTGCACACACCTGCGAAGAAATTTAATGGTGGTGAAGTTCCCAATATATATTGGGCCCGGATGGGAACTATGGCCCAAGCCCTCTCAATATGAGTGCCCTGCAGTGGGACGTTTATTGATTGGGATGATGATGATGATACTAGATAGATTTCAGTTTGCGAGTACATGCGTACGTGCATGCGTGCGTTGCTTAAAGGTTACTTGCTTGCTTTATTACTTCTTCACGCTAAAACTAAAGGGTTTGGGTGAAATTCAGTAGGTATGTACAAATATAGCTGGACGTCTTTAATAGCACGCAGGCTATTTTTTACCCCGATATTCCCACGGGATCGGGAATAAATCCCAAAATCTCAAGCAACGACGACGACCGCACACCCGGACGGCCTATACGGACGGATAGCCTAGTTGTTAGAGAATCTGACTACGAAGCTTGAGGTCCCGGGTTCGATTCCCGGTCGGGGCAGATATTTGTGTGAAAATACGAATGTTTGTGCTCGAGTCTTGGATATTTAATATGTATTGAAGTATGTATTTATTTATATAAGTATGTTTATCCGTTGTCTACTACCCATAGTATAAGCTTTGCTTAGTTTGGGACTAGGTCAATTGGTGTGAATTGTCCCGTGATATTTTTATTTTTATTTTTTTATTTTTAAATGTAATTTAATAACAATGTTTGAAAAATTGAGAATTGAGTTTTTTGCCGGATTCCTTTCAACAGGGTTTTCCGAACCGGTAGTAGATTCTTCGACATCCACAGGAGCATCAATTGATGCCTAAATTGAATAAAGAATTTTGACTTTGACTTGACCTTGACTTATGTAACACGGGCTATGCTGAATCGGCCGCCCAATCGAACGTCCGACGCTACCCGTGTAATAGCTTAGCTTAGATTATTTATACACTAGATTATCAGTAGCAAACATTGCGATACAAAACGTCCAAAAACGCATTTGACAGCTTCATATTACGATCGCGTTACGTCATTCAAACTGAAGGGAGGCAAATGACATATAAGCCAATCGTTGGCTTATATTTTTCGGGACGTTTTCATGCCGCCTAAGCTCTATCTAGTGTATAAATAATCTAAGTAGCTTAGTCTTAGATGGCTATAGTTTTGATGGTGCCTATCGTGGTCCAAATTTTAGCTCGTATAGGGAAACTAAGCAATTCTGCTATCTTATCGAGCGCAGTCAGGTCAGTACCAACGTTAACCATTTCCCATTATTAAATTAAATCTGGTTCCCTCCTAACGACGTCACGTCGCGTTTTAAATACATCCTTTATCTATAGGTAATGTACCCGTATTTACATTTGAAAATTTACACTGGGCCTGCGTGAGAACTACGGCTCAACCCCTCTTATTCTGAGAGGAGGCAGTACCCAGCAGTGGGACATATGTAGTGGGATGATGATTATAAATGTCTTTAAACGAGCAAATCTTGTATATTTACTTATTTCGGGATCTCGGAACCTCTCTCTCTCTCTCTCATAGACTACGATGGCTCGGCCATTTGGAAAGAATGGGTGAAGATCGTGGCGCGAAGAGAGCATATGAGGGTCGTCTGACTGGCCGTCGTCCGGTGGGCCGCCCTAGGTATCGCTGGAGTGACGCCGTGGAGTCCGACCTTGATGGACGGCAAGCTACAAATTGGCGGAATACTGTGCAAGATCGACAGTTATGGCGCTGTCTCGTATCGGAAGCCAAGATTCACTTTGGGTCGCTGCGCCAACGGAGTAAGTAAGTAAGTAAGGGATCTCGGAAACGTTGGGCAGTACGCTTATTGTCGAACGCGCTGATGCTTGCTTTTGCATTCACTAACTCTTTCTGGCAAACGGTATAAGACGGTGACAGAAAGAGATAGTGAAAGCAATGGCATGCGTGTTATGCTAGGTTTACACGGAGCTTAGTAGCTAATGCTTAGTATTTGTCAATTAGCCATTTGTCAGAAGTGTGTAAACATATTCTACAATATTTTGTTATCGGTATCATTAGTCACCATCATTATGTATAAATAAAACCAATTTAAGTTTTGGATAATAATGAAAGATTACCATTAAAAACTTTAAATTATGTTCAGTCTTAATTGAGAACAAAGTCAAAATAATACACAAAATTTAAAAGTATTTATAACTTTTTATTTAGTTAAAACTAACATGGTAACAAAACAAAATAATCAGTCCCACTGAGTTTACTTGTACTTTGTTTTAAAATAATAGTTATTACTTATAAACCTATAAAAAATTCTTTACGTTACCTAAATTATGTAGAACTAGGAATTTAGTTCTGAGATCAGATTCATAATTATGTGTACATAATAATACTTAATTTAACTAAATTAACAACATATATTTTACATTCATTTCAAAGTTACAAAAAAATTATAGGTATGGTTTCTTTTAAAAGTATAGGTATACTTAAGTAAAGTCCCACTTGCAAGTAGTTGTAATAAATAAGAAAAAGGATTTTAGGTACAGCAAATCAAATGCAGAATGTCGAAAAGGTACAACAATTAATTAAAAGTAATTATTTACTTAAGTTTTTTACCTATAATTCTGTAAAGTACAAAAAAGTTCTACAAGATTTTGTAAAAAACCAAACATCACTATTAAAAAAAATTAAGCTGTACATAATTTTCGTCAATATGCTTATTAAAAATTCACAACAGTAGGTTGTTCTTCGGAATTTTGTAAATTATTTGTCATCGCTAGAATTTTTCTCGATCTAGAATGAATTTTCTTATTTCTGTAAACAAAATAAAATCTGATGTCAAAGAATTACCACAGAGAGAATGGAACGGAAAAAGATAATCGCGTAACAAACAAACATAAACGTACCTACACGAATAAGAAAACAAACATGCATTAGAACTATTAAGTGAATAGATTTTTTCATAAATATTTTGTTAATGTATTATTTAAATTATACCTTGGCTATCTTCTAATCTTTCATATCCAGCTTTAGGTATTTATATAACAAATTTTTTGTTTGTTTAGAGTCAATAAAATAAAACGCATATCACTGTGATATGTGCATAATACAATTTAATGCGTTAATAATATGTAAATAACCGAATTTCAAGTATAAGTATGTACTTACCTCGAATGCACGGCAGTCCTCGAATCACAGAACGCCACTGACCTATCCTGCTCGTACGGCGTTCGAGACTCCGCCGACCACCTAATATTATATTATTCATTAATTTTACTGAATAATATGCAGTAATTAACGCCAAAAATGCAGTACAAACATTAAAAAATATTAATCTACTAACTTAAATGCAGCAACTCAACGTATACTGCGATTTAGCTAGTAGACTTATATATTCGTACGATTAGCGAATACCGACCAAAGAACAGTAATAGTACATTGTTGTAGAGGCTGGAAAGTAAGCAATAGATGGACGAGTTTGTTTGAGGGCCGACGCGTAGCGGAGGCCCTCGAAAGTACGAGTCCATCTATTGCACTTTTGGCCGAGACTAAACATTGTGCTTTTCACGACTAATGCGAGGAAATCATTATCATCATCATCATCATAATCATACATCCATCCATCCCGTCCATCCCGTCCATCCTGTCCATCCCGTCCATCCCGTCCATCCGACCATCCGTCCATCCGTCCATCTATCCCGTCTATCCCGTCCATCCATCCATCCCGTCCATCCCGTCCATCCCGTCCATCCGTCCATCCGTCCCGTCCATCCCGTCCATCCCGTCCATCCTGTCCATCCCGTCCATCTGCCCATCCGTCCATTCTGTCCATCCCGTCCATCCCGTCCATCCCGTCCATTCCGTCCATCCATCCCGTCCATCCGTCCATTCCGTCCATCCCGTCCATCCCGTCCATCCGTCCATCCCGTCCATCTGCCCATCCGTCCATTCTGTCCATCCCGTCCAACCTGTCCATCCCGTCCATCCCGTCCATTCCGGCCATCCCGTCCATTCCGTCCATCCCGTCCATCCGTCCCGTCCATCCCGTCCATCCTGTCCATCCAGTCCATCCCGTCCATCCCGTCCATCCCGTCCATCCCGTCCAACCCGTCTATCCCGTCCAACCCGTCCATCCCGTCCATTCCGTCCATCCGTCCATCCGTCCATCCATCCCGTCCATCCGTCCATTCCGTCCATCCCGTCCATCCGTCCATCCGTCCATCCGTCCATCCGTCCATCCCGTCCATCCCGTCCATCCTGTCCATCCCGTCCATCTGCCCATCCGTCCATTCTGTCCATCCCGTCCATCCCGTCCATCCCGTCCATTCCGTCCATCCATCCCGTCCATCCGTCCATTCCGTCCATCCCGTCCATCCCGTCCATCCGTCCATCCCGTCCATCTGCCCATCCGTCCATTCTGTCCATCCCGTCCAACCCGTTCATCCCGTCCATCCCGTCCATTCCGGCCATCCCGTCCATTCCGTCCATCCCGTCCATCCGTCCCGTCCATCCCGTCCATCCTGTCCATCCCGTCCATCCCGTCCATCCCGTCCATCCCGTCCATCCCGTCCAACCCGTCTATCCCGTCCAACCCGTCCATCCCGTCCATTCCGTCCATCCGTCCATCCGTCCATCCATCCCGTCCATCCGTCCATTCCGTCCATCCCGTCCATCCGTCCATCCGTCCATCCGTCCATCCGTCCATCCTAACCATCCCGTCCATCTGTCCATCCGTCCATTCTGTCCATCCCGTCCATCCCGTCCATCCGTCCATCCAGTCCGTCTGTCCGTCCGTCCGTCCGTCCGTGCGTCCATCCATTCATCCATCCATCCATCGCATGCAGCAGACGATTACTGTTGATTGGTCCAATAATGTCGTTTCAGCACGCCAGGAATGAAATTCAGAAATTATCTTTCAAAAAGTCGTATCGTATAATGAAATACATATACTGATACGTCCTGTTTTCGATTAGTGTAACTTTGCTGTCGTGTTTGTGCGCCATAAATGAGTCAGCTGTTAAATGTACATATATAGGCAGTTTTGAGTACTGGATTTAGGTTATCTATGGCCACATTTTCGAGCAGTGTCGTGAAAACCTTTTATCCGCCGTGAAAATCGCAGTACAAAGTAAAAAAAAACGTTAATTTACAAAGTAATACGCAGTAAATTTTACGTATACTGCAATTTAAATAGAATTATATTATTTTGATCTTTCAATAATTACTAACTAACTCAAAGTAAGTTGCCTAATCACTGCATTTTAAATGGCCATTACAGATGAGCGTAAATTGTATCTTTACAGTTTAAATAAAGTAAGTTGTTTCTTACTGCATTTTGGTTAGTACTACAGTGTATTATTTACTGAGCACTTTGACATACTGCTCGTAGAGGCTTCGAAGGAGGCTCCGGACCAAAAAACCGATTACATATATATGTGCGTTTCGATGCACTGATTCCAAATCACTAATAAACAGAAATCACCCAAAATGCCACTTACTGCGTTTTAAAATCTGCACGGCAGTATGGCAGTAGGTTGTCGCGCGGCCTTCAGTTCGCACGCTAGCCGCGTCGCGCGTAATTAAGCATCTTTTTTTTCTGTGATTTTTGCAACAAACAATGACTTCTAAACGATATTATAAATAACTTACTTACATAGTAGTTTACTGAATTAATACACACTGTTATCTTTCTTGATTTATATACATACCAAATATGGGCGAGTGGGAACCCTGTGCCCTTGGTTCCGGATCAGCGGTGCCCAACGGAATATGAACGCTCGTATCACACGATAAGTTTTAATTTCGCGTGCACGCAGCAGGAGTAGGAAAGTTTTTATATCTAAAGTTGACCTTTGTTCGAGAGTGATCCTTCTGTACGTTAGTACTATTACTTATTCTGTGCATACGGTTAGAACAAATAAAAGAAAATAAAAAAAAAGAAGAAGGGGAATCTGGCAGTTCTTTTCTATGAAATGGCAGGGCAACACAGTCATATTCTTAGCCTTAGGTAATCTTGTGGTCTTTGGGGAAGTATCAATTTCCATCTAAGTTCCAAATCTTTAATGTTAAATGAAACAAAGTAAACAAAATAAAAGTCTTTGACAGGGGTCTTCCATTCATAAGAAAACTATAGGTACATACGCGTTTCAAAGATACGGATGTCTTCCCCATTAAACATCGTGGCCGTTTCCCGGCGCTCTGACAATGACAGTCCAGTCCAGCTGTCAGCTGTCAATGTAAAGGTATGTCCCGCAGGCCACAGCGACCCGCATCTCACGAATTGACAGGTCTCTCGGTGAGAAACGATATGTAGACCCAGCACAGTATCGCCAGTTGAAAGTATAGAACTAATAATAGGAGGAACATAAATGAAATGTAACTTTTTACTTTCATCATCATCTCAGCTCATATAAATAAGCACAGTATGGCAGCAGCAGCAGAGTAAGGGCTGGGACTGTAGTTCCCACGCAGAACTAATGCAGATTGGAAACATCACACACAACATTTTAAATGCTTCGCAGGTTATGCAGTTTTCGCATTGTTTTAATTCACCGGAAAGCTCGTAGTAAATTTTAAATGTAGACTAAGGACTGGTTTTTGAATGTCCTGTTAACAGTATCTGTGGAATAAAATGTAAGCTCTGTCCATTTTTTCCTGTGACTTGAGAAAAGGAAAGCGATAGTTTTAACTGACGGATACTTTTATCTGGGGATTGAAAAATCGGCGCATAGGGTAATTTCACGTTATAAATATACTCGAGAAGAAACATTCGCATTTTTCATTCAAAATATCTGCCCCGACTAGGAATCGAACCCGGGACCTGAAACTGGGCAAAGGCCAAACCCTTTTTCCTTCCCCTCGTCTCTACTTTTCGCAAAAATCTTGCCAAAAAGGGTCGAAACGGCCCAAATCTCCGATCTCCATTCGGAAAAAATTGCGAAATTGCATATGTAATTTCCCATGAGCTTTACGGTGAAGGAAACATCTCGTGAGGAAACTTGGATGAACCTGTCAAGAAACTCAACGGTGAAGTTCCCAATCCGCACTGGGCTCGCGTGGGAACTACGGCCCAACCCCTCTCATTCGGAGAGGAGGCCTGTGCCCTGCAGTGGGACGTATATAGGCTGGGACGATGATGATGATGATCTCCGTCTTGGTCTACCCCTACTCCGGTGTCCGTCGCTAGGAACCCAATCGGTGGCGATTTTTTCCCGGTAATCCATCATTTAGACGACCAGATGGCCCAGTGGTTAGAGAACCTGACTATGAAGCTTGAGGTCCCGGGTTCGATTCCCGTGTCGGGGCAGATATTTGTATGAAAAATACGAATGTTTGTTCTCGGGTCTTGGGTGTTTAATATGTATTTAAGTATATATCTATCTATATAAGTATGTTTATCCGTTGCCTAGTACCCATAACACAAGCTTTCCTAGCTTACTTTGGGACTGGGTCAATTGGTGTGAATTGTCCCGTGATATTTATTTATTTATTTATTTTACCGAAAATCGTTTCATCAGCGATCCATGAATTCAGCAGTCATGTCGTGCCCCAGCCCCACTTAAACATCATCATCATTTCAGCCGCAGGACGTCCACTGCTGGACATAGGCCTCCCTCATTGATACCCAATCGCTACGGTTGGAAGCGGCTTGCATCCTTGAACCTGCGGACTTTACCAAATCGTCCGTCCATTTCGTTGGTGGACGTCCCGCACCGCGCTTGCCAGTCCGTGTCTCCATTCGAGAACATTTCGGCCCCTATGGCCATCTGTCCCACTTGAATATGTATAATTAATTAACATTTATATTCAAATATTATACAATACAATACAATACAATGACTCTTTATTGTACACCACAAATAATACAATACAGAAAAACAAGTACATGAAAAAAAAAAATAAGGTAAGCAATGGGCGGCCTTATCGCTATTATTTATTTTATTAGCAGTTACGTCTGCTCACCGAACCTAAGATTTAAAAGCGAAAAAGTTTCCGGGTGCGCCGGTGGGACTTGAACCCACGTCTCTTGGGTATGCGCCCCAACGGGTGTTCTACCAACTGAACCACGTCGCATCCAACCGACCTCCCCGAAATTCTTAATCGCTTACATACGCCAAGAGTGGCGTGTGGTAACATCCATCACAACTATTAGAATAATAATTAATAGTTGTGATGGATGTTACCACACGCCACTGTTGGCGTATGTAAGCGATTAAGAATTTCGGGGAGGTCGGTTGGATGCGACGTGGTTCAGTTGGTAGAACACCCGTTGGGGCGCATACCCGGGAGACGTGGGTTTGAATCCCGCCGGCGCACTCGAAAAACTTTTTCGCTTTTAAATAATCTTAGATCGGTGAGCAGCCGTACTGCTAATAAAATAAATAATATTTGAATAAATAGATGTGGTACATCATTTCTTACGCATTTCCAATGTAATTTGGAACGTAGGAGTCGTAGCTTCTAATAGTTGCGATGGATGTTACCACACGCCACTGTTGGCGTATGTAAGCGATTAAGAATTTCGGGGAGGTCGGTTGGATGCGACGTGGTTCAGTTGGTAGAACACCCGTTGGGGCGCATACCCAGGAGACGTGGGTTCAAGTCCCACCGGCGCACCCGGAAACTTTTTCGCTTTTAAATCTAACATTTATATTATCTATTTATTATTATTTACTTCTATCGCGGCGGTATACACGGCATCTAAATGTGGCTTTAAACTTATCTCACCTTACAAACACAATCACAAAGTGACCCAGACCCAGGGATTCTCCAATCGGAGGTAGTTTTTATCAGGGCTGCCACGTCGCCCTTTGACCGTTACCCTTTGTTACTTAATACACCGCAATCCGGCAACGACAGGGTTTGCAAAGCTAGGGTTGTCGCGCGTGAACTGCAGTTTTTATTTTATTTGGGATTAAAATTCAGGCGGATTTACAAAAACTAACAAGATTAAAACTATAAAAACACAATAAACGTATGTAAATGTAAAATACTAGCGATAGCGACAAAGCTTTATGCCGCGGCTTCCTTCCCGTAGAAGAAAAATTGGCTTGCTATTTATCCCGTGGGAATTTCAAAAAATCTCTTCTAATAAATCATCAAGGCATGTCTACCAAATTTGATGTTTCTAGTTCCAATGTTTTAAATAGATAAATGTGTATTTAAATACATATTAAACATCCAAGTTTTGACTAGGACGTCGTCTGTTTAAACGACCGGATATCCCAGTAGTTAGAGAACATGACTACGAAGCTCTCACGGACCTCAGTCCCGAGATCGATTCCCGGTTGGGGCAGATATTTGTCTGAAAAATACGAATGTTTGTGCTCGAATCTTGGATATTTAATATATTATGGTTTTGTTCAACATAATATTAAAATCTCGTACAACGTTCGAATCTCCAAACAAGACATTATCTTTTTGTATTTTTTTATTTAATAATGAGTAATCAACTAGACATAATTAATGATATAGATGGAACGGAGGTTGCGTTTTCGACTAGTTGTGACATCCAGGACCTCAAGAGACATGTGCCAATTACGTCTAATGACCTTACTTTTGTTTCGCAGAATATTAGGAGTATTTACAGTAACTTGAATGATTTTATGGCAACTTTGACGCTTATAGACTTTGATGTGGACGTTATGATTTTAACGGAATGTCGCCTTGTTCCCCATAAACCTATTCCACAACTTATCAATTACTCTTATCTAGCTACCGTCAATAACTTTAACCAAAATGACGGTGTTGTAGTCTTTGTTAATAACCGTTTAAAAACTGATTTTCGAGAAATAAAAATTAAACACGCTTCCTGCATTCAAGTTATAGTCAATTCCACCCTAATTCTTGGCATCTATCGCTCCCCCTCTAAAAATGATGCCTCAGATTTCATTGATTCCCTTAATAATCATCTTGCTTCTATTAAATCATATAACAACATAGTTATAACTGGGGATATCAATATTAATCTCATTTCTCGTTTACAAGAACCCTCACATGAAACTCGTAATAGAAGTTATTATTTAGATATGCTCTGCACTCATGGTATCCTACCTGGTCACTCCTTACCTACTAGAGGAAATAATTGTTTGGATCACTTTATGTTAAAAATAGAACGAAGTTCAAGATCGGCACATATTGCCGTATTAAACACATCGATTACTGACCATCTCACCATTTTTCTATGCCTCACTAATCAGAGAGTAAATGTAACTTGTCCTAAAAAATGTAGTAGAATAGATTATAATATGGCAGCACTTAAGCTTGCTAGTAAAAACATTGCTTCTCTTCTTCTTAGTGGGGACCCTAATTTTGTTGCGGATGGTTTGATTTGTAGGCTGCAGCAGTCTCTGGAGGAGAGCTTAACTATCAAGCCTGTTCCTAAGTGTAAACGTAGTATTAAGCCCTGGATGACTCCTGGTATTCTGCGATGCATTAGGAACAGGAACAAAATGCAACTTAAGGTTCGCTCTGAACCGTATAATGAGATTCTGAAGGTCACTTATGGGAGATACCGCAATTTCTGAAACAAATTAATAAAAAAACTCAAACGGAAATATGATAGGGAGCAGGTAGAAAAATAAGTTAAAAAACCCAGAGCCCTGTGGAAAACCATTAAAAGAATAACTAACTATAAGTCTACCAAAACTCAAAATCTTGCCTTACTTAATGTAAAAGAAACTTCTTCTGAGTCTGTTAATCACGTTAATGACTTTTTTGTTGGCATTGGGAGGACACTGGCAGAGAACATACTTACAAATAGTGTTACTAACTCGATCTCTCAAGCCAGCAATATTGGTGATTCAGTAATGTCATCATTTGTTTTATTAGATACTGAGCCACAGGAGATTATTGATATCATTTTGGAACTTAAACCTGATAGCGCACCTGGCTGGGACAATATCCCGACCCTTTTTCTCAGGCTAGTTAGGAATGAGATCGCCCCTGTTGTGAATCACTTGGCGAATAAGCATAGGCTTTGCAACGGGTGTCTTTCCTTCCCTGTTTAAACAATCCTTGGTAACGCCTGTGCACAAGAGTGGGGACAATGACGCTGCAAACAACTACAGACCCATATCTCTGTGCTACCTGCCATGTCCAAAATACTTGAAAAATTAATAAATAATAGACTTATTTCCTATTTAGATAAATTTCATATTCTTTCTGATTCACAATTTGGATTTAGACATGGTAGATCCACTGAAGATGCTACTTTGGCTGTCACTAATTTAATTGCTGGTATGGTAGATAAGTCAAATAAATGTTTGGCAGTATTCCTGGACTTACAGAAGGCGTTTGATACCGTTTCTCTCCCCATTCTTGTGCGTAAGCTGGAACAAATTGGAATCAGAGGCATAGCATTGGATTTGCTTGGTGACTACCTTCATGGTCGAACTCAAAGAGTAAGGATAGGTGATGTGGTGAGCCGTGAAGCAGCTATCACTTTTGGTGTCCCGCAGGGAAGCGTGCTTGGCCCCACCCTATTCCTTATTTATATTAATGACCTGACTGGCCTGCAACTGGGGAGTGGCAGCGTTTTCTCCTATGCTGATGATACTGTTTTAGTTTTTGAGGGTAAAACGTGCGAGAGTACGTTCGAATCAGCAGAATTGGGACTCAAGGTGGTGTCATCCTGGCTCAGGGATAACCTCCTTACTCTTAATATAAGTAAAACTAACTACATATGTTTTTCTAAATATGTAAGCACACAGCCTTGTAGTAGTCTTAAATTAAGGATACATAACTGTAACCAGTCTTGTTCTTCTCAGTGCAGTTGTATGGAAATTGATAGGGTTGCTTCCACAAGATATCTTGGCTTAATGCTAGATCAGCGTCTCTCTTGGCACACGCATATTGATCATCTTAATGGTCGAATAAGGAAGCTTGTTTGGTTATTTAAAAAGCTAAGGCATGTAACCACTAAAGTGCTACATAACCAACTTTACATTTCCCTAGCACAGTCTATTATGACCTATTGTATTTGTGTCTGGGGAGGTGCAATAAAGACCAAATTCCTTGAAATAGAAAGGGGCCAGCGCTGCATTGTGAAGGTCATGTTTTTTAAACCATTTAGGTTCCCTACCAGTGAATTGTATCGCATCAGTGGCCTTTTAACGATGAGAAAGTTGTATATACTATCCACAGTACTAAAACTACATAAGACCCTTGTATTTAACCCATCTCTCTTGAATCGTAGGCGTATTGATGTTGTTGCCCCATCATCTATTTGCAGATCCGTTTTCGCTCGGAGACAATATTTATCGCAATCTGCGTACCTGTACAACAAAATTAATAAAAAGATTAATATTTACCCGTTAACCTGGTATGACTGTAAAAAAACTCTAAGTGTATGGTTGAGAGACCTGAGCTATGACGATACAGAAGCACTATTTCGCCGTGTAGCTTAATCGCCACACACACACATGCGTGTGTTTACACGCGCACACGCACGCACGCACACATGCACACACACACGCACACACACACACATACTCACACACACATACTCTCACACACACTCACACACGTAAACAAAAAGGGTATAAAATTAAATTATAATTGTTTTGAGTTGAATTGTTGAAAGTTATGTTATGTAATTGTAGTAAACTGATAATTTGTTATTGTTAGGTACATAGTATTATAATTAATATTGCATGAAATTTAAATTTATTGTTACATAACATTATAATTGTTATCTTTTGTCATGTCTTTATAATTGCATTTTATTCTAGAAGAGCGGGATCTCCTGCCACAGGTATTTTCACATACCTACTAGGAGGTCTCTAACCTTCTTGCTTGTTACTATGGCTATTGAATAAATACATTTTCATTTTTCATATCTAAATCCCTAATGATTGTTTGTCCTAATGATCGTTTGTCCTAACTCTTTTTGTTTAAAATCTATTAATTGTTCTGGAAGAAGCAAAACTGAACAAACAAGCAAGCAAGCTGACTGCTGTCTGGGGCAAAGTCGCAGACGTGACAAAACGAGTGGCGGGTTTAAAGTGGAAGTGTGCCTGGCCATGTGGCCCGGAGTGAAGGGTCATGGTGCAAGCGGCTCCTGGAGTGGAAGCCATGGGGGGAAAAGCGACCTCAGGGTAGACCACAAATGCGCTGGAAGGACGATTTGAAAAAGGTTGCTGGTTCAAATTGGATCCGAAAGGCTCAATGTCGCGACGAATGGAAAAAATCGAAGGAGGCCTACACCGAGAGCGTTGAGAAAGGCTGAAGAAGATGAGAGAGAGAGAATTGTTCTGGATTTTTATAAAACAAACCTAACCTAACCTATAGAGTTCTAGAGGATAACCAAAAAAAAGTTCCCGAAAAATTCACGGTTTCCGAGAAAAAAAGTGTTAGGACAAACGATCATTAGGACAAACATTACATTAGGACAAACGATGTTAGGGATTTAGAATGAGACCCAATAATGATTATAGATACTGCTTTGATTCACCGGTCACCCCTTTGTTAGTCATTCCGCCGCAAGCCAGCGACGACAGGGTTTGCACAGCTAGGGTTGCCGCGCGTGAACTGCAGTTTTTATTTTATTTGCGATCGGAACCAGGCCGTGTTGGTATTTGTGGATATGTCGGTGTCGGTGGTAAAATTGCAAAGAGTCTAGTCAACGTCACACGGTATGCATCGACAAAACTACCTACGGATACCTAATAAAAGCAAAAAGACTCAAGAGGAATTCAAAAAACCGGCCAAGGGCGAGTCGGACTCGCGCATGAGGGGTTCCGTACCATTTTCTATACAAACGGCAAAAAATTCACGTCTGTTTTACGGGAGCCCCTTAAATGTTTATTTTATTATATTTTTTAGTATTTGTTGTTATAGCGGCAACCGAAATACATCATCTGTGAAAATTTCAACTGTCTATCTATCACGGTTCGTGAGATACAGCCTGCTGACAGACGGACGGACGGATGGACAGACGGACAGACGGACAGATGGACGGACAGCGAAGTCTCAGTTATAGGGTCCCGTTTTTACCCTTTGGATACGGGACACTAAAAAAATCAATATTTTTATTCTGCAAGTAGGCCACAAAGGGTTTTATTACATCTGCAATATTGTCTACATTAGTCTGGTCATATTTATTAATTTCTAAGAAATTGGATGTCTGGAAAAGATCTTTTTTTTTAGCGATAAGATCGCCTATTGTCTACCTATTGTACTACTGTACCGTTTTTGGTGAACAATTAATATTTGTATTGTATTGTATGGTAATTTTAAGGAAATTAGGTTTAACTGTACTAGCTATACCGTCTTGGCTTTTGCTGTAAAGTTATATGTTAAGTTGTGATAAATAAATAAATAAATGACACTTTTTTATAAAAAAAATATTAGCATTTTTAAGGTTCTTTGTGTGAAAATTACGAATACAAATATTAAGAAATTAAAAATTTTAAAACCCCCCCCAACGCCTTTCGTCGCACTAAACTAGGTACCTAGTTTTGTCGATTAGTCGATGCATAAGGGATACCTCAGAACGTTGCCAGCAAGCCGGGTCTCGACTGAGCAAGCCGCCTCGCGGTGCAGCCATTTTGGGTGCGATTTTGAGCTTTGTGTAGAACAAAATCATGCCTCATGCGCTTGCCTCGCGAGGCGGCTCGTTCAGTGGAGACCCGGCTGAACGATTTTGTTGCAAAAATCTAGCGTTAGGCCTCTTAGGTTATCTTGTCGTCGGGTAAGCACATTGCTCCGTTGCTAAACTAATATAATACAACAAACTCAATTACATAGGTAGTCTAGGGTACTCTAGGGATTGCAAATGCAATCTACGAATAACCACTGCTGTTGTATATTTCGCTTCCATCACACGGATGTAGACCTTACGCCTTTGTGTTAAGGCAACTGCGGTTAACAGAGCAGAATTTTAACAACTTGCGTATGCACTTCAACCTGAACGCTGTTAGTTGTAGATTGTTTAACTCGGTTTTAACTTGTGTTTGTTACTTACACTGTGGTTGAACTGTTGTTTAAATTCTACACCGTGTTTTTTTATTTCCGTTAACTTTACCCAGATCAAATATAATTAATTAATTTCTATTTCGTAGAAACAAGTGTCTTAACTCTTACTATCTTTGAGATATTCAAACCTTATAATTATGGCTGAACCAATGTAAAAGGTTCTTCATTACGTCCTAAATAAATAAATAAATACCTAAATAAATATCATGGGCCAATTGGCTAAGTAAAGTTTTTTGAAGAGATGCTAATTATATTTTTTTTCGACAGTGGTCGACTTCAACACCAAGAAACTGCAGCTGTTTTATTTTTATCTGCTTTTATTTATTGGAAATATTTTTTTAAGTGTTCGAGATGACATTTGTGAGATTTTATGGCTGACAAGCGGTTCGTGCTCAGTACTAAGAAGAAATAGAAAAAAAAACGAATTCAACTGTCGCTTCTGTCAATGTCAAATGAAATCTAACCATTTGCGTTTCGTTTGCTTTGCGTTGTCCAAGAAGCAGTTCCAAAATAGTGATCGAAAGTATTCAATCGTGATCCAATTATTGTGCATAGGTCTTGGAGAAATGCGGTAAAATTGAAAGTCCGGATTTTATGCGGAGGTCGATAAAAATAGTCAAAAAATCACACTGAGCACACCAAAACGCAAAGCAAACGAAACGCAAACGATTTGACATTGACAGCAGTGACAGTTTACTTCGGTTTTTTTTCTGTTTCTACTAAGTTTTGAGCACGAACGGCTTGTCAACCATAAAATCTCACAAATGTCATCTCAAACACTCAAAAAAATATTTCCAGTAAACAATAGGAGATAAAAATAAAACAGCGGCAGTTTCTCGATCTCCAGAACGCCGACTGTCGTAAAAAAATATAATTAGCACCTCTTCAAAAAACTTTACTTAGCCAATTGACCTAGTCCCAAACTAAGCAAAGTTTGTACTATAGGTACTAGACAACGCATAAACATACTTATATAGATAAATACATACTTATATACACATATTAAACACCCAAGACCCGAGAGCAAACATTCGTATTTTTCATACAAATATCTGCCCGACACAGGAATCGAACCCGGGACCTCAAGCTTCGTAGTCAGGTTCTCTAACTACTAGGCCATTTGGTCCTATTATTTTATCTTTTAAATTTCGCCAGTAAAGAGTTTTCCATTCATAGGTACGGCTAGCTATTCGCTACAAGGAGATTATTGAGGCGAGTTCGTTCGTCATAAGACATTACATACATTATTTTTGTCACATCATTGTCATACATAATCGTAAACATTGGTATTGTATCAATAATCGGGTTTATCTCAACGAAAAATGCCGCAATTTTTTTTTTAGGTTTCTTTTCAATTTTAACAGAAATCAATATACCAGATAGTAGATTCTGTTAATGCCGAGCAACGTGTCGAATTTAACGGCAGTAAAAGAAAACACGGTGTATATCTATTCTAATATTACAAAGAGGAAAGATTTGATTGTTTGTTTGTTTGTTTGTTTGTTTGCATTGAATAGGCTTCGAAACTACTGGACCGATTTCAAAAATTCTTTTACCGTTAGATAGCTACATTATCACTGAGTGACATAGGCTACTTTTTACCGCGGGAAAATACCTTTTCCTACGGAAAAATTAATTTATCGCGGGCGAAGCTGCGGTCGGAAGGCTAGTTCATTCATAAAAGAAGTAGCTCTATCCCGTGGCTTTGACCGTATTACAAATCTATGAAAAAAGATTACGATAACATTTTTAAAGCACAACTTTTGCTTGGACAACGCTATTATGGGTTGCAGACGAAGTTAACACGCCTTCTCGAAAGCCGAGGTTCAACCACAAAATAAAAAGGTACAGAAGTAAATCTACATACAAAGTGCGCTCGAGCAACGCACACGTAGACACTGTTCACAGACACGATATCTCGGATCAGTTAAGATCAGTCCAAGCGCGATTGCCATCCGCGTGAGGCGCGCGCTGTAGTCGCGCGTCTGTGGAATTTTACGAGGCGCGCGCTGTGGTCGCGCGTACCTATTTATTTTGTGTCGCTCGTCTGTGGAATTTTTCGAGTGCAACAATGGAGCAACAAAAAAAAGGTTATTATAACTGTTCAGTGGACGGTTGTTTAAATTCAACCCTAAACGATGAATGGTCGTTTTTTAAGCTACCAGTGGTTTCAGAGAGGTAAGTTATGTGAGTGAGGGGAGAGGTATCTGCTTGTATTTCGATGGATCATTTTAACGTTACATAGAATAGTTAGGTAGATAGGTAAGCACCTCGCCCTGACTCCCAAAGTAATAATAGTTTCCTATTTTGAATCAGTATAAACGAAGTAAAAGGACCTAACTACATTTTTGTAAGGTAAATTCACGCCACTAATATTACGTAAGTTGAAAACTTGTTTTTTTGTTTGTGTAGATATTGTGTTGTTTTTAGTATCATTAGATAGGTTTAGGTCTAAAACCGATAGGACAATGGAAATTGTGTAACTAGGATAATCCGTTTAGAAGTTATTAGGGATTTTCGATAGTGAAAATTGACAAACACTAAATTTTGTAGGTAGGTATTTTAATTATTATTATTATTATTATTGTATATTACCATTCTTCCCGTTTGAATATCAATCAACAATAAATCAAACAACTAGATACGAGTGCCACTATCACGATAAGTTTTGCATATGCCATAATTGACAACCCTAGAGCGACCGCCGAGCGTAGGTATGAAAAGTGAAGTACATACACTTGATTGACTTCTGTACCTTTTTATTTTGTGGTTCAACGATCTTGGACAGCGCCTTCTATTCTTGTTTGAAGTAAAAATATTATGAAGTGAAACAATTACTTTGCTCACCACCGATTTAAAAAAAAGGTTTAAGGTCGCGGGTGAGCAAAGTAATTGTTTCAGTTCATTGATATGGACCCCCGCAAAGTAGCGCCTGATTCAATAAATCCTACTAATATTATAAACGCGAAAGTTTGTAAGAATGTATGTATGGATGGATGTTTGTTACTCTTTCACGATAAAACGGTTTGACGGATTCCGATGAAATTTGGCACACAGATAGTTCCGGATTAACATATAGGATACTTTTTATCCCGGAAAATCGCATAGTTCCCGCGGGATAGCGATAAACGAATTCTTCGCAGGAATGCCAAAACCGCTAGAGTTACACATAAGTAATGTATGATGGAATGGAATAAATAGTCCTACAAAAAAGCCCGCCACAGTATATATCTTTTGAAATTCCCACGGGAAAGGGAAATATCTAAACTTTCTTTGTTTTTTTGTTTATAGCAGAATCTCTGAAACTATTGAGCCGATTTAAAAAATTCTTTCACTATTAGAAAGCTACACTATTCTTGATTGACGTAAGTTACTTTTTATCCGGGAAAGTTAAAAAATCCAAGGGGATAGAAATAAATTAATTCAATTTCGTAGCTGATTTTAATAATTCTTACATATAATGTGATATGACTATCCCTGATTAACAAAAGCTACTTTTTCTTCGGGAAAATACAAAATTCCCACGGGATAGAAAAAAATAAATTCAACTTCTGGGCTGATTTTGAAAATTCTTTCACCAATAGAAAGCTACAGCTATTTCTGATTAGTATAGACTACTCTTCTTCGGGAAAATGCAAAATTCCTGCGGTATAGAAATAAGTGAATTCAACTTCGGGGCTGATTTTAAACATTCTTTCACCAATAGTAAGTTACAGTATCCCTGATTTACAGGGTACTTTTTTCCGGGATAATACAAAATTCCCGTGGAATAGAAATAAGTAAATTCAACATCGGCACTGAATTTAAAAATTCTTTCATATGATATGATATGGCTATCCCAAATTGACATAGGCTACTTTTTCTTCAGGAAAATGCAAAATTCCCACGGGATAGAAAAAACTGAATTCAACTTCGGAGCTGATTTTGAAAGTTCTTTCACCAATAGAAAGCTATACTATTCCTGATTGACATAAGTTACTTTTTATCCGCGAAAATTCAAATTTCCCACGGGATAGAAATAAATTAATTCAATTTCGTAGCTGATTTTCATAATTCTTACATATTATGTGATATGACTATCACCGATTAACAAAAGCTACTTTTTCTTCAAGTAAATACAAAATTCCCACGGGACGGGATAGAAAAAACTGAATTCAACTTCGGGGCTGATTTTGAAAATTCTTTCACCAATGAAAAGCTACAAACTGATTTGGTTTTTGGCTACTCTTCTTCGGGAACATGCAAAATTCCCGCGGGATAGAAATAAGTGAATTCAACTTCGGAGCTGATTTCAAAAATTCTTTCACCAATAGTAAGCTACAGTATCCCAGATTTACATAGGGTACTTTTTTCCGGGATAATACAAAATACCCGTGGGATAGAAATAAGTAAATCCAACATCGGCATTGATTTTAAAAATGCTTTCATATGATATGATATGACTATCCCCAATTGACATAGGCTACTTTTTCTTCAGGAAAATGCAAAATTCCCACGGGATAGAAAAAACTGAATTCAACTTCGGGGCTGATTTTGAAAATTCTTTCACCAATAGAAAGCTACAACTGGTTGGTATAGACTACTCTTCTTCGGGAAAATGCAAAATTCCCGCGGGATAGAAATAAGTGAATTCAACTTCGGGGCTGATTTCAAAAATTCTTTAACCAATAGTAAGGTACAGTATCCCTGATTTACATAGGGTACTTTTTTCCGGGATAATACAAAATTCCCCTGGGATAGATATAAGTAAATCCAACATCGGCATTGATTTTAAAAATGCTTTCATATGATATGATATGACTATCCCCAATTGACATAGGCTACTTTTTTTTCAGGAAAATGCAAAATTCCCACGGGATAGAAAAAACTGAATTCAACTTCGGGGCTGATTTTGAAAATTCTTTCACCAATAGAAAGCTACAACTGATTGATATAGACTACTCTTCTTCTGGAAAATGCAAAATTCCCGCGGGATAGAAATAAGTGAATTCAACTTCGGAGCTGATTTCAAAAATTCTTTCACCAATAGTAAGCTACAGTATCCCTGATTTACATAAGGTACTTTTTCCGGGATAATAAAAAATTCCCACGGGATAGAAATAAGTAAATTCAACATCGGCACTGATTTTAAAAATTCTTTCATATGATAATATGATATGACTATCCCTAATTGACATAGACTACTTTTTCTTCAGGAAAATGCAAAATTCCCACGGGATAGAAAAAACTGAATTCAACTTCGGGGCTGATTTTGAAAATTCTTTCACCAATAGAAAGCTACACTATTTCTGATTGGTATAGACTACTCTTCTTCGGGAAAATGCAAAATTCCCGCAGGATAGAAGTAAGTCAATCCAAATTTGTGGGTGGTTTAAAAAAATTCTTTCACTAATATTATGCTACAGTATCCCTGATTGACATAGGTTACTTTTCTACGGGAAAATACTAAATTCACATGGGATAGAAATAAGTGAATTTAATAATAGGCTGATTGTTAAAATGATTTTACTAATAAAAAGCTACAATGTCTCTGATTTTCAAAAAAGGTCAAAAAAGGAATTTCTATCCCGCGGAAACTTTACTTTACACTTTCCGGGATAAAAAAAGCCTGTTTCAATCAGGCACAGGCCTCCTCCCAGAACGAGAGGACTTGGACAGTATATTTGGGAACTTCACACCCACAATTGAAATTCTTCTCAGGTGTGTGCAGCTTTCCTCGCGATGTTTTCCTTCACTATTACGCTCATGGTAAACTTCAAACGTAATTTACCACATGAATTCGGAAAAACTCAGAGGTGCAAGCCCGAGCTCAAACTCACGACCCTCTGCTTAAGAGTCCATAGGTCTGACCACTAGGCCACCACGGCTTAGCGGCTATAGAATTCACTTATTCCTATTCCACGGGAACTTTTCATTTTCCTGGCATTATCCTATGTGTTATAATTCATGTAATAAACTACCTGTGTGCCAGATTTCATCCAAACAACCTAACGTTATTGTCTTCGCGTACGAAGTCGCGGGCAAAAGCTAGTTATTTAATATTATTATCCCATGTGAACTCATTACCGGGGTATACCAGGTAAACCAGGGATACGCTAGGGGATAAAGGATGTGTCAAGTGAAACAAAGCGATTTCATAATAAGTTTTTAAAACCTCTAGTTTTTACGGTTTTGTCCCATGTTTGCTCCAAAACCGGGTATAACTCCATTCTATTACATACACAAAGCGCGCGCGAATTTTAAAGTCGCTAAGAAGCCATATTGCCATGTCTCGGTTTTACCCCCTGTGTCCGCTGGGTGCGGAACATTCGACGTTGAGATGAGGGTTTGAGGTTAGGGAAGAAAATGCGACTTACAGGTGAGCTGATGATGGCGTCGTACGGCGTAGATGAGCTGAGGGTGATGATTCCTTTCACCAAGGATTGAGCTGGATGATTTTAACTGCACCACATATGTATCACGAGACACTTTAAGTACCGGCCGGTATACGTGAGTAAGCGAGAGGCGCGAATCGAGTGCAAGCAATGATACGTGTTCATTGGACGGCGCTTATGTTCGAGTGATTGAGCGAATGTATGCCGGCGCGCGGGTCCTTACGAAGTCACGTGACCGGGAATGAGTGAGCTGATTGAATCTTTGATGCAACTGTCATACGTCACGCTTGGCGGGAACACCCCCATTCTCGGTTTTGGACTAATCTCCCCTACGGCTGTAGTATACGCTGTTAGAGTCGGTGATCGTATTGACAACCCTACGGGGTTATATCCGGGATGGTCCCGAAAGTTTCAAGTTGCCTACGGTTGTCCTTGTACCTACTAATGATTCATTGTTTGAAAAAACCAGATTAATACTCCATTTCAAAGGGATTCGCTGTCGGCATTTAGGCCGTTTATTCGAGCGTTTCAACTGTCCCATTTATCTGGTCACATTTTGGGACACGCAATGGTAGAAAATTCTGATACAGTTTCCAGGTGGTAGATTTATAGGATCTCGGATCTAATATACAGGGTGTCCCGTTAGTAGTACGACAAACTTAAATGGAAGATAGGTGGGCCGGTCATCTACGAAATCATATCAGAAAATAGCCTTAGTAAAAGTCACACTGCTTTCGAGAAATTTCGATTTATTGATTCATTGAAAAATGTGTACCCGCACTGAGTTTTTGAGTTGTGTGTGAAAGTAGGAATTTTTTGTTTTTGGCATTTATTTTTATTGAAAAATAATCTTGAATAGTTGTGTTATCAGACGCAAAAACAGTTTCAAAAAAGTCTTAAAGTTTTTTTAAATTTTTCATTTCAATTTCAATTTCGCCTCGTGTCCTGAAATTCAGTTAAGATTTGATCTATCACAGTGAAAAAAAATGACATGACCACTGTTTAGTTTACACATGGACATTCAAAAATGATAAAAATGTTATCAAAAAAACCTTGGCAGGAAAAAATATTTTAGCACAAACCATGAAGTGCACTACAAACAAATCGCGTTAAGCCAGTATTACCATCCTGTCTTAAGTTGAGGTGCTAACTGACTCAGAAGGCACTCTGGTTAAATTCAGCGTATCCTATAACGCCCCGTCAAAATATACGGCCATTTCTTAAAAAATGTGACCATGATATATGAGGCGGTTCATCATCATTTCAGCCGAAAGACGTCCACTGCTGAACATAGGCCTCCCCCAAGGCTCGCCAAACAGATCGGTCCCGTACCATCCGCATCCAACGCGACCCCGTAACCTTAACCAGGTCGCCGCTCCGTCCTGTTGGATGCCTACCCTACCTACATTGTGTCTTCCAGTCCGTGGACGCCATTCGAGAACCTTTTTGCCCCATCGGCCATCAGTTCTACGAGCGATGTGCCTTGCCCAATGCCACTTGAGTCTCGCATTTCTTCGAGCTATGTCGGTGACTACAGTTCTTGCGCGGATTTCATCATTTCTAATCCTATCCTGCAGAGAAACTCCGAGCATAGCCCTCTCCATCGCCCTCTGAGTGACTTTGAGCTTTCTTACGAGGCTCATCGTTAGCGGCCACGTCTCAGTGCTATAAGTCATCACTGACAACACACACTGGTAAAAGACTTTTGACATTGCGGTATATTGGATGACAAGATATTGCGGAGCTTCCCGAACCTACTCAGCCGAGTCTAATTCGTCGATTGACCTCTTTCTCGAAGTTGAACCTACCTAATTGGATTGGAAATGTACTGTATAGGTTGGGATGAAATTGGGAAATTCCCCTTTCTTCCGAACTCGGAACGGTTTCTAGACTTTTCTCAGTGCCTCAACCGTATTTTGGCCTTGAAATCCTAAAACCAATAGCAAGAAGAAAGCTCTTAATCCTGATTATCTCTACTGCGGCGCGGCTTAGCGGTTAGGCAAACGGTTATTTTTAGAGTAAATAATTTAAATGGCAAAGAGGAATTAAGTAAGCTTTTAGCATGATTTTATCTACGAAAGCTTCTTAATAACGACCGCGACACAGAATACATAGTGCCGTAAACCGGGGTGACTATGAACTGCGGGGCGACTTTAAAAAGCAAAAAAAATATGGAAAATTACAAATAAATACAGACACACACACACACACACACACACACACACATACACACACACACACACACACACATACACTCACACACTTTGTTTAAGTTAGTTATGTTTAGTTATAGTCTTAGTAATAATCTTTATTATAACTTACCTACCTTCTTTAATTAATTGTATACTCAATGTTTACTTTTTGGAAGAGCGAGGCCTCCCAACACAAGTTTCGACTTAATGGGAGGTTTGTTAAATGCAAATAAAGTTTATTTTATTTTTTATTTTATTTATTTTTTATTTAGGGGCTGTTTCACCACTTTTTTTAAAGTTCGGATTAGCTTAATCATAACCTTATTTGACAGATGAACTTAAAATCTCTGTTTCACCAGTCTTGATTAGCGCTAAGTGACGGACAAACTGTTTTTTAATTTGACCATCAGATCAGGTGGCATTTAGCATTTTTATCCATCACATAACTTTTTAATTAGTCAGTTAATTTTTTTGTGGTCATGGTTGGAGAGCCCTTCAGCCGGTTTCAGAAAAATAAATCAAGTATTTTTTATTTTTTAAAGAAAGAAGTCATGCTAAATTGCAAACGAGGAATCAAATATCAAGATTTGAATAAAAAAATATAGGTACGCTTTTAGTATGTAAAAATAAATCCTTAATTTCGTAATATTTTTTAATTACAGACTTTTTTTCAGTGGCACAATCGTTTGTTCAACGTGAACTTGTACATCGCCATTACAAAAAAAAGTTAATCTGTCAAATGGTTTGGCGCCACTTTTCGATTCGTTTTACGTGATTTTATTTTTCTTTGTTATTGTTAACAAAGTATCGTAAATAAATGCCGTTTTTGGATTAATTATAATGTTACACATTTGTTTATGCGAAAAAATAGATGTATTTAAAAATTACATAGTTTACGATTTCTTTTGCTTTAACAATGAGCGACTCTTTGAACGAAAGTGTGCGAACAGGAACGCGTGATCGTGAAATGTGACGTTGCCATTCCCCCTCTATGTTAAACCGACGATTAGTTAAGTGGTACTTAGTTTGCACAGGACCGGAGTGGTGAAACTGAAAAAAAAAACTAGCCGACAGATTTGTCCAGTACTTAGTTTATTCATTGGTTACGTGACCAGTAGTTTGACAGTAAGGTGGTGAAACACCCCCTTAATAAACCAAACTCACACAGGTACACTCGCATAAAAACAATAAAGTGCTTTTCATCCACAACATGTTTCGTCAAAGTAGTTTGCTGACTCACGCATTTTCGTTTGCTTACCTTGACGATGTCTTCATCGATCTTTTTTTTAGTCTACATGCCAACCATTTAGTCGTAGACTTAAATATCTATACATCAATTGCGTCAAACATATACACCGTGAAATTTTAGTGGTTGTTTTCCCGAAACGAGGTGATTTAGTTTCGATTGTATAATCGATTTATAATTACTATTTTGAACAAGTTAGCTATGAAGTATCTTTTTTTGTACTTATTTTTTCAACTTCATTTTTTTATTACTTTTACGGTCATCCCGTGAAATCATATATTTCGTACTAAATACAAACTGAAATATAGATGCACAGAAAAAACCCCAGAAAAAAGACCAATGCTGGGAATCGAACCCAGGTCCTCAGCATTCCGTGCCGCGTGCCATACCCCTACACCACCACTGGTCTACTACTATTTACTATTTTGACTAGAGTCAAAAATCCAATTGTGAAAAACGAAAGTCGAAAATGACCGCAAACCAATAGTAACGCTTCGTTGGTACCTAACCTATCGTACGATCGTACGCTACTTGTACCAACGAAGCGTTACTATTGGTTTGCGGTCATTTTCGACTTTCGTTTTTCACAATTGGATTTTTGACTCTAGTCAAAATAGTAATTATAAATCGATTGTACAATCGATACTAAATCACCTCGTTTCGGGAAAACAACCACTAAAATTTCACGGTGTATAGAGAGTGTTAAGAGTGTGGTCAAATTACTTGCCACATATCCTAAACAGCTTCCCTAACAGTACCATAAATTGTATACTTAATAAGCCGACACAGCTGACTAAGAGTATTGTAAAAAAGTATCTATTAACAAATATTAACTAATTATAATAAGTTAATGTAGTGTTAATGAAAGTAAGTTGTTAGTATATAATCTTAAAATTTAAAAGATTGTACTAATAATATTAATAATAGATAGACGACCAGATGGCCTAGTGGTTAGAGAACCTGACTATGATGCTTGAGGTCCCGGGTTCGATTCCCGTGTCGGGGCAGATATTTGTATGAAAAATACGAATGTTTGTTCTCGGGTCTTGGGTGTTTAATATGTATTTAAGTATGTATCTATCTATATCAGTATATATTTTCAAACTAAATACAAACTGAAATATAGATGCACAGAAAAAACCCCACTGTTTATCACTGCCTAATGTGATTATAACAGACTGAAGTGTACGATGTATAGGAAAAATTCGTCGCTAACTTCTAGACCAGTGATGGTGTAGGGGTAAGCACGCAGCACGGAACGCTGACGACCTGGGTTCGATTCCCAGCATTGGTCTTTTTTCTGGGGTTTTTTCTGTGCATCTATATTTCAGTTTGTATTTAGTTTGAAAATATATGGTTTCACGGGATGACCGTAAAAGTAATAAAAAAATGAAGTTGAAAAAATAAAAAAATAAATAGAAAAAGATACTTCATACTTAACTTGTAAAAGTTGGCCTAGTAGCGCCATCTCTTGGTCCAGGTGAGCGGTTAGCTCCGAAGGAGTGTTGAAGTCTCTCGGTAGAGGGCATAACATAGATGCGCGCTTTATCACTGCCTAATGTGATTATAACAGACTGAAGTGTACGATGTATAGGAAAAATTCGTCGCTAACTTCTAGACCAGTGATGGTGTAGGGGTAAGCACGCAGCACGGAACGCTGAGGACCTGGGTTCGATTCCCAGCATTGGTCTTTTTTCTAGGGTTTTTTCTGTGCATCTATATTTCAGTTTGTATTTAGTTTGAAAATATATGGTTTCACGGGATGACCGTAAAAGTAATAAAAAAATGAAGTTGAAAAAATTAAAAAATAAATAGAAAAAGATACTTCATACTTAACCTATATCAGTATGTTTACCCGTTGCCTAGTACCCATAACACAAGCTTGCCTAGCTTACTTTGGGACTAGGTCAATTGGTGTGAATTGTCCCGTGATATTTATTTATTTATTTATTTATTTTAATTAACTTTGTATTTCTTGTGAAAGTAATAAACAGTTTAAATTTTTTTTTATATGCAAACATCAACCTTATGATGGTTCATGGCATAGAGGTGACCCAATTCGTTTTTTTATTGTGAGAGGGAGGCATACGAGCATTGTTCAAAGGAACCTCAGTTACGGCAGTTACTACAGGGGTTCCCAAAGTGTGAGCCCAGGGGGCTACTAGAAATTTCGAAGTTCGTATAGTGTCGTCCCTTTCCCTCCTCTGTTTGATTCTATTAGCGTGAAAGGGACAACACTATAAACCAAAACCGAATTAAGCCGAATTGAAACCGAATTTCGTATTAAGACATGTGTGCGGAGCGAGCAAAGCGATAGTTTGAGGAGACAATACAATCATGTAAGTAAATATAAAACAAACTTATTTCGCAAAGGACTTAAGACTCTTGAATCACGTAAAAAAACAAACATCAAAACCCCTCAAAAACTAATAGAAGCCATATCCTACTTAGTTCTATATTTATAAGATCAAGATGGCTTTCTATATATTATTCACGTACATACGGACGGTCCATAAATCATACGAAAGCGGCCTAACGGACCCACCACTTATCAGGGTTCAAGTGCCCTATATTTCCCTTAAAATACCCTTACTCAGCTATCTGCGAGTTATTACATGATTACTCAGCGATACAGCAATCTATGGGTGCTGAGATATAGGGTAGTAAATAATGGACGAGCTTCTATTCACTAATATAGCACCTTAGCCAGGTCCCTAAATGGACTTATGCGTCTAGTAAAAGTTCCGTATCGTGACATGAAAAAAATCTTTTTTTAGGTAGTCGAATCAAAATTGTTACTGGCCATCAACAATGCCTTATAGTATTATTCGCCCGCGATTAGAAAGGGATTGGAGTTGACAGTAATTCTATATGATTACGTCAAAATATGTATGAAATTACAGTTCTGACAGTCCCATTCTCATTGCGGTTTGATAATAGTTTTATTACTTTTTAGAAGGAAATAAAGTCGTTCTACTAAGTTGTTGGCGCAAGCCACACAGAAGAGACGTGGGACGGCGGCGCGTCGCAGTCCGCGTCGTTTGTCCGCAGGCCGCGTCTCCGCCCCGTCTCTTCCGTTTGCTTTGGATCGCGACGCTTCTATACATTTAGTACGAAAAGTGGTGCAAGGGGTGCCTTGACTGCGATGTGCCCCCGTCCCAGGTCTCTTCTGTGTGGCTAGCGCCTAAGACTGTTCTTTCAGAAGACTGTCATAAGAAAATAAACAAACAAAAAATATCGTGGTATTTGAGGTAATCCCACTTTGGAACTTTCAGATGTCATAGGTCAAACCAATGGGCTGAAATGGATTTTAATTTCATAGCAGTTGTCACATGCAAGGTGTTGAATCCGTTCCGTAACTATTATTTAATCTGTGGCATAAAATCGTCATCAATGTAGGCTTTATTTCGATTTCACGGGCAATGTTTGCCTACGAAATTAAGTTGATCATTAACAAATATGAAACAACATACGTTCATACAAATCCGTTTCGGCAAATATCAGATTCTGATAATCCTCAATACCGCTGCGGGAGTAAATTGGACGGTTATTTTTAATAACCGATATCCATTTTTTGCCGTATTTTGTTTTTGAAAGAAAGAAAGAAAGAAAGAAAAATATTTATTCGTGACATAATCTTAATAAATTAACAAAGAAAAACGGTAAAAGGTACAAACATTATCACGAAATGGTCCCAACTCAGCATGATGTCGGCCGTGAAGCCGACGCTGGTCTTCCGTTGGAACCATTTCACCAACAATAAAACATAAACTGTTCAGTTTTGTTGGTGTATTCGATAGTCGCTTAATTAAAACGGTGTTATTTTTCGCTCTAGGCATAATTTGTGTAATTTTGTTTTTTTGCAAATATTTTCAAAGCCGTAGTAACCTGGTGGTTTGAAACCTATGGCCTCTCAAGCGTAGGTCGTGGATTCGATCGCGGTCTCACACCGCTAAGTTTTTCGGTATTTATGTGCAAAATTACATTTGAAATTTACCATGATCTTGAAGGAATACGTCGAAATATATACCTACGTAAGAACTAAAGTTACCAACTAGCTCGAAGAATTGCCAAACTTAAGTGGTAGTGGGCAGGATACGTCGCTCGTAGAACTGATGGCCGATGGGGCCAGGTTCTCGAATGGCGTCTACGGACCGGAATACGCAGTGTAGGTAAGCCTCCAACAAGATAGAGCGATGACCTGAGGCCGTATTGTCTAACGCGCGGGCGCTTGCCATTGCTTTCACCGTCTCTTTCTGTCACCGTCTCATACCATTTGACAGAAAAAATAGTAAATGCGATAGCAAGTGTCAGCGCGTTAGATAATAAGCGTAATAGTTAGGTTTTTTTTTTACATGTGAGGGGACCAACAAGCATGATTCACCTGATGGGAAGCAAACAAAGTCGCCCGTGGACATCCGCAACGCTATGGGTGTCACAGGTGCGATGCCGGCCCTTTCTGCGGCTCAAAGTCACCCAGAGGGCGATGGAGAGGTCTATGCTCGGAGTTTCTCTGCGGGATCACATTAGAAATGATGAAATCCGCGCAAGAACTAAAGTCACATCACAGACATACTCGTAACTCGAAGATTCGCCAGACTCAAGTGACAGTGGGCAGAGCACATCGCTCGTAGTACTGATGGCCGATGGGGCGAAAAGGTTCTTGAGTGGCGTCCAGCGACCGGAAGACGCAGTGTAGGTAGGGCTCCAATGAGATGGAGCGACGACCTGGTTAAGGTTGCGGGAACGCGTTGGAGATACCGCACGACCGATCTGTTTGGCAAGCCTTGGGGGAGGCCGTGGAAGTCTTTCGGCTGAAATGATGATGATGATTTAAATTGCTTAACCACGTTACTTAGAGTGGGAATGGATGAAAGATGTTTATGTTTTTTTATGTTTGCGATAACTCCGCCAGTACCAGTAAAGCAATAACGAGTCCACGTGAAGGTAGAAATGGGTGCCTCGATATTAGGCAGGGGTCATTTTACAAGCGGTGGCGGTCTGGGTCTGTGTACCGGACCAAAATGTTAGAGCGTCATATCATCATCATCATCATCATTTTTTGAACATAAAACTACCGTGAGACTCACTTATAGTGGAAAATACGGACAACTCACGTCTATGATCGAGTTTAGCTCGAATTGTTTCGGGTTAATCCGTAGCCCTTCTTCCCGAAGCCACACGTTACGGCGGCTGACGCGCACTGCGCGCTACCGCTCTGGTCGCGCAACGCCCGACGTATTTAGGCCGTGGTCGCTTTCACCCGCCGCACGCGGCCGACAGCGGCCCGCCGCCCGCGGCGTCTGAATGGTGTGTTCGGGAATGCTCGGGAGTGGTCGTTTTCGCCCGCCGCGTTCGGGACGTCGCACGCGGCGGGCGAAAACGACCACTCCCGAGCATTCCCGAACACACCATTCAGACGCCGCGGGCGGCGGGCCGCTGTCGGCCGCGTGCGGCGGGTGAAAGCGACCACGGCCTTAGACATAAGTATTTAATACGTTGGGCGTTCGCAGGGAATTCGTTGCGCCTCCGCGGCGAATATGTTGCGCGTTCGCTTCGCTTCTAATACGTTCGCAAATCGCCAGTGTGATATAAATAAAATAAATAAATTAATATCACGGGACAATTCACACCAGTCCCAAAGTAAGCAAAGCTTGTGTTAAGGCTGGACAACGGATAAACATACTTATAGATACATATTGAACACCCACAAGACTCGAGAACATTCCTATTTTTAACAAAAAGAGGGGTTATATAAGTTTGACCGCTATGTGTGTGTGTCTGTCTGTCTGTCTGTGTGTCTGTCTCGTGGCATCATAGCTCTTAAACGGGTGGACCGATTTGGATGCGGTTTTTTTAATAGAAAGCAGGTTTCTTGGCGATGGTTCTTAGATATGTTTCATCAAAATCAGTTCAGCCGTTTCAAAGTTATCAGCTCTTTTAATAGCTGCGGAAGGGATCTTAGACGCATAACGGGCATTGACTTAATGTTCAAACATACGAGTGACATAATTGCGTTGGGGGTTTTTAAATTTTTTAATTTATAGTTTAGTTATTTATAGAAATATCTGCCCCGACGCGGGAACTGAAACTGGGACCTCAAGTTTCGTAGTCAGTTTACCTAACCACTAGGGTATTTGGTCGTGGAAAGGTCGTCAATATGGCTCTAAAGCTCCAAACGCACAGACAGCGGAAGCGTGGCGGTGCGGTGGCGGTGGCGGTTGTAATATTCTAACTTGTATGAACGAGTTCGCGGTACGGTACCGCCCCCGCTGTCAGTGCGTTTAAAGCTTGTATTTCATACTAAACACAAACTGGAAGACGAAACAATGGAACACATTATGTGTGAATGTGACGCCCTCGCCAGATTAAGAATGAGACTCTTTGGAGACGGATACCCCGTACCAGGAGACTTTAAGGCACTACCGCTACGTCAAATCATCCAATTTATGGATGAGGTGATAAAAGCAATGGAGTAAGTGCGAAGGAGGGGTAATTACACAAAAGATCCTTACAGGTCGAAGTGTATCCGCTAGGACCCCTATTAGTAAGATAAGATAAGATAACTGAAATATAGATGCACAGAAAAAACCCCAGAAAAAAGACCAATGCTGGGAATCGAACCCAGGTCCTCAAAAGTCCTCCTCAAGAGTAATAAAAAATGAAGTTGAAAAAGATACTTCATAGCTAACTTGTTTAAGCTTGTGACTTGCCCCCACCACTAGTGCCGGCGAGTGCCCCAACAAGCCATCCTAATTGGATCGGCCCTGTCGCCAGGAAATAAGATCCTAATTTTATTTGATTAGCCAACAAAGCACGATTCGCTCCAACTCGAGTACTGGAGCTATATGTTAGTGGTATTTATTATAAGGCCGAAGTGGACGTTTCGAATTATAATCGAATTTGAGCGATCGGTTTCGCGGTTAGCTGGGAAAGTGGATAATTTATTTTGTTGCCAAGGTACGGTCGAGTGCTTTAACTTGGGACCCATTTCGAAAAAAATATCCTTTGAATTCCTATACAATATGACAAGTCTGTCAACCTTACAACCAGTCGTGACAGCCAATAAAATGCCTGACACGCCAGAGTCATCTATAGATGACCAACATTTAACTCGAAAAAATCCTTCTGCAATGGTAACAAAGCCCTATTTATCGGCTAGACGGTTTGTTCCGTGGCGTACAGAGCATGTCACTTCGTTTGTTTTGTGGCGGTCAAAGGGTTAAGTGAATCCCAAATTATTAAAGCTCGTCACATTACAATACAATACAAATATTCTTTATTGAACACCAAAAACAGTACAGAATAAAAACCGGCCAAGTGCGAGTCGGACTCGCGCACGAGGGTTTCCGTACCATTATCTTTTAAAACGGCAAAAAAATCATGTCTGTTGTATGGTAGCCCCTTAAATATTTCTTTTATTCTATTTTTTTAGTATTTGTTGTTATAACGGTAACAGAAATAAAAATTGAGGCAGACAACAGGCTGTATTCCCTGCCTGCGACTGTGTTCCCCGAACACTACAATCTGGCCGTTCTCAAGTCTAGGGTGAATGAGCATTTACTAGGCAAGCGTGCTCCATCGTAGGCCTCATATTCGCTTTCCATCAGGCGTGATTGTGGTCAAACTCAAGCCTATATTGTATATAAAAGAAAAACATCCGCGCCAAGCCAGGGCGAGCTGCTAGTACCTATATAAGTTTGTGCAATTTAATTAGTTCCGCTTGGATGAATAACTGCATTGCTGGATGCAGCTGCTTACTTCACTTAGTTCGGACTGAAATTCTCACAATATCTACTTACTGCAAATTCAATTTCGCACAAAATGTTTGGAATAACTTTAGTATCTTGCAAACCTCCCATATGTTGTTTTAACAGCTGCTACAAACCAATTTCGCTATCTGTTTTTGAACCAACTTCAAAAAAGGGAAATTCTCAAATCGTTCCTTGTCACAGTTCAATACTTCAGAACTCGGTAAGTACCTAATTTATGAAACGAATATAGTTTTTGACGTGAGAACATTTATTTTAATAAATCGATGAAAGCCGGCTGCATGCACGAAAAAGGATGACGCAATGTAACGTGCATGTACCTACAGAGCAGTGAAGGCCAGTATGTACAAGAGAGCAGCGAACGCCAACATGTACAATCTAAGTACTAGCGTTCGGGTAATTTTTAATGCGGGGTGATGCGGGGTGCGGGGGGGTTGAGGGGGGAGTGCGGGAGAGGGGTGCGAGGGCATTAAAGGGGGGATGAAAATTTCATTGATTTTGCCGTAGGATTCACCGTTTTCAAGATATTTGACAAAACACCGATTCTCGTCCGATCACCGAGATTAAGCAACATCGGTCGCGATCAGCACTTGGTTGGGTGACCGCCTGGTTTCATTTTTGTTTTTTGAATGTTTTGTTATGACGTTGTCACGTTAAACTGTCGTCCGTAAACCGACTTTACAGACAACCGGTTTTTTTTGTGGAAAGGTGTCTTCTCGTTTGGTCCTGTTTAAACTTTATGAAGAGGAATTTTCCGCACTAGTAGTGTGACCACAAGTCACTATGAGGAAAATCCTCGTGGTCACATCAGTGTGACAAAATGGTGCGGCCACGATTCTGGATGAGAAAACCGCTTACTGAGCTCCTAGAAGACGTTTTAATTTAGAGAAAAGAACCTGTGGGTAGTTTGTTTGACTTTATTACAAAATAGACTTTCTAGTCTTAGTGCATTACTGCTCGAGGAATGTGTCTGCCAAAATTTCAAGTCTCTCTGGTCTTAGGTCCAGTAGCTTAGAATGTGTATTGTGTGTTGACTAACGGCACCATCGAAACATCATCATATGCATGATGATGTTTCGATTGGATGCCGTGTATTGTGTGTTGATTAATAATGCGTTACAGATTTGCTATCGTAGATCTTCGGTTTTTATAATGGTATCGTAAAACACGGCAATCGCCGTAGCATTGTATCGCTGATTAGACCGACTTCCGAACTTCCGACTTCCGAATTACTTTTTCGACTGGGACCCCGTGAGTCACGTACGATACAAGTAATTAGCGTTTTGTTCAGGAACATACAGTCACATTTTGTGATGCGCAAACGCGACGCTGGAGACGCTGTCCATGTTTTTATAGTAATTAAAACTTTAACGTGAACGCGATCGATAAGTATTTTGTGCAGTATAAAACTTATACTGAGCATACAGGCTACATCGATTATTCGCTTCCAAAAACCCCCACATGGCAAATTTCATTGAAATTATTCGAGTTATTGGCAAAATCTCCGAAATAAATATATAATTTAAAGATATTATATAATATGCATAGGTAGATAGGATAAGGCAGAATTATATACTCAATATCTTACTACTTAATTTATATTCGTGAAAGTTTGTAAGGATGTTTGTTATTATTTCACGCTAAAACGGTTTGACGGATTCTAGTGAAATTTGACACACAAATAGTTTATAACCTGAATTAACATATAGGATACTTTTATCCCGGAAAATTGCTTAGTTCCCGCGGGATAGCGATAATCAAATTCTTCGCAGACGGAGTCCCGGGCAACTGCTAGTAAAAAGTGAGCAAAACTTGACCTTCCACTGTACTCATCAATCTACGGACGTGATCGTGTTCCACAATACATAATACATTATATATAGTGCCACGTCACCGTCGAGGCAAAAATATATAATGTATAAAGAAATGCTTTCATAGTGAATGCCGCGTGTTTTCGGGGCACGAATCTGTCTTATATAAACTCGTGTATGACGTACAAACTACTAGGACGAATGTAGAAGAGTTTCTGCTGTTGTTTATTTTGACTGAAGTGTCATTTAATAGGGTTCCGTAGTCAACTAGGAACCCTTATAGTTTCGCCATGTCTGTCTGTCTGTCCGTCCGCGGCTAATCTCAGAGATCGTTAGTAGTAGAAAGCTGTAATTTGGCATGAATATACATATCATTCACGCCAACAAAGTGGTAAAATAAAAAACAAAAGTATTTTTTTTTTAGGGTACCTCCCATAGACGTAAAGTGGGGGTGATTTTTTTTTCTCGACTAACCTTATAGTGTGGGGTATCGTTGGATAGGTCTTTTAAAACCATTGCGGGGTTGCTAACATGATTTTTCTATTCAGTGATCTGTTTGCGAAATACAGGGTTATTTGTAATTCACTAGCATCCTTTTAACCCTAAACTCCGACCACTTAAACCAATGTTTTTTGTTTTACGCCTTTTGTCATAACTTAATATTTTTGGTGTAATAACGTTTTGAAAATTTGAGATTACCTCTTATTTTTACGATACTCTGTGTATTTGTATGGGAAAAAAAGTGCTTCATTTTAAAAAGTCGTAAAACAAAAAACATTTGTTTGAGTGATAGGAATTCAGGGTTAAGAGGATGTCAGTGAATTACAAATAAGTTAAGTATGAAGTATCTTTTTCTATTTATTTTTTTATTTTCTTCAACTTCATTTTTTTATTACTTTTACGGTCATCCCGTGAAACCATATATTTCAGTTTGTATTTAGTTTGAAATTACAAATAACCCTGTATTCAACTTTAAAGTGAAAATTTTCATTAAAATCGACCGTCCCCCCCCCTCTAAAATCTAAACTGTTGGGTGGAAAAATTTGAAAAAATTCAGAATGGTAGGAAATATATCAAATTTACTAGGAAAATTATAGCGGCTAAGATTGCTTGAAAATTATTTGTAGTTTAAGAGTAAATAGTAGCCTAAGGTATAAAACATACCTAAACTTGGATGATTCCGTCCACATACGAAATCCTTTGAAAAATATTACTTGATTTTTTCGTAATGGCTACGGAACCCTACCTTGGGCGTGTCCGACACGCTCTTGGCCGATTTTTATTATCTTTGTCTGTAGCTGGGTCATACATTTTTATCATGTCCACAGGCGAGACATGAATAAAAAATGTATGAGCCAGCTAACAGATCACTGGAGAAAATTTAGGTCTTTAAGGTCTTTAACCACTGAGATATCCGGTCAGTGGATATCGAAAAAAAAAGCCGTGGTAGCCTAGTTTGGGAAACTGCATCGAGTCCTTCACATCGCCAATTCCACAGAGTCTTCAATCAGTGCGTCTTACGGTGCCGAAACATGGACACTCACGGTAGGGCTGGTCCACAAATTTAAAGTTGCTCAACGTGTTATGGAAAGGGCTATGCTCGGAGTTTCTTTGAAAGATCGAATTCGTAACGAAGTGATCCGACAGAGAACCGCAGTTATCGGCATAGCCCACCGCATTAGCACGCTGACGTGGCAATGGGCCGGCCATGTAACCCGAAGAACCAATAACCGTTAGGGTAGACGAGTTCTTGAGTGGAGACCACGGATCGGCAAACGTAGCGTGGGACGTCCTCAGACTCGGTGTAGCGATGATCTTCGCAAGGCGGCTGGCAAGAGCTGGATGAGAGTGGCCGAGGATCGTGCTCAGTGGCGTGACATTTGAGAGACCTATGTCCAACAGTGAACGAACATAGGCTGATGATGATGATGATGATGACGATGAGCCTAGTTCTAGTTTGACCTGTGACCTCTCAAGCAGAGAGTAGTGGGTTCGAGCCCAAGCTCACACCTTTGTGTTTTTCTGAAATAAAGTGTTACACTTTTAACTTGAGCTTTACTTTTCAGAAACATCGTGAGAAACCTAGCACACCTGCGAAGAAATTCACTGGTATGTGTGAAGTTCCCGATCCGCACTGGGCCCTCGTGGAAACTACGACCCTAGCCCGCTTTTTCTGAGAAGAGACCTGCAGTAGTTGCTCTGTAACATAAATCAGTGGGTGCGTCTCTAGTTTCTTTATTAGGCTGCGTTCAAACCAAACCGACTGTCGGCTGCCGAATGTGAGCGCGCGTTACGCAGTTTATTGTATTTCCATACATATTCACTTTTTCATTCACACCAAACCGACAATACGCCATTACGCTATGCGAAGTCGCCGACATAAAATACCGTACAAAATAACGTTCACACTGGGGCTCACAGTGAGCTTGCTCACATTCGGCGGCCGACAGTCGGTTTGGTTTGAACGCAGCCTTAAGCTCTCATCCTTCACATCATTAAGACAAGTGGGCCCATCCATCACAAGACATCACTAAGCCTACATACAACACTAAGAGGTGTTACCAAGCTATATAAACTACTCTCTGACTCTCGATTCTACAAATGGTTCGTTGATGTTTATGGACAAAGTCACACATATTTATACATCCTAGATATATAGATTCCAGCGTTTGGGAAGTTACGCAATAATAATATCTTCACGTCTTAAATGCCAGTGCCCAAGACCAAAGTGTTTGACTACTCACTGGCTTAGTAGCAGCCACGTAGCAGCCTATTCACTCTGGCCTGGTTCCCCTTGTTAATATTTTTTTTGTCATAATTCTATATTGCAAAATCAGTATAGGCATATTTGTGGTTAGCTATCATTATATTGAAATTCGTTACGCCGATTTTCATTTCATCGAAAACTATTCCACGAATTTCATTACGTTTTTTTTCTTATCACGTAATCTTCAATTAATTACTTTTTATGTAATCGATCAACTTTTCATCGTAAATCGTTTCAAATTAGATAACACTCCTGGCTTAGAATATCCCTAAATTTTACATTGAGTATCGTTACGGTAACTAGGAGCAACCATCGTGCAACCAACGCTTGGTAGATATAGTTGAACTAAACGCATAACCTTCGAATAGATGACAAACGGAACGCAAGCCCGTTACGGTCCCGCCTCCGCACTTGATCGCCGTTTTTGCAAGATTAATGACGCATGCGCCTGCTCAAAAGGTTGGATTGCTGGTAATTTACTCGGAGAAAGCTTGCGAACAGATTTGGGGAAATAGTTGTGGACGTAAAAAAGCTGCGTCCCTAAGGTTCTTACGTAAATTTAGCTTTGCGTTTTTGAGAAGGGATTTGGTTGAAGATATTTTACAGCAAAAGAGCAATAGGGATATTGAAACAGTAAAACAATAAATCCAATACCAGACTCAAATAAAAAAAAAATATTTAGCACTGAAACCAGATTGATTTTCAGTAAACTTCAATGATTTTTAGCTGCGTTAAAACAAATAAAAATCTATGGGAAAACGTCTTTTGACATCTAATTAAAAGTACGTCAGATTAAAGGTGTCATCATTCTAATTGCGTCTCCTGATGGTAAGTGAACACCACAGAAATAATAATAAAGAGGATAGAAATGCCTTAGTTCCTATTTTCTTCCGGAACTCGTGTCGCTGCTTCATCCCCTCTACTTACTGTGTTAATGCACACACGCAAAAGACCGGAACCGTACTACGCAATCACGCACACAATTACTAATAATTTTGCTTACAAACAAATATGAACCTTACACCTTAGAGATAGCGTTAAATAACACTCAACGTAAGTCATACCCACATTTACACAACGGCGCTCTTTATTGGCCGCGTCGGCATTATGTCTGTACTAGTCGTAACCTGTTTTTTTGTCCGTACCACGAACTTTTGTGCAAGACAGAAGGGTTATCAAAAATTACTTTACATTGCTGCGTATAATTCAAAACGATCTGCGTTTTTATGGGCATGAGTAGCAATGGTATATGAAGTTTCGTATTAATAACGTGTAAACCAATATTTCATAATGAAATATTTTCTCAAGTTGTATTTTGATATAAACCGCATTATTACATTAAATTAATACATACCAATGAAATGTAATCCCCTTATTAGTGTAATTACACAGTGTGGACGAGTTTCCGCAATTGCTTATGCTGCAAAACACCATTTTAAATGGCATGTCATTCCATGTCCATGGCATTCCGTGCCACGTGCTAAACCCCTACACCACCACTGGTCAGGAGTTTAGACACAAAATTTTCCTATGCATCATACATTCCAGCCTGCTATCATCACTTTTGCAGTGATACAGCGCCACATATGTTCAGTTCTCATCGAGAAACATCAACACTCCTTCGGAACTAACCGCTCACCCGGACTAAGAGATGTCGCTACCAGGCCATACTTTAACAAGTTTGGTTTGAAGTATCTTTTTGTATTTTTATTTTTTTCAACTAGGTACATTTTTTTTTTGTTTACGGCCATCCCGTAAAATCCATATTAAACAGAGCATATAGACAAAGCATAGCTACAAAGGTTAAATTTTTGCCATTTTGACCCCGGAACCCTACTCCAGGCAGCCTATAGTTTCAGGCGTCCTTTGCAGGTATTTCAAGCGATTGTTCTTTTGGGGCAACTTCACGGGCCATTGCCTGAGATTGGCCATTTCGCCCATTTGCTGGGTTTTGTTACTTTTGTTTGAACAGGGAGGCCATTTTGCGGACTGATATGTTGAGAGTTGCCAGTGAAGAGAATAAAAATAACTAAAGTCTTGTAAGGAGAATTAGATGTGCCCACAGAACTAATAGGAATAAAGTGACAAACTGTTTAAAAACGTAACCGCATATATGGCTAAACATAATTTATTTTCTCAGCTCAATCCGTAACGAAGTTAACTGCCCATAAAAACTAACATTTTGTACAGTCGAAGACATAAATGTAATATAAGATGCCTGTATATTTTTGACATCTTTGTAACGTATATATATTTATGACCTTAACTGTACATAATCCGAATAAATAAAAGTATAAATAAGCACCCAAAGATTACACGAATTAAAGAAAAAATTAAAACATGAAAAAGATAACATGAAACAAATATATTAGACATATATTTATTTAGTGGAAAAATGTGCCCGAATCGGCTGAATGCAGGCCATATGGCCATATAGTCTTCCTTTGGGACGAATGAGTCTTGACTCATTTAACATAATAAAAAAGAAACTCATCATGACATGAAATCCATCGAGATATAAACAAACATTTTAATACAAAATATGCATGGACAAATTTCCTTTACTTACCTTTATGTGCATCAAAAAAAACCGCCATGTTCCACCCAAATCAGTTCAGCCTGTGACTGATTAAACAAAATTCAAACATTAAAATATTTTCGCAAACTATTACATTCATAATTGTATATTGTATATTCGTAGGATAGAATTTAAGTATTACCAAGGATGATATAGACTGGATTGGCAGTCGCCATAGTACGGATCGGCCGCGGTTTTTGTAGTTCGATTATTAAATCTAGATGGCGCTGAAATATAGCCAGAGGCTTTGAAGGCAAAACAATAAGACTACAGATGTTTAATTTTACTACAAATGTATTATTAAAAAATAATACATTTATAGTAATATGAAACATCTGCAGTATTATTGTTTTGCCTTCAAAGCCTCTTATTAAAAAATAATACATTTATAGTAATATGAAACATCTGTAGTCTTATTGTTTTACCTTCAAAGCCTCTTGCTATATTTCAGCGCCATCTAGATTTAATAATCGAACTACAAAAACCGCGGCCGATCCGTACTATGGCGACTGCCAATCCAGTCTATATCATCCTTGGTATTACAAATGAAAATGGCAATGGATTAGATACCGCCGTCATTCGAAATAAGTTTTTGTTAAAAATATAATTTTCAATGCAACCTTTTTCGCTGACTGTACTTTTTGTTGACTGTACTTGCATTGTCATGCAACCTACATAAGTATACCAAATTTCAAATAAATCCGACCACTGGAAGTGAGTCAAATTCAACTACCAAGATTTGACCCGTACATACATACTTACATACGGTGGGCAGCAAAAGTGCATGGACATCTCGGGGCGATAATCGCGTGAGCGCGCGCGCGCGCGTGTATGTTAATAACATCAAACGATCAAACACTGCTCACGCGATTATCGCCTCGAGATGTCCATGCACTTTTGCAGCCCATCGTACATTGAAAGTTAATAAAGCTTTTAAAAAAAAGACACGTCTGACTTTTCTTTCGCAATGGTGTGTTACATGTATATTCGGAGTCAGTATGTAAAGGCAAGAACTAAAGTCACCGACATAGCTCGAAGAATCGCCAGACTCAAGTGGCAGTGGGCAGGGCATATCGCTCGTAAGAACTGATGGCCGATGGGACAAAAAGGTTCTCGAGTGGCGTCCACGGACTGGAAGACGCAGTTTAGGTAGGTAGATGGACCGACGACCTGGTTAAGGTTGCGAGATCGCGTTGGATGCGGAGGGCACGGGACCGATCTATTTGGCGAGCCTTGGGGGAGGCCTATGTTCAGCAGTGGACGTCTTTCAGCTGAAATGATGATGATGATGATAAAAAGGCCTGTCTGAATATAGGCGTAATTAAATTTTAGAAAAAAATATCAGATGCGTTTTTTTTTTACAATTTCCACCATATATACATACGATAGTACATAGTTTCAAAATAATGAATAAAGTTAGGGAAAGGATTATTTATTCCTATGCCTCAAATGTAACCCAATCAAAGGAAATAAATAAATACCTACCGTTTGAAGACGGGATTTCAATTTATTTTAATGGCTACACTGGTAGCTACAAACAGCTTTTTTTTGTAGTGCTTTTAATGAGGTCGTTGTTGGAAATAACGAGACACCCCAGCAATATACGCGAGTGTTGCCCTGTTCTGTTATTCAGAATTTTATGTGAAAAACACAAGTTTTATAAAATGATTTTGAACTTTTTATGATAAAAGCATAAAAAGCAAAGCATAAAGTTTTCAGCCACTTGAGGTACTCGCGATTAATGGAAGACGTCTTACAGCATGATGCAAAATAAAGTAATGACTTTTCTTAGCTGACTTACTTTTTTTCTATAAGTTTGTTACTTCAAAACTTCGTCATTTCTAAACTGATTTTTGTTTTAGTCAATGCTTTCAATTAGGTCTCGTTGTTGGAGCAGAACACGGTGCCACTGACACGGTGCATTCGCCGTGCTACACTCGGGACCGCTCCGCGTCGCCGCGAAAGACGCTATACGATCGCGGTCAAGCTCACACGCACATTTTGTTAATTTTTATAATATTTTTGGAACGTATTAAACGCATTTTGTATAAAATTTTGGAGTAAACAAGTCATTGAAGAAGACCCAAGAACCATCCTCAACACTCGTTGTCGCCAAAGTTAGGATCTGATGAGGGAACTCTTTAAATATTGCACAGACACCTACAGTGCTTTGGGTATAAAGTATGTTGTAGTAACTCGCGCTTTTGTTTCCAAACGCAAAAGCTTTTGCGCTTGGAAATCATCATAAGTGTGTCGAGAGAATGCTCAAATAGTAGAAATATCATCCCAGCCTATATACGTCCCACTGCAGGGCACAGACCTCCTCTCAGAATGAGAGGGCTTGGGCCGTAGTTCCCACGCGGGCCCAGTGCGGATTGGGAACTTCTCACACACCAAAGAAAAAATATATAAAACAATTTAAGTTTTGTTTATATATTTAACTGGTGTTTCATATCACGAAATGAATAAACTAGGCAAATCTAGTACATTTTTATAGAAATTGGAATACATGAAAAATACGAGCTTTTAAATATTATTTCTAATGCTGCTGTTTAATTTTCTTGCAACCGAAATGAAAAGCAGAGTGTAAAACTCGATCATTACCATTTTCCCCTCGACGTGTCTACCCACCCTCGCCGTATTGCTCGGATGTTATGAACGTCTCGGGTAAAATGGCTCGTTTTATGCTCTCGTTGTACAATCTACTATTTATCATCATTTGTATAAATTGGTACACGTTTTGGTTTGTTAGTTAATATCAGACACCAGTCACCGCGATCCATCACCAGTAGCCCTGCTTACGTCCGCCCTTCACCTTTCGACGGCGAACTACAGTACATTGCAGGACACATTTAAGGGTACAATTATATTTTAAATCTTATTATTGAAGGAAACTGTTGTTCTGCGTGCGGAGATCGGACTGGCGCGCATAGGGTTCCGTACTTGCAATAATATAATTTTACTTAGGTTTATATATGTATAGGTTTATCCTACTAATATTATAGATCAAAATATTGCCAGTGTGTGCGTGCGTGCATGCGTGTGTTTTAGTTGATTGTGATTGTTGTGTGTGATTTAGTTGAAATTTGGTACGTGGAATTCTAGACATCTAGAATTACACATAAGCTATCTTTTATCTCGATATTCTCAAGGGATTTAGGGTAAAATGCCAAAATATTAACCACTAAGTAATACGTACATTCGTATTTTTAACCCCGACACAAAAAGAATAGTGTGTGTGGTGTGGTGTGTCTTATTGGAAAGCAGGTTGGCGATGGTTATTAGGCATGTTTCATCAAAATTGGTTCTGGCGTTTCAAAGTTATCAGTTCTTCTGTCAGCTGCGGAAGTGAAAAATGGGCATTTACTTTATTTTCAAACGTATGTGTGACCAAATTCCGTTGGGGGCTTTTTCACACAAATATCTACCTCGACCGGGAATCGAATCCGAGATCTCAAGCTTCGTAGTCAGGTTCTCTAACCACTCGGCTATCCGCTCATCGATATAGTTATATAGATTTTTTTCCGGAACTGACCTCTAGCCTGGTAGATTTCGTTGAGTTCTAAACACCCTGTATAATTGACAAAATAAAGAACTAAATAAAATAATAAATTGAAAAAACAAAAAACCCGCCTGCAGAAATACTGAAAAGGTAGAAACAAGATAAAATGTTCAATAACAATAAAATGAATTTAAAACACGTCGATGGCAGTCTTTCAAAATTTAACGCAACGATAAAATGCAGTCGGAGGCATGCATGAAGTGACATTAAATCCCATGCACTGACTCCCATGCCTCCGACTGCATTTTATCGTTGCATACAATTGTGAAAGACTGCCATTGACGTGTTTTAAATTCGTTTTATTGTTATTGAACATTTTATCTTGTTTCTACCTTTTCAGCATTTCTGCAGGCGGGTTTTTTTTTTTTTTTTTTTAATTTTGTTATTTTATTTACACCGCAGGCGGGTTATAGTTTTTTAATTATTTTTTTATTTCTTGCTTTTTAGTGTAACCTCCTGAGACCCAGATAAATTATTGAGTATTTGAATTAGGAATCCATATAAGTAGGAAGAAATTTAGTTAATGTTCAAAACCAATTTTGAAATATGTAGGTACTTTATTTTGCATATGGGTTTCACAGAGAAAATTATTGCTCAAAGATATCTTAGTAAGTAGGTACGTCGTCGTTTTAATGCATTGACTGCCAATTTACTATTCCAAATTAAATTTCAACACATGACTTGTATATATTTTTGTAATCTCTTTTAAAATCCCTTTATTTTGATACCCTACTCGATAGATTTGAATAAAAAATTTTTTTTGAAGACTCACAATTTGGCGCCTGAAATCCGCCATTTTGATTTTTCAAGAATTTCATGTATCCAGTGTTACTCGCGTTATCAAGACGAATCCAATGACGTATCATTTATCAAAATCGGTTTAACCGTTGTGTAGTTACGAGAGGACATAGAAATGGACATACATACAAACATACACACACATACAAACACATAACCCTTCCTTCTTCGCAGTCGGGTAAAAATCTCGTGTCACGGTGTTTGTTACCGAACTCCTCCGAAACGGCTTGGCCGATTTTTATGAAACTTTTTTCTCTACACTCGGTAGGTCTGAGAATAGGTCGTACGCTATTTTTTATCCCCCCCCCCATTCTTCGTGGACGGAGTCGCGGGCAACAGCTTGTAATAATATAGGTTTTGTTATACTTACGTGTAAAAGTTACTGCAGTACGGATGCCTAAAATACATACATACGGGTCAAACACATAACCCTTCCTTCTTCGCAGTCGGGTAAAAACATTTCCTGTTCCAGATAATAAAGTCGCAGTGAACGTATCGGAATACGAACAAATGCTTCTATTATTATAACATGAATAAAAGTCGTTCGTGTCAAATTTTTATGCCACCAATTTTTGCAACGTCGATTCCAGGCAGATCAAATTGATCGACGAACGGGGCGTGAACATTTTGCTAACGGTGCTCTAGTTATAATTAAGGAGCGACGTGACGAGATTCTTTTGGGCTCCGTATCAGAAAGGTAAAATATCACGGGAAAATTCACACCAATTGACCTATTCCCAAAGTAAGCTAAGCTTAGCTTGTGTTATGGGTACAAGGCAACGGATAACTTAACTTCAAAAAAGTAATTCTTAACTTATTTAAATCGTAAATTTAAAATACCTCACACATCGTATTCTAACAACTGTCGTCATTACAATATCTTACACTTGAAGAGCGTCGTAAAGTGGCTGACATGACCTTACTTTTTGATATAATTCGTGGTTGCATAGACTGCCCTGAATTACTGTCCGCAATTTACCTGCGTACCCCTAAGCGCCGCACGAGACACACCACCCTGTTCCATCAACCTTTTTATTCCACTAACTATGGCTCCATGGGGATTTCGCGTATCCCCCGTCTGTACAACTGTGAATTCAGTGCTATTGATCCTTTCCTAGGATCCAAAATAAATTTAAGAAGGAAGTTCTTTCGGTCTTTCTAAAAGAAAACTAACAGGTATAACGCCTAGTGTGAGCACTGTGAGTTGGCTTATGTTACGTCTCGATTAAACTGTTATTGTTTCCATTTTAAATTTGTACGTAGGTAAATTCAGCTCCAAATTTTGTTTTGATTTACATACGATTATTGGTTGATTGTCGAGTTAAACTCGTTTTAAGACGTGAGTGATCCGTTTATTTTCACTACGATTATTGGTGTTTAGTACATTGTGAGTGGTTTTTATATACTTATAAAATTTTTGGCAGTATTTATCGACTATTTATTGAGTGTAAGACTAATGTTGAAGAAGAGTATTTGGTACTGATACTGATTGAGGCAACTTAACGATAAACATTGAATATTAGAATATTTTTGTTGTAGTTACTGTTTAGCATTGCGCCTCGTACATTACTCATGAATTCATGAAATACAATTTCATATAACTATATAACACTAGAGATTTGCATGAGTTGGTGTATCTGGTGTTGCAGACATTTCCACTATGATGACTTAGATTAATACTTTAATGGATAGCTGTTATTGGCCTCATATGATGTAACCTTATTGTATGTTTCTTTTAGTACATTTAAGGCTGTTGTTATCCTGAATATAAATAAATAAAATAAAAATAAAATAAATAAACATACTTAATATAGATAGATACATCCTTAAATACATATTAAACACTCAAGACCCGAGAACAAATATTCGTATTATTCATACAAATATCTGCCCCGACACGGGAATCGAACCCGGGACCTCAAGCTTCGTAGTCAGGTTCTCTACCTATTAGGCCGTCTGGTCGTCTAAAAAAAGTCTAAAGGTGATAAATGGATCCCTAATAATGTAGCTGTCACAGGGCTTTATTTAAAGGACCGTAAAGTAGGTAAACAGCTGAAAGTTATACGTAATATTATATAAATGTAGGTATGCGTTTTATAGGTAAAAAAAATCGGTCAAGTGCGAGTCGGACTCATACATGAAAGTTCCGAACCTCAGTACAAAGTTTCAATACAGTTCGGTAAAAGAAATCGAGTTAATAACCGACTTCAAAAAAAATAAATAAATTAAAAAATCAAAAACCCGCCTGCAGAAATACTGAAAAGGTAGAAACAAGATAAAATGTTCAATAACAATAAAACGAATTTAAAACACGTCGATGGCAGTCTTTCAAAATTTAATGCAATGATAAATTGCAGTCGGAGGCATGGAAGTCAGTGGCTGCATGGGATTTAATGTCACCTTCATGCATGCCTCCGACTGCATTTCAGTATTTCTGCAGGCGTGTTTTTTGATTTTTTAATTTATTATTTTATTTACACCGCAGGCGGGTTTTTAGTTTTTTTAATTTTTTTTATTTCTTGCTTTTTAGTGTAACCTCCTGAGATCCAGATAAATTATTGAGTATTTGAATTAGGAATCCTATGCTATTTAATTAAAGTTCAAAACCAATTTTGAAAAATGTAGGTACTTAATTTTCCACATGGGTTTCATAGAGAAAATTATTGCTCAAAGATATCTTAGTAAGTAGGTAGGTACGTCGTCGTTTTAATGCATTGATTGCCAATTTACTATTCCAAATTAAATTTAAACACATAACTTGTATATATTTTTGTAATCTATTTTAAAATCCCTTTATTTTGATACCCTACTCGATAGGTTTGAATAAAAAAAATTTTTTGAAGACTCACATTTTGGCGCCTATAATCCGTTATTTTGATTTTTCAAGAATTTCATGTATCCAGTGTTACTCGCGTTATCAAGACGAATCCAATGACGTATCATTTATCGAAATCGGTTCAACCGTTGTGTAGTTACGAGAGGACATAGGAATGGACATACATACATACATACATACATACATACGGGTCAAACACATAACCCTTCCTTCTTCGCAGTCGGGTAAAAACGCTGAAAAATCAAAACAGTTTCGTGCATGGCAATTTTTTATATTTTGTTTTTAGTTTTTTTTTGTTATAGGGACCACAGTTAGTAATACATTAGTGAAAATTAGTTAATACCATCTTAAAGATCGAGTTAAAAACGCTAACAAAAACACGTTTCTTGTATGACGACTCTCTTTAATTTTAAACTTTATCTTATTTTTAGTAGGTATTTGTAGTTATAGCTGCCACAGTAATTTCTTTATGTATTTATTTATCATGACGTTTACATGCCATTACAGATATACATATACGTAATTGGTGAAAATTTCCATTGTTTAGCTGTTACGGTTCAAGAGATAGTGCCCTGTAACAGACGAATGGATAAAAGGACACATAGCGGAGTCTCAGTAATAGGGTTCCATTGGAAACCTTTGGTTACGGAACCCTAAAGAAAAACGAATTTAAAGCTGTTTGTTTCGAACGCTCAGGTTGGATTCCCGGCTGCAGTTTTATTTTTTTGTTCAGCCATCTTCTTTTTTCAGTTCTAATAAATTTTGCTTTTAATTTGTCCTCGCGTATATTTCACAAACTACTATGTCTATTTTAATCTCGCGTAACAAATGGGTTTCATAATACAGTATGGCTCGGGTCGGGAATTTTCAAGATTACTGAATTTCACGTTACGTGAAACTCGCTGAAGTTGCTAAAAACATCCAGGAGCTGATTACTTCAAAACTTTGAGAAGTTAAACTTTGGTTTAAACAATACATCTCAATTACCACGCGTACGGGTATCCAACTGGCAAAATATAGAGAAGTTTGCGATACGTAATGAAATGAAGTATATTTCAAACTAAATACAAACTGAAATATAGATGCACAGAAAAAATAAAAAAATAAATAGAAAAAGATACTTCATACTTAACTTGAAATGAAGTATGTGATAGGATTTTTTTAATTCAATATACCTAGGCTTGCGTTTGACCACAATCACGCCTGATGGAAAGCAAAGATGAGGCCTGCAATGGAGCACGCTTGCCTTTACGACCGCTTTAGCCTAGTTGGTAGTGACCCTGCCTACGAAGCAAGAGGTCCTGGGTTCGAATCCCGGTAAGGGCATTTATTTGTGTGGTGAGCACGAATATTTGTTCCTGAGTTATGGATGTTTTCTATGTATTTAAGTATTTATTTATCTATATAAGTATGTTTATCGTCGTCTAGTACCCATAGTACAAGCTTTGCTTAGTTTGGGACTAGGTCGATTTGTGTAAGATTGTCCGCTAATATTTTTTTTTTTTTTTAGTAAATGCTCATTCACCTTTGACTTGAATTTAGGAAAACATTGTGAGTAAACTTGCACCTGCAAAGAACTTTAATGTTGTGTGTGAAGTTTCCAATCCGCACTTGAAATATTTATGGATATATATCAATTTTTGTCTCTAGACATTCTTATGTACAATTATTTTAACGTGTGAAAATCCATTTACGTTTGAAAAGATGCTGCAAAAATCTTCAATTTTATTGATGAGTTTTCAACGCAGACGTGATTGCAAAAAAAAATATGACAGCTTAGCAAAATTGGATTTCAAAACAATTTATAGAAAAAGTTGTACAGCATAGCGATAAAGGCGAGCGAATTGAAAATGATATTTTAGAAAACGTAAGTAGAATTGCAAATAAATAAATACTAACGTATTCGTGGACACGTTTTACAACCTTTATGTGAAGTTATGCAGAAGCATATTTCAACGGGAAAAATATCTTGAAAATCTTTGTAAAACGAATGAAATACTTAACTGAGAGATCCTGAAACATTTTGCATCATAAATACTTCCTGATCGAGCAGTCGAAGGGTGAATATTCAGCGTTTTTACGGCATTTTTTAACCCCCGACACAAAAAGAGGGGTATTATAAGTTTGACCGCTATGTGTGTGTGTGTGTGTGTGTGTCTGTCTGTCTGACGGCCTATGTATTACTAGCTGTTGCCCGCGATTCCGTTTGCGAAGAATCTTAGAAGACAGACACACACACACGCACGCACGCACACACACACACACACACACACACACACGTCATTTTGTATACTTAGGTACTGATCGAATAGTGTTCGAAATTCGTCAACTTTCTCGAGACAAAGGTAAGATGGTAGAGAAATATGTTTATGTAATTTAATGCTTTAAAAAACTATTTGCAGTTTTTTAATAACAAATTAACTTATATTATAACAGATTAAATATCCTTAAAGCTAAAACAAAACAAAAAAATAAATAATACTTAATGCTTTTATTGATTTTAGCAAATTGAAAGATAGTTTTAATTTCGAGACCAAAAGCTTCCCCTTAATAATATTCTTTCCGACATTTTCAACAGTAAAAATGTTTCATCATACTGAAGTCCAGTTGTTTTATTACCACCAACACAAAAATAAGCATGTCGATTGGGCCTTTTCAACAGAATCATTTGTAAAGGCATTTCTAAGGAAACGACGGCTCTATTCCAAATGAGGGTTTCGCCGGTTTGCCGTGTTTCCTTCCGGTTATTGTGACATGGGTTTAGGGCGATGACCCTGAGGCCTTACCACCGGAGACGTGCTATGTTGTAGCTATGCCGTGAGGATGCGAAAGCTGCGCTACGAAACTGTGTGATTGTTCCAGGGCCGGATTGAGAGGTCTGGAGGCCTCGAGGCATAAAAGGAATGGAGCCCCCTTGGGCACAAATTATTTTCCACATAATATCAAAATAATTAATTACTCGTCGGAATTAGTTTTTTTTTTTTGGAAGTTTCCATTGTGGCCACTGTGAGGGCCCCTTTGTTGTGGAGGCCCCGGGTCTGTGGCCCCGGCTGCCCTCACCTAGATCCGGCCCTGGATTGTTTCCACTAATGCTAAGCTATAAAGCCTCACTCGAGGGAGATCTAGAGCACGACAGATAGTGTTTTTACTTTTGAAAGGAATTTTTGGACAGTGAGACATAATTATTGTTATTGAAGAATTTAAGAAATACACAGGGTGACATCGGAGACGTGATCCAAAATTGTGTTTTCTGGATCCACTCATGATTACGATCAACTTTTATTAGCACATAAATTCCGAAAAACTCTGAGTTGCGAGCCGGGATTTGAACCCACGACTTTCTGCTTGAGAGGCGATAGGTCGAACCGCTCGACCACCTCGGCGACAGAGAACTATCTATGGTTAATTCGCTACATCAGGGCCCAATTGCATAACAAAGTACAACTAATATTACAAGCGGAACTCTCGCTTCAGTTATATGAACTAGAAAGGGAGTTCCGCTTGTAATATAAGTTGTACTTTGTTATGCAATAGGGCCTAGGTTTTTATGTTAAAGCCGATTTACACCAGAGTAACAAAGAGCAAAAGCTAGAAGAGCATTATTTAGACGACCAGATGGCCTAGTGGTTAGAGAACCTGACTATGAAGCTTGAGGTCCCGGGTTCGATTCCCGTGTCGGGGCAGATATTTGTATGAAAAATACGAATGTTTGTTCTCGGGTCTTGGGTGTTTAATATGTATTACATCCACAACCTAAATACCTTGGTGTTACTCTTGACCGCTCACTGACGTACTGCTCTCACCTGACCAACCTGGGTAAGAAGTTGGGAACTCGCAATAACATCTTGCACAAACTGACTGCTACATCCTGGGGAGCGCGAGCGGACGTGCTGCGCACAACCGGTCTCAATCTGGTTTACTCTGCGGGAGAATACTGCGCCCCCGTCTGGCTCAACAGTGCGCATACAGAGAAGGTCGACTTCCAATTGCGCAGGACTATGCGCTGCATATCTGGCACCATTCAATCCACCCCTACTCAGTGGCTGCCCTCGTTGAGTCACATACCTCCGCCGCACCTTAGAAGACAACAGGCCCTACTAAATGAGGCAAAGAAAATAGCAAAGAACTCAGATCTGCCAGCTCATCGGGAGTTCATGTATCCCCCTTGTCATCGTCTGAAGTCACGGAGTCCGCCCTACCAGTCGGCTCGGAGCCTGTTCGATGAACCGTTCGACATTAAATTGAGATGGAAGGACGAATGGCGGTCTAACCCTCCTAAAGCCGCCCTATCAGATCACGACCCCACCCAAAAACCTTGGGGATTCTCTGGTCCAAGGCGAGAATGGTGCCAGATAAATAGGCTCCGCACTGAGCATGGGCTCTGCGGGGAGTACATGTTCAAGTGTGGGTGGCGAGGCTCTCCGGCGTGCGATTGTGGTGCACCTGTTCAGTCCATCCACCACATCATTCGTGACTGCCCAAAGAGGAGATATGCTGGAAACACCCTGAACCTGTTCTCTCCTGATGCGAACGCAGCCCTATGGGCAAAGAACTTAGATATTCGTTTGTAGTATAGCTTTTTTAGTAGTATTAAGTGATTGTTGTTAAGCGACTCTGTATATCATAAATTGCATGCCATACGATTAAATAAATATGTATTTAACTATGTATCTATCTATATAAGTATGTTTATCCGTTGCCTAGTACCCATAACACAAGCTTTGCTTAGCTTACTTTGGGACTAGGTCAATTGGTGTGAATTGTCCTGTGATATTTATTTATTTATTTTATTTTATTTATTTCTTGATCTTTTACTGTAAACGAAAGCTTGTCGTCAGCGTTTGCACCAAAAGATCAAGAAATAAATCTCTCGTTCTAACTCTTGCTCTTTGTTCGTCTGGTGTTAATCGGTTCCTATCGGCACGGAGCGAGCACGTCCGAACAAGCAAGAACGTTCCAAGCAACAGTTCGCAGGGTTACCTATCAAAATTAAGAATTATTTTTTTCCGAATATTTAAAATCCCGAATGCTTCATTTATCCGAATGCATTTTTTTCTGAAACTGTAAACATTTCAGGATTTTTATAAAACAACCCTAACCTAACCTAAAGGGTTCTACACGATAGTCCTGAAATAAATCCTGAAATATTTACAGTTTCAGAAAAAAATGTTTTCGGACAAATGAAGTTTTCGGGATTCTAGACCTTCGGAAATAAAATTTTCTAAACATCGATAGGATCCCCAAAAGCCTGTTTTATACGTACGCATTATTAAAAAAAATTGTATTATCAGTTCACTATACTTTTCTACATGTCGTTCTTAACTTTCAAAACGGAGTAGCCGTTACGCTGTCCGTCCGCAACGAACTTTGTAAACCTTTTCCTAAGAAAGTTAGAGCGTGAATTCGGTGCAACACCAGAGGTAAGAGTTAACAGTGATCCCGGAGGAGCTGTAAACTACGAGCCAACGGTGCCTGCTACCGACGCCCTAAGGTTCTGCGCCACCGCAGACGAGAAGCCCCCAGGTGAGCTTTCAGCAGACACTACTCGTTTTTGCAACTTTCAATTTTTCATGCATGCAAACTTTGTTATAAAAAGACGCAATGTTTTGCTTCCGAACACCCCTAATTATTATCTTTCGTTTACTTTCAACCTTTCCATCCCTTTCCCCACACAGTCCACTCCCTTTTGCTAACATTTTTTGGTAAGTCTGTTCACACGTTCACACTAAAAAAGAATTTAATATAGTGGGGATATTTGCTTGTCTGTTATAAAATAAATCGGCCTTTACAGGAACGCAAAGTTGTATTGACACCAAAAGTCCTCTTGATTTAACTGTCCTCGAGTCTAATAAGTTATTAACTAATAGATATGATGATGATGATAAATACACAGAAAAAGAAAAACCCGATAAATACAAAAAGGCGTCGAGTGTGCCATCAAAGAGCACTCAGCGTGATGCTGCGGTGTACCGCAAGCTGACAAAAGCGTTCGGAAAAGCGGGATTAAAATATACTCGTAGTGACTCTGCGCAATAAATCGCAAAAGCCTTTTTAGCGATCCGAAGTCCCAAAAAGAACCTTCGTCGTTTTGCCATGTCCGTCCGTCCAAGGCTTAGCTTAGTTACTGTTAGTGGTACAGTTCTTGCAAGTCACGAAGGTAAGTGGGCTTTACTTGTGGTAAATACGTATCTGCATACGGTGTCAAAGTGTGGGTGAGAGTGAAATCGGGTACGGTGAGCATGTAAAAATAAAATGTTCAACAAATTATTCATCGTACAACACAAAGCTTTTTTTTTTTTTCTATTTTTTTTCGAGGCTTTAGTGCACCTGTGCGACTATGCCAGCCTCATTGGGAGACTCAATGGCCAAATTCATCAAACACTGTTCCTGCCACGTCCAGATTCTCTGGCTGCAAAAGAATGTTTGATGAACTTGTATATTTGTACTGCATCTTGCGACACCGGACAACACAAAGCTTACACACATCAATAACAAGTGAAACTCGTCCGCCACGAGCAAAGTACACGACGCCACGTACACGAGCAAAGTAGTAATAATAATAATAAACATTTATTGATATAACTGTATCATTTAACACATTGAGGTTAAGACCTTCCAGGCAAAGGTAACTCACTGGTTCAGTAATCACTCCAGCATTACCTAATTAAAATTAAGCGCCAATCTTAATCAAATTAATCACCCTAGTAATTAGCCCCGAAATTAATTAGTCATATAATTGTGGTTACATTGACAGAGCTTATTGCGTATCACGTTGCTATTATGAGAATATCCCCGCTGTGGCGGGAAGATAAAATGGCCATTTGTCACGGATAATGAGACTTGGTCGCATGTCATGTTGGGCTTTTTATTTGGTCGGATATTAATCCAGTCATCTGGTAGATCTATCTACAACCTTGGCTCCCGGGTTTCACTAAGAGAACGCTTTAAGGAGATAAACATCCTCACAGTAGCTTCACAGTACATACATGATGTGATATTGTATACACACAAAAATATCAAGTCCTTTAAGAAAATGTCAGACGTACATGATATCAACACTCGTAATAAACACAAGCTTGTCGTCCCTAAATTCCGTATACGGAAAATAAGCAAATCCTTTGTGGGAAACTGCGTGAGATTTTACAATAAAGTCCCTGTAGAAGCATGGAAATTGCCATACAACTCTTTCAAAGAATACATAAAGAGTGCACTCCTGAAGAAAGCATACTATAAAGTTGAGGAGTACTTATGTGATAATGCGACATGGCCAAGACTGAAAGCCGAAGATAATTAGTATGTCGATATGTGATACTTATGATGTAGTCGTGTTTGTGTGTGCGTGTGTGTGTTTGTGTGTGTATGTTTATGTTTATGTGGATGTGCTTTGTAATGTGAAGTGATGTGAAGTGTGACTTGTAGTGTCACGGCGCAATCCGCGGCTAGTTTCTGGTTCTGTTGCCGTTGTCCACTTAATTATAATAAGTAGGTACCTATTTGTTTGATATTCGGAGACCTTATAAATCTCCAGCTCTTTATATTAATATTATTATTAATTTTGACCTTGGAGGCTTCTTACACCTCTAATGATTATGTAACTAGTTTACGTTGACATTTAGAGACTATATACATATTATTTATTATTAACTCAGGGACTTTATACATCCCTTTGCTATATTTAAGGCTGTATATTGTTAAGCTTATGGATTTAAACTTTTATATTTTAATTAATACTTTATTAACTAGTCACAGGCCCGCGACGCCGAAGTTCCCAAGACGGTCCCATAAGGCTTATGGGAACGGAAGCGATACATGCCATCGGTACCGCTCTGCTTTCAGAGCATGACATGAGTGCGTGTGAGCCAACTTTGGGGGCGGCAGGCGTAAGCTTGCCTTTGAAATCCAAAAGTTTAATGGTTACTTGACCTGAAATGTGTTTTAACACATTCATTTTTAATGATTGTGACATTGGAAGACTATGTCTGATATATCTTTCTTTTTTTTTTTAACTATGGGACCCAATACATCCCTGTATTGTTTTTTTATATAATTATTATTATTTTTTATTTAATTCTATATTTGTATGGTTTTTTAGTTTGTAATTTATTATATTTTAATTTGAAAAGATGACTTCCTGCCAAGTTTCTTGCGGCGCATTCTTCTTGGCAATGATGGTCCTTACGAAAGCGCTGGTAGTTTAAAAAAGTGACATGTAAAAGAGCCCTTTGCGGCCTATTTGCAGAATAAACGTTTTGACTTTTTGACTTTTGATCTACCTGGATTTTTTCTGGGAGCTTTAAAAATGGGTAATTTGCTAGATTTAGATGTGCTCTTTTCGAAGTTCAACTTTGCCACCTCGTATTTTTGCCGCTCGCGCCGCCATATTGCAAAATCGGCCAAGAGCGTGTCGGACACGCACAAGGTAGGGTTCCGTAGCCAGTACAAAAAAAACAAGTAATATTTTTCTAAGAATTTCGTACCTATGTGTACGGAATCATCCAAGTTTAGGTATGTTTTATACCTTAGGCTACTATTTACTCTTAAACTACAAATAATTTGCAAGCAATCTTAGCCGCTATAATTTTCCTAGTAAATTTGATATATTTACTACCATTCTGAATTTTTTCTAATTTTTCCAGCTAACAGTTTAGATTTTAGAGGGGGGGGGACGGCCGATTTTAATGAAAATTTTCACTTTAAAGTTGAATATTTCGCAAACAGATCACTGAATAGAAAAATCATGTTAGCAACCCCGCAATGGTTTTAAAAGACCTATCCAACGATACACCACACTATAGGGTTAGCCGAGAAAAAAAAAATCACCCCCACTTTACGTCTATGGGAGGTACCCTAAAAAATTTTTTTTTACTTTTTTTTATTCAATCACTTTATCGGCGTGACTGATATATATATTCATGCCAAATTACAGCTTTCTAGTACTAACAGTCTCTGAGCTTAGCCGCGGACAGACAGACAGACAGACAGACAGACGGACAGACATGGCGAAACTATAAGGGTTCCTAGTTGACTACGGAACCCTAAAAATGGTGTCTTATAGCAGTTTTTTGACATATCCTAAGGGGGCAAACATACAATGTGGCAAAGTTGAAATTCGAAAAGAGCACATCTAATTCTATCAAATTAGCCATTTTAAAAGCTCCCGGAATACTTTCCAGAAAACCCTCTTAATTATATCCTCCGAACAATCAGCAATGTTCCTTGGTTTGTGACTAATGCTGAGATCCACGAACATCTGGAAATGCTCACAGTGAGAGAAGAAATCACTAGTGTTAAAACCAGATATAGGGGACGGCTTGAGACCCACCCCAATACCCTTGCACGACAGCTCACAGTTACCCGTTATGTTAAAAGCCTTAAAAGAAAAGACATCCTATGATTTAATGAATTATGAGTAGATGTTCTCGCTGGGGGACACACTCTGAATGAGAGAAACATACATCATATTTGCTAAAAGTGTTTGCGCTGATTGCAGATTATAACTTAAAAAAAAAATATATATATATATATTAATATCTATATATAATTATATTATATTAAAATTATAATCGATAATTCGAACGACAAAAGTACTTATACCTATATATTCTGATGTGAAATCGAAGCAAATAATCGAATCGAATGAGGCGATCCGCTGAAGACTTGAGGTAAGTGACATCACCCGAATGATGATGATTATGACGAGTATGTCAGTAACTTAGTAAGGCCTACAGCTGATCTAAAATGATACCAATAAAATGCAAAAATTGCATCGAATTCCGTTTCAAAGACACAAACACACAATCTTACCCCAAATGTTTATTTTTTTGTCGTGAAATAAAACGGCTGTGGTATTTGATGCGTCTAACCCTAAACAACAAAAATTACTGTTTTAGAAAATGCATATTATTCTCAGGTGAAATATCAATTTGTTTAACAAAATTGAAAAGTATTAGCGATACTGAAACGAGGAGATTTTGATCGCTACAGAATTTATCAAAAGATAGACGTGGTTTTGTAAAAGATTTCCTTATGTTTTGTAGATCAAAGAGCGGCGTCGGAGGCGCTGAGATGTTTGTATTATGTTTTGGAGGAAAGCTTTTGGATGTTTTGATGGGTGTTTTAGGTGTACGAATGGATAAAAGAATCAGCGAGAGCTTAGGCTCTAAGCCTTAGAAAATTAACCTTTGCATGGGTTTGCATGTATTTGGAAACAGCAAATTGATGCGAGCGAGGAATAAGACTGCGATCTCAGATCAAATAAAAAGTAAAGATAGAGTGCTGCAAACAACGAAGTGAGGCCGGTCAAACTACACCAAACCTTGTGCTTACACAATGGCACGCACACACTTGCATCCAAACTGCACCAAATCTTGCTTAGAACCCAAAACGTCAACACTAGTGTTGCCATTATAATGTTGTAGTTACCCTGTTATTGCAACCTTTACTTTTTTCATTTTAAATTTTATTCTTTATTAGCATGGTTTAAAACGTGAGAACGTGACTCGCAACGTATAGTTATTTGTTTCTTGTAAAAGTTTATCAACGTTTTTAGGGTTCCGTAGTCAACTAGGAACCCTTATAGTTTCGCCATGTCTGTCCGTCTGTCTGTCTGTCTGTCTGTCTGTCCGCGGCTAAGCTCAGAGATCATTAGTACTAGGAAGCTGTAAAATAAAAAAATAAAGAAATAATTTTTTTTAGGGTACCTCCCATAGACGTAAAGGGGGGTGATTTTTTTTTCTTGACTTATCCTATAGTGTGGGGTATCGTTGGATAGGTCTTTTAAAACCATTGCGGGGTTGCTAACATGATTTTTCTATTCAGTTATCTGTTTGCGAAATATTCAACTTTAAAGTGAAAATTTTCATTAAAATCGAGCGTCCCCCCCCCCCCTCTAAAATCTAAACTGTTAGGTGGAAAATTTGAAAAAATTCAGAATGGTAGTAAATATATCAAATTTACTAGGAAAATTATAGCGGCTAAGATTGCTTGGAAATTATTTGTAGTTTAAGAGTAAATAGTAGCCTAAGGTATAAAACATACCTAAACTTGGATGATTCCGTACACATACGAAATCCTTAGAAAAATATTATTTGATTTTTTGGTAATGGCTACGGAACCCTACCTTGTGCGTGTCCGACACGCTCTTGGCCGGTTTTTTTACTGTAGTAACGGTATCAACGTGACACGCAACGTAGTATCTGGGTATTAAGAATTATTATGGCAACACCGGCCTACGCACACATGTTTATAAAACCGGCCTCACTCGGCTGTTCGCAGCGCTCTATCTTTACTTTTTATTTGATCTTAGACTGCGATAGAAGGAAATGCTATTCGACGCCACAAAAAGTCACAGGTTTGCGAGATATTATTGAAAAATTTCGAAAGAGATGAGTCTTATTTTGCTATTCGGCGTGTCGGTATGAGTTAAGATGTTGGTTCAGGAAAAAAATGTATATAAATATATATAATACTAGCAGCCCGTCCCGGCTTCGCACGGGGTAGATAATTATTTATTTTTGGAAATTTGGATATAAAACACTTTTTTTCACAAATATTTTTATTTATTAAAAAAATATTATTTATTATTTATTAATTATTACAGACGTGCACGCCTCACTCCTGTATTTCAGTGCCCCCTCCACCCCGCCCGCCGCGATGCCCGGCGCGCTTTTCAGACTGCATCGCAAACAACGGCCACGGCGCTATGGCGGTTTTGTTTACTGTTTGAATTTTTTAATTCGTAATATCTTTTGAATGGAAAGTCCAATTTAAATAATTTAAAAACTATTTTATAGGTAGTTAAATGGTCTTTATCATTAAATAATTTATTTGGATAAGGATTAATATAAACACATAAATAGTGTGCGGGATGCACCTATGACTGGTTGAAGTTAATGATGGAGTGAAGAAAAACAATACTTTGTAGAATGCCAGGTAGCGGGAGGCGTTGCAGTTCGGCGATGTTTATCGTTTGGCGGCGTACGGAAGAGTGTGTCGTGGCGGGCGGCCGGCCTCATTTTATTGCCGGCCGTATCCCCTCCACTTCGTCGGGCTACCTCACCCCCGCGCGGTCTTTATTTTATTAAATATAGAAATAATATTGCGTTTTATTAATCACGCTAACCTTATGCTAATCCTTATATTTATTTACATATTAATTTATCATTCCTACGTACGGCATGGCGTGTGTCGTCGATCTACGACCGATTTTCCCCCGCGACGCTAGTATATTACCTCGTCCCCCACCTCAGGGGTATAAATACTCGCCTTAGCATCGCGGGAGTGATCAGTCGTAGATATCGCGCATGCGCGGCGGATCGAATAGGTTCTGTTTGTTTACATTTTACGTGATCTTATTGGAATCTAATAAGAACCTATCCGATCCGCTATGGAATGATACGCTAGACGTGAGTATGTTTATTTACAATTAACAGCTATACTTAAATGTTTACATTGCACGAAACTATTATAAAAACTTAACTATATCGCAATGTTTTCTTAAGTTTACGACGCGCAAGTCGCTACTCGGTGCGTGTGCACTTGATAACGCTATTGTCCGGAACATTTCTCCCGCCGTGCAATCGCTCGGTCGAGCGTTGCAGAATCGTTGTTGTGTAGGACGTCTGGCTGCGTCGGTAGTATCACCAGCTTCTTCGTAGGCCTCCTCAGAACTCCTCCCTTCGTCTGCACGTCGACCACTCGAGTGACACCGTCTGGACCCGGGTATCGGGCGATGACGCGCCCCCGCGGCCATGTGTTACGCGGGAGCGTGCCGTCCACGACGAGCACGATGTCACCCACGGCGATTGGCGCGCCGTGTCCGTGGGGCTCCCGCCGGTATTGGAGTGTCGGCAGGTACTCCCGGAGCCATCTACTCCAGAAGTGATCGGCGAGGCGTTGACTCGTCTTCCACGTCGCTCGGCCGACGAGTTCGGAGTCGTCAAAGGTGCCCGGCGTGGGCGCACGCGCGGAGCCCCCGAGTAGGAAGTGGTTCGGCGTGATGGACTCTGGCTCTTCGGGGTCTACGGCCACGTGGGTGAGGGGGCGGCTGTTTACCGTATATTCTGCTTCGGCGAGTAGAGTGGCGAGAGTTTCGTCGTTTGGTCGGCGTTCCTGTAGCACTGCGCGGAGGGCGGTTTTGGTTACGCCCACCAACCGTTCCCATGCGCCCGCCATGAAGGGTGCGGCCGCTGGGATGAATCGCCAGGTGATTTGGCGCTTCGTTGCCTCTTGTTGCGTCGCATGGATGAAGGCTTCCCGAAGTTCTCTCTCTGCGGCGTGGAAGTTGGTCCCGTTGTCGGACCACAGCTCCGTCGGACAGCCGCGGCGAGCGATCATGCGTCTGAGCGCCATGACCGCTGAGTCCCCGCTGAGACTGGGGACGACTTCTAGGTGTACCGCACGCACGGTCAAGCAGGTAAAGAGCGCCACGTAGCGCTTCTGTGTACCACGGCCGACGGTTACGGTGAGGGGGCCGAAGTAGTCGAGGCCCGTGTAGGTGAAGGGGCGCTCATGGTGCGCCAGCCGGCTTCGCGGATGGTTCCCAGTGGGCGGGACCGTTGGCGTTGACCTCTTGATGCGGCACGGTAGGCAGCGATGTAGTACCATCCTCGCCACAGGACGCAGGCGTAGGATGGCGTAGTGTTGCTTACACTCATTGATGGTTGCCTCGACCCCGCTGTGCGCCAGCTGACGGTGTACGTAATCGATGTACAGCTTGACGGCCGGGTGGTTGCCGTCAAGCACTGGCGGTCTCTTCTGGGCTTCGGTGATGTCCGTTGCGGCGTCGATTCTTGTCTTGATTACGATGACCCCGTTGACGAGTTCGACCGCTAGGGGGCGCAGTCGACTCTGTAGCGTCGGTGGTCGATTTTTGGAGAGGTTTTTTCTCTCTTCGGTGAATGCTTCGTCTTGTACGGCGCGTACGACGAGTTTCTCCGCATTTCTTATGTACTTCGCTTCGAGAAGTATGTATTCGTCATTTTTCTTAATCGTTTTCGCCGTCGTCCGTGGCGTCTCGCGACTCGGTTGGCTCTTCCAGTCGGCGTCGTTTCGTTTATTCGCCGCCGTGCGTTTATAAAGTGACCTCGCCTTGTGAGGTCGGCAGAGGTCAACGAACTGGAGTACGCGGGCGATCACGCGCAACATTTTTTCCCATTTGGAGAAACGCTCGGGTGACGGTAGCCACGTCTGTGGCGTCTCGACTTGTGATGTCGTAACGTGGACCCGTTCTTCACCCGTTTGTTCGATATCTTCGCGTTTTGACTGTGGTGGCTCCGCCGGCCATGTAGAGCGTTCGTTGTGCAAGAAATCCGGCCCGGTGAACCACCGGTGTCTGTCATTGAACTCTCGCGGCGCCTCCCTCGTCGCTTCGTCGGCAACATTCTGTTTTGTCGGCACCCACCGCCACTCATCGACTGCCGTCATTTCCTCTATTGCGGCGAGGCGATGTGCGACGAAAGGGCGATATGAGCGCGCGCCCGTTCTTAGCCACGTGAGTACCGTGCGGCTATCTGTCCAGAACGTCTTCGATTCGGGCTTCTGGTCGTGTTCTTCGATGACTGCGGCCGCCATCTTGGTCCCCAGTACTGCTGCCTGTAGCTCGAGGCGTGGGATCGATATGAGCTTCAGGGGGGCGACTTTTGCCTTTGCTGCCACTAGAGTCACGTTCACGTGTCCATCCGCCGCAGTTGTGCGCCAGTAGAGAGCGCACGTGTATGCAGTTTCGCTTGCGTCGACGAACACGTGTAGCTCGCGCTGACTTGCTTCTGAGTAGTTGGGATAACATCTCGGGATCGCCATGTCGCGTAGAGCCCTCAGCTGGAGTGTCCACTCTGCCCACCGTTGGGCAAGGTCGGCTTCGATCTTCTCGTCCCAGCCAGTCCCGCGGCGCCATACTTCTTGCAGTATTTTCTTCGCTATGATGGTGACGGGCGTCGCGAGTCCGAGTGGGTCGAACACGGACATCATCATTTTTAGCACTTGACGCTTCGTGGGCTCGATGTTATCCAACGCGTCGGGTGGCAGGCGTGTGAGGTCGAGATTGAAGGCGATTTCGTCTGTCGCTGGCTTCCAGATTTGCCCCAGTACGCGTTCCGTCTTATTTTCGCTCTTGTTAAGGTCGACGGGCGTGAGGCATGCAGGTTTTTCCACGATGTTCTCGACGACTCGCTTCGAGTTCGACGTCCATTGGCGTAATTCGTAGTGCGCCTGGCTGTGTATGTAGCGGACGTCACGTGACACTCGGATGGCGTCTTCTTCGGTCTTGAAGCTCTTGAGGTAGTCGTCGACGTAGTGGTTGCGGATAATCGCTTCTGTGGCCTCGGGGTGAGTTTCTTCGTATTTTTTCGCGTTTATGTTTTTGACGTAGATTGCGATTGACGGCGAACACGTAGCACCGAAGATTAGCGACGTCATTCGATACTCGCTCGGCGGAGCGTCGTCGCGGCGGTCGCCGCGCCACAGGTAGCGCAGCGCGTCTCGATCTTCAGGCTTGACTTTTACCTGCATGAACATTTCTTTGATGTCGGCTCCGACTGCGATTGGATGTTGGCGAAATCGCATTAGCACGCCGGGCAACGATTGTAGGAGATCGGGCCCGGTGAGTAGGCGGTCGTTGAGCGACACGCCTCGCGTCTTGGCAGCGGCGTCGTGCACGATTCGCACTTTGTCGGGCTTCATGGCGTTCAGCACGGCGAAATGTGGCAGGTACCACACTCTGGGTGACTTGTGTGATGGCGCAGGCTCGGCGTAGCCCTTCACGATTAGGGCGTCCATTTCTTCGTTGTAGCGTTTCTTGAGCGCTTCGTTTTTGTCGAGTTTATTCTCGACGCCGGTCAGGCGCCGCAGGGTGTTTTCGTAGTTGTCCGGCAGCCGTGAATCTTCTGTCTTCCAAAGTAGCGGGGCTTCGTAGTGGCCGTCGCTCCTTTTCGTTATGGCTTCGTTGAGGGTGGCGAGCGCCCGCTCCTCTGGGTCGGAGTGGGGGCGCTTTGGTTCGACGAGAAGATTTTCTAATGCGAAGTAGTCGCTCAGCTGACGGTTCATAGGGTCATCGACCTCTTGTGTGGTCACGTGGTACGTCGAATGGGTCTGTCTTCCGAGTGTACGCGTGTGCGCGCCGTGTAACACCCAGCCGAGCGGCGTTAGGGATGCCACTGGCTGGTGTCGTTGACCTCGACGTACTTCACTGGCGATGAGGAGATGCCAGTTATCTTGACCGATGAGTACCCTGGGTTCGGCTGACTGGTATGTGAGATGGCGCTGTATGTCTTCTAAGTGTTCACACGCGCTGACATCTTCTTTCTTGACGGATTGTGGCGATAGATGAAGATCTTGTATAGTACGGGCGTTTATTTTGTGTTGCTTGTTTGCGCCGCGTACGTCGAATTTGACTCGACGTGAGTTCGAAGTCACTATCTTCTTGTCGGCTATCGCTTCTATCTTCAGAGGCTCCGTCGGGCCCTCAATGCCCACTTCTCGGGCTAGTTGCTCATCGATGAGCGTGATCGTTGATCCATCGTCGAGCAGTGCGTGGGTGTGCACCGCTCCCGCCGGTCCCTTGACCTCGACCGGAACGATCTTCAAATATGTGCGTGAATGTTTCGGCATCCACGTCGATGCCACGGTTTCGTTGACTTCTTCAATTTTCTTCTCGTTGTGAAGAAGTTTGTGGTGGGAATATTCGCAGCCGTCTCGCTCGCACTTCACTCGTTTGCAGAAGTGCGTCTTGTTTCTGTAGCGTAGACATCGGAAGCAGAGTCGTTGATTCTTCACTGTGTTCCATCTCTCGTTCGTTTCTTGCTCTAAGAATTTTGTGCACGCGTCGATGTGATGGCCGATTGTATTGCAGCACGCGCATCTCGGTGTCGATTTTTCCGGTTTCGCTGTGGTGGCGAACGCTCGTTGTGTCCTCTTCGGTGGCGGTGTTGCCGTGCGATCGATGTTTTCTGGTGCGGCGTACGGCGCGCAGTAGTCGGCCTCTCGCTGAAGGAATGTTGATAGTTTCAGCAAGTCTGGCTCGTCGTTGTATGTTACTGCGGCGGCGTAGTCAAACCACCTGTATCGTAGTGTCGGCGGCAGCTTTTCCAGCATCGATTTTGTCGTTTCAGGACTGTATAGGTAGTGCGAGCGATTTAGGGCCTTAAGCGTAGCCATTGTGTTAGCTACGCGACAGGCGAAACTGCAGATGTCGCGTGGCGCGTCGGAGAGGCGTGGCATGGCGCGTAGCCGCTCTAACTCGGCGAGTGCGATGGCGTCCGGTCGTCCGAATCTTGATTCGAGCGTTTTCATGATGTCGTCGGAACGTGCGTTGAAGATGAGAAGGTTTTCGACTGCTTCTTTGGCTTTCCCTTTGAGGCTTCGTCGTAGCCTCGCGACGTTGTCCGCTTCGCCGTAGCTCGGCGCGGACTCGTTGTATGCGGCACGAAAGGAGAGCCATTCTTGATAGGCTCCTGTGTACTGCGGTAGCTCGATGTGATAGCGTGTACTATGGCTGCCCCGCGCGGCGATGGCGATGGCAGCGGCGAGCTCCGATATGTCGACGCTTTGTTTGTGCGTCGCGACGATCTTCTCTTCGGTTGCGTCCAGCAGAGGTTGACGCGGTTGAAAATGAGAAGGTATGTGAGCGCCTTCGTGTGGCGCGATGTATGAAGAAGCGGTGGCGTCGGCGCGGGGCGCAGCGGCGTCGTAGGGGGGGGGCACGGGTCCCGGTCCCGGCGTGCGCGGCGGTGGCATCGGCGGGAGGGGGATGGCGGTCCCGACGCGCTCGGCGTTGGCGTCGACGGGAACGTCTTCGTATATGTGCTCCTCTCCTGCTGGACTCGACTTCGGTGATTCTTGATCGGCGTTGTGTGGCGTGTTGGTGATGGCGAGTCTTTGATTCGTTTCGAACCATTCGTCGACACGTTGTCCATACGCTGATAAGACGGTGGCGTCCTCATCGCCGCTATCTTCGGCTTCGATAGTGGCGATGCGCGCTTGTACGAGCTCCAGCTTGATTCGTAGTGCTTCTTCTCGCGCCTGCGCTAGACGTAGCGCACGGCGGCTCGTTGTCGTTCTGATTGATTTGGACGGCGGCGGTGCAGGGGGGCGAGAGCTCGAAGTCCCCTGTGCCGTCGACGTGTGTGTCTCTTCTGTCGCGCCCGTATTTGTAGTCGACGTGTGCGTCGATGATGTTGCGGTAAGCGTGGCTTCGTCCGTCGTCGTTGGTTCGGCGGACGTCGTCTGTACTCTCCCCGTGGATCTTGTGACTGGCATTCTTGATGTTGTGAAATCTTGAAACGTTGATGTTGAAATCTTGCAATATTGATGTTGAATTCTTGAAATGTTGATGAGATCCGGTTCGAAGGACCACAATGTGCGGGATGCACCTATGACTGGTTGAAGTTAATGATGGAGTGAAGAAAAACAATACTTTGTAGAATGCCAGGTAGCGGGAGGCGTTGCAGTTCGGCGATGTTTATCGTTTGGCGGCGTACGGAAGAGTGTGTCGTGGCGGGCGGCCGGCCTCATTTTATTGCCGGCCGTATCCCCTCCACTTCGTCGGGCTACCTCACCCCCGCGCGGTCTTTATTTTATTAAATATAGAAATAATATTGCGTTTTATTAATCACGCTAACCTTATGCTAATCCTTATATTTATTTACATATTAATTTATCATTCCTACGTACGGCATGGCGTGTGTCGTCGATCTACGACCGATTTTCCCCCGCGACGCTAGTATATTACCTCGTCCCCCACCTCAGGGGTATAAATACTCGCCTTAGCATCGCGGGAGTGATCAGTCGTAGATATCGCGCATGCGCGGCGGATCGAATAGGTTCTGTTTGTTTACATTTTACGTGATCTTATTGGAATCTAATAAGAACCTATCCGATCCGCTATGGAATGATACGCTAGACGTGAGTATGTTTATTTACAATTAACAGCTATACTTAAATGTTTACATTGCACGAAACTATTATAAAAACTTAACTATATCGCAATGTTTTCTTAAGTTTACGACGCGCAAGTCGCTACTCGGTGCGTGTGCACTTGATAACGCTATTGTCCGGAACAAATAGCATGGTTTGAATTTGGTTAGCATTTTCATTAATGTTTAAAATGAAAAAAGTTGTTGTAGTGACATAACTACAATAGTTGGACATATGCTACCGCGGAGTTTTTTGTAGACATTATGATGTTCTTCAATGTTGTTGTACATTATTTTGTTCTATCGCTAATAGTTTCGGCAGCGCATTCGACGAAAGACATTTTAAGACTCATTTTTCTACACCTTCGGTTACATTGTTCAAATTTTACCAAGGATCCCTAATTTTTTTCAATATGAAATGTAGCCTATGTCAAATTGGAAGAATGTAGCATTCTATTGGTGAAAGAATTTTTTAAATCGGCCCAGTACTTTTTGAGCCTATTCATTACAAACATACAAACATACAAAAATAGGTACAAATCTTTCCTCTTTATAATATTATATTATATTATATATATTATTAGTGTAGATGTAATACGTAGTGAAAAGAAAAGGCGTGCAAAATGCATGTCTCTAGACTTCATCATCATCTATCATCCCAGCCTATATGTATATGTCCCACTGCAGGGCATTGGCCGCCTCTCAGAATGAAAGGACTTGGGCCGTAGTTCCTACGCGGGCCCAGTGCGGATTGTGAACTTCACACATACCATTGATTTTTTGTAATTTTGGATGTATCGATATCTTTGTAGTCGGCTGTACAATATTTACTATCTACTTAATTAAGGAATTTATTTACATACTTACATAACATTTTTACCCGTGATTCGGCCCGCATATCCGCTTCGCTCCATCTTAATACAATGGAAGTGCACCCTATTGAACATTCCCACACATCAAACCAAATTCTTTATAATTCCGACCACAAATTCCACGAGATCACGTCAGTATTTTTCACGACCGATTAAAAGCATACGACCTTTCACCCCCACAAACAAATTTAGACCTTATCTCTTCACGCCAAAGTCCAAACCATCAAACGGAAATTTTCAGAACTCGCGTTAATGACTGCAATAAAACAACACCGTCAATGAAAACATATTTGCTAGCGTTTCGGTGCATACCAATTTGAACCGTATTGTCTAGATGTAGAGATGAATTTCCATTAGCCCGCCGTTTATGGAGACGCTTAAGTTAATGCCCGTAATAAAGGGTTGGTTATTTTATGAAATTAGTGATAAACTAAAGGTGAAAGTAAATTGTGCGAAAACCGCTAAATTTGGTAACCGGTCAAGTGCGTGTCATTCCCGAATACCCGAATAAGAAAAAGTTTAGTCAAATCAAAATCGAAACGTTTATTCCGTTTTGGTTAATTTCGTCCACATTCCCATTTCGTCCTTTTCCCACTTTGTCCACATTCCCACTTAATCAACATTCCCATTTCGTCCACATTCCCATTTCGTCCTTTTCCCACTTTGTCCACATTCCCACTTAATCAACATTCCCATTTCGTCCACATTCCCATTTCGTCCTTTTCCCACTTTGTCCACATTCCCACTTAATCAACATTCCCTTTTCGTCCACGTTCCCATTTCGTCCTTTTCCCACTTTGTCCATATTCCCACTTAATCAACATTCCCATTTCGTCCACATTCCCATTTCGTCCTTTTCCCACTTTGTCCACATTCCCACTTAATCAACATTCCCATTTCGTCCACATTCCCATTTCGTCCTTTTCCCACTTTGTCCACATTCCCATTTCGTCCACATTCCCATTTCGTCCTTTTCCCACTTCGTCCACATTCCCACTTAATCAACATTCCCATTTCGTCCACATTTGCACTTAGTTAACATTCCTAGCCGATTTTAATGCGGTTTTCGCTATCACTTAGCTTAATTCTCAGGGAAGATTTTCTTTTGTGATTTAGGTATTCATGTTAAGAAAAATACTTGCTAAGCACGGTGCGGGTCAATACTATTCAGATACACTACCAATTTCGTTACAATGTATTTTGTTACGAAATGGGAATGTGGACGAAATGGGAATGTGAACGAAATGGGAATGTGGATGAAATGGGAATTGATTGTGGACGAAATGGGATTGCTGACGAAGTGGGAATGTGGACGAAGTGGGAACGTGGACGAAATGAACCTAAACGGTTTATTCTGCACTTTTTTTTCGTAAGGAAAGGACCATCATTCATTACCAAGAAGAATGCGCCGCAAGAAAGTTGCCAGAGAGTCATTCTTATCAAACAATAAGTTTTTGTTAAAAATTTCATTTTCAATGGAAGCTTTTTCGCTGACTGTACTTTTTGTTGATTGTACTTAGTTTGCATTGTCATCCAACTTACCTAAGTATACCAAATTTCAAGTAAATCACTGGAAGTGGGTCAAATTCAACTTCCAATACATTGCACCCGTACATACATTGCAAGTTAATAAAAAGCTTTTTCTCAAACATGCTATGAAATATTGACGTTATGTTCCTTATAATACGCCACGAAGTGTCACAATGCAGGCGCGGCGTGGTGTGCGGCTAGACGAGAGGTCAATAATGGAATTTCATACAACATTGCTGGCCTTGGCCAGCAAAGTGATCGTCTATTGTTTCATACCATAACGTTTATAGGTCTATGGCATCATAGCATTTAGCCATTAAACAAAAACTATAAGCAATATTTGTGTTTTGGTTCATTAGGACAATCTGCCACTACGCTTATTTAAGGTAAAGTAAGATGATGATGATGATGGTGATGATGATGGTGATGATGATGGTGATGTTGATGGTGGTGATGGTGTTGATGATGGCGGTGATGATGATGGTGATGGTGGTGATGATGATGATGGTGTGATGATGATGGTGATGATGAGATGATGATGATGATGTTGATGATGATGGTGATGATGGGTGATGATGATGATGATGATGGTGATGATGAGATGATGATGTTGATGATGATGATGATGGTGAAGATGAGATGATGATGTCGATGATGATGATGATGATGATGATGATGGTGATGATGATGATGATGATAGTGATGATGATGGTGATGGTGATGATGTTGATGATGATGATGATGGTGATGATGATGATGGTGGTGATGGTGATGATGATGGTGATGATGACGACGACGACGACGGTGAAAATGGTGTTGATGATGATGATGATGATGATGATGATGATGATGATGATGATGATGATGATGATGATGTTGCATGTTTGAGAAAAACTCTATACAAGCCTTGGCCACGAACAGGGATTGCCGGCCTCTTATATCTATAACTACTCGGCCGGCAATCCACTATTTCGCGGCCGCTGCAGTAATGTACTATTAAAAGACGTCCACTGCTGAACGCACGTCTTGCGCCACCCGCATTCAATGCCGACATGTCCAACTTGAAGTCGTAAGTCACAGACGTAGCTCGAAGAATCGCCAGACTCAAGTGGTAGCGGGCACTGGGCAGGGAACATCGCTCATAGAACTGAGGGCCAAAAGGTTCTCGAACGGCGTCCACGGACCGGAAGACGCAGTGCAGGTTGCCCTCCAACAAGATAGAGCGATGACCAGCAGGCTTATTGTCTAACGCTTCTGACGCTTGCCTTTGCAATCACTATTTCTTTCTGTAAAACGATATAAAATGATGACAGAAAGAGATGGTTAAAGCGAAAGCAAGCGACAGAAGAGTTAGACAATACGGCCTCAGGGGGGTTACTACGAAATTCGAAGTTCGAAGTTCGGATCGTGCGGTCCCTCTCACTCTCGTAATAAATACCATTAGCGTGAGCGGAACGGCATGAAACGAAGTTCGAATTTCGCGCTTCGTAGTATAGGGCCTGTACTCTACCATAAGTTTACACTAATTTACAGTGACCGTACCCTCTAGCGACGGCGTAAATAATTTGTATGGAGAATTGTACTTCCGTAAGTGACCGCTAGAGGCGCTGTACAATTCTCCATACAAATAATTTACGCCGTCGCTAGCGAGTACGGTCACGTAAACTAGTGTAAACTCATGGTAGAGGTACTGGTTAATTTAAGGTTGCGAGAACGCGTTGTGTGGTTAATAATACTGATGTGATGATCATCAATAAAACTTAGGCTTTCGAGTCAATCTATTTATTTACAAAAATACAAGTTAGTAATGATAGTTAATTTTTATTTACAAATCTATTTAGGAGGTTAGACTCGTAACGATACAGTCGAATCTCAAAATTTTAGTTGAACGTTAAGTATTCTACTTAACTCAAGTGCTCTTAGTAAAAAGTTTAAACTAACTATCAAAGACTACACTTTAAACTGTACAAATAAATAATTTATTTACAGTTAATTGTTTTATTTTTATATACAGTCACGCAATGAAAAGGTTCGTTATCTTAGAGTCTACTTTTGCTTCTAGAAAAGTTGTTGACGTCAAGGAATCACACGAAGTTGCTATGGTAATACTTGACAAGAGCTGTTTGCATTTACTTCTTATCCTCGTAAGCGAATAGGTTTTATACTTCTTTTGTCAAAGTGTAATGGCAAGTACCTAAAACTAATAAAAAGGTTTTAGCTCAAATGTTCATAGCCAAGAAAGTTTGGTTCGACCAAATTTATATCCTGTTGTCAAAAATTTAAGCATAATTTCGTATGCAATAGTATGGTGTACTGAAACGATTACTTTGCACACCCGCACCTTTCAATAGTTACATTTATGTTAGAAATGCGTGTTCATGCAGTTCCTCCACCTCCACACTGTACGAACACACACAAATCACACAAACCCAACTATCATCACCACTAAACTGCACTGACGCATTGCGAAATCAACCAGGGCCCTGTACCACAAAAGTTACAAGTGCTACAATTCAACAAAATTGTCAAGTTTCTCATAGTAAAATGTGACATGTTGTCACTATTTGTCACTAACGTAATTCTCGCTCTTTGACCCTTCTTTATTCTTTTTCTTTTTTGTTTATATTGTTTCTTTAATTTCCTTTTTAAATCCTTTTCTCACATGCGGCTTTTTGAAATTTTTTTTTCCATTGATATTTTGTATTAAGTATATGTAGTGTATAAGTATTATATTGAATGTATTTGTTTATTTATATAATTTATATTATATTTGTATTGTTTTTATTGTTTGTTGTCTATTAAGTAATACTGCGTTTCTCTTGTCTGTTATTTCTGCCACCTACATTCGTCTGTTGATATTTATTAATTTCTGAGTAATTGGTTGTCTGGAAGAGATCGCTTTTTAGCGATAAGACCGCCTATTGTCTACCTGAATTTTTATTTTTGTAATGTCACTGTACTGTTTTTGGTGATCAATAAAGAATATTTGTATTGTATTGTATTGTTACAATTTTGTCGAATTGTAGCACTTGTAACTTTTGTGGTACAGGGGGCAGAACTCATCTTCAGAGTAGGTACCGCAGCCGTTCACTATGCTAGTCTATCGTAAAGTCGCGGGTGAGCAAAGTAGGTAATTATTTCTGTTCATTAGGGACCTCCGCAAAGTAACGCCTGATTCAATAAATTATAGTCTGAAATATGTGCTTGCAATGTGTTACATTCAAGTATTTGGAAACTGATGAATCTTTTCGTTCCGCGACTGTACTTGCAATTTAAAACAACCTTAAATTTTAAATAAGTTTTCCTACTCCTGTACTTTTATCTGGTTTTTACATGGTCGCGAACAAATATATAAGAACATAGATAATATGACTTCAGAAAGTCTATACTTAATCTATTCGCCATAACAGCACTTGTGTCGTAATGTCGTTATTACGACACACCTAGCTGCCACATAATATTAAATGTAGGGTACACTCAACACTAAAGCCCAGTTTAGACCTGCTGAGTTGAGTAGAGTAGGGTACAGTCGGGTACAGTAGGGTAAAATAGGGTACAGTAGGGTACAGTCGGGTACAGTCGGGTACAGTCGGGTACAGTAGGGTAAAATAGGGTACAGTTGGGTACAGTAGGGTAAAAAGGGTACAGTCGGGTACAGTAGGGTAGACTAGGGTACAGTTAGGTACAGTAGGGTAAAATAGGGTACAGTCGGGTACAGTCGGGTACAGTAGGGCAAAATACGGTACAGTAGGGTACAGTCGGGTACAGTAGGGTAAAATAGGGTACAGTAGGGTACAGTCGCGTACAGTAGGGTAAAATAGGGTACAGTAGAGTACAGTCGGGTACAGTAGGGTAAAATAGGGTACAGTAGAGTACAGTCGGGTACAGTAGGGTAAAATAGGGTACAGTCGGGTACAGTAGGGTAAAGTAGGGTACAGTCGGGTACAGTAGGGTAAAATAGGGTATAGTAGGGTACAGTCGGGTACAGTAGGGTAAAATAGGGTACAGTAGAGTACAGTCGGGTACAGTAGGGTAAAATAGGGTGCAGTCGGGTACAATAGGGTAAAATAGGGCACAGTCGGGTACAGTCGGGTACAGTAGGGTAAAATAGGGTACAGTCGGGTACAGTATGGTACAGTCGGGTACAGTAGGGTAAATAGGGTACAGTTGGGTACAGTCGGGTACAGTAGGGTAAAATAGGGTACAGTCGGGTACAGTAGGGTAAAATAGGGTACAGTCGGGTACAGTAGGGTAAAATAGGGTACAGTAGAGTACAGTTGGGTACAGTCGGGTACAGTAGGGTAAAATAGGGTATAGTAGGGTACAGTCGGGTACAGTAGGGTAAAATAGGGTACAGTAGAGTACAGTCGGGTACAGTAGGGTAAAATAGGGTACAGTAGGGTACAGTCGGGTACAGTCGGGTACAGTAGGGTAAAATAGGGTACAGTAGGGTACAGTCGGGTACAATAGGGTAAAATAGGGCACAGTCGGATACAGTAGGGTACAGTCGGGTACAGTCGGGTACAGTAGGGTAAAATAGGGTACAGTAGGGTACAGTCGGGTACAGTATGGTACAGTCGGGTACAGTAGGGTAAAATAGGGTACAGTTGGGTACAGTCGGGTACAGTAGGGTAAATTAGGGTACAGTCGGGTACAGTAGGGTAAAATAGGGTACAGTAGAGTACAGTCGGGTACAGTCGGGCACAGTCGGGTACAGTAGGGTAAAATAGGGCACAGTCGGGTACAGTCGGGTACAGCAGGGTAAAATAGGGTACAGTTGGGTATAGTAGGGTAAAATAGGGTACAGTCGGGTACAGTAGGGTAAAATAGGGTACAGTAGGGTAAAATAGGGTTCAGTAGGGTACAGTCGGGTACAATCGGGTACAGTCGGGTATAGTAGGGTAAAATACCCTATTTTACCCTACTGTACCCAAATGTACCCTACTTTACCCTATTTCACCCTACTGTACCCGACTGTACCCTACTGTACCCTATTTCACCCGACTGTACCCTACTGTACCCGACTGTACCCCATTTTACCCTACTGTACCCGACTGTACCCTACTGTACCCTATTTCACCCGACTGTACCCTACTGTACCCGACTGTACCCCATTTTACCCTACTGTACCCGACTGTACCCTACAGTAGGGTACAGTACAGTACAGTAGAGTCGAGTCGTAGGAAAAATATTGTATGCAACGGTGTATAATTTGGTCTTAACGGCTCGTGCCGTCTTCCATTGCGATACTCGCATTCGCTCGTATCGCAACTCACGTCACTCGCCTTTTAAGACCTCACTTATACAACAGTTGCATAAAATACTATTATTGTTAATAGTAAAATGTAGGTAGTGCTTATATTATAACACTTACGACCAATTTACACTTCAAATCGGTACAATGTGGTTAGCACATTTATACTCTGCATACAGTTTTCAATGATTATTTACAAAACATTTAGTTTATATTATAACAAGTAAATAGCATACTTTTGTACCTTTTATGTACAAAAACATACGTTATATTTATCTTCCGATCCTACTGATGTTATGAACACGAAAATTTCTATGTGCCTGCATGTGTTTATTGCTGATTATGATTATTGTACGCTCCCAAACAAATGAAGAGTCGTAATTAATATTCGCACAAAAATCAGCTGATTCAGTAGACACGCGTCATTTTAGCTTAGAAAAGCTCTAAAAACAATCTTGTTTGCGTAATGTTTTAAAATTTTGCGATTCTCACTTATATTATAACTAACTAACTCGATCGGCTAAAAGAACGTGACTTCATTCGACTCATGACCACGACTCATGACCTGCAATGCGGTCGAAATGTCGCGGTAATTATAGCAATTATTAGTTCGTGGCTCCTGAATATTATTAGTTACTAGCTGTTGCCCGCAAGTCAAGAGTAGGGGTATAAAAAATAGCCTACGACTTATTCTCAGACCTACCGAGTATGGAGAAAAAAGTTTCGTAAATATCGGTCGAGCCGTTTTGGAGGAGTTCGATAACAAACACCGTGACACGAGATTTTTATATATTAGATGGATCTTGTTTGCTCTCTACGTCAGAGATGTGCCAGGAATGAAGACAGTGACGTCCTCACTCCATTGTAATGTGTTAGGAATAAACGTATTTACAACAAAGTGCAGACAGTAATTTATGAGTTTATATTTCAGCGCCATTTTACCTCTAACAATGGCACTGCAATGTGGGGAGCTCCATTCATAACTGTGTAAAGGCATGTCGGTTTATATCAGGCGGTACGAGCCTCCCTTTTGGCAGGCTACGGGCAGAGTAAGGAGCTGATGTAACATGGAAGTTGTAAACAGTTTCGCTGTATATGCGTGCCTATAATTACAGCGAGGACAGGACACAAGCGAAATCTTCGGGCAGATGTTATGTCTAATACACCGTGCGAACGAGATATGCGACAGACATAAACTACGTATTTCTGATGGTGTTTAACTCACATATTCCTACCTTCGATAGCTAGAGCCACTATACATAAATATGTGTCCAAGCATGTCAGACCCCAATAAAAGACAATGTTAGGTACCTTTAGAAGCGCGCGATGTCTTGTAGGTGGCCTGCAGCCGCCGCCGGGTTTGTCCGATTTCTATCTCTTGCTGTTGCTTGATATAAATGGGAATCCTGAAGTGTTCTTGAATTCACAGTCACAGTAAAAGTTTGGACTATAATTATTATAACTAATATCACGGAGCGCGATGCGCCCCGTGCCGAACCGCCGAGAAGAAGAAGAGCCTGTTCTTATTATTTCCACGGCGCCACTGTCGCGTCGTAAGCGCAGGAGGCAAGGCAATGTTGGCAACCTCAAGGCTGCCGTATTACCTCCTATTGTGGGAGTAACATGCTTGGACAGATGGTATTACTAGCAAATAATGTTAATAAACATAGGTCTAATTTTGGCATTTTAACTGAATTAATTTCTGGTACAAATTAAATCAATCAACTACATTGTTTCATTGTAAACACATTTATCTCAAATATAACCTTTTTGTTACCTACCAAACGTTTTACAAATTTAAAAATACAGTCCAGTAAATTTACATTTTTTACATTTCTTGCTTCTGCGTACAAAGTGGCTAAGTCATGTGACCACTCACAATTATTAGGGCGTTTGAGATTTTTAAACTGGAAAATTGTTAAAAACAACGAATATCCCGAAAAGTAAGCATTTTACGACTTAATATGCTGTTCCACTTTTTTACTCCAATTAAGTTGTAGAATCGATACCTAGTTCAAGTCTGTCGCATAGGCACGGAATGCTGAGGACCTGGGTTCGTTTCCCAGCGCTGGTCTTTTTTCTGTGCATCCATATATCAGTTTGTATTTAGTATGAAATATAAGGTACACAGATATTTTCATCGGGGTGTACGAATGATAAACATAGAATACGTTAATTGGATTTGCTGACAAATTTACTGAGTCAGTTTTACACCAAAAAAAAAGTACTAACACTAGTATGTAAGTAATTATGTAACTAATAAACTATGGCCCAATTCGCCGAAAATAAAAAACCTACATGGTACACGATCTGTTGTTTGCATTGTCCTTCAACTAGAACTGCTTTATATGAGCCAGGCGACGCGGCCGGTGCCCTGCGGCGGCGCGGGCGGCGGCGCGGGCGCGGCGCGGCAGCGCGCCGGCTCGCGTCAGGCGCGGTCGATGCGCGCGCACACCGCCGCGCTGAGGAGCGTCGCCGCGGCCAGTGCGATCTGGACGCACGCGATCACTACCAGGTCGCGGGGCGAGGGGCGGGATTCCTCGTCGAAGTCACTGTGGAGAAGTTACAGAGTTACACCAATGCAGAACACTTGTTCACTTGAACCAGGGTAGTGCTCCGGTTGAGATCTGATGATGGATATCCAGAGCATCGATAATTTGTACAGCACTGAGATTTTCATTCATTTTATTGGCATTTTTTCTAAATGTGTATAATTTCCGTGTTAACGCAGATTCAATCAGGTGGGTATCTTAGGAACTCTGAATGTCCTTTATCAATGCTCGGAGTAGCCATCATCAGATCACAGGCAAAGCACCGCCTAGTGGAGAACCAAGACATCAAAGTGACCTCGTTTGTATGAAAGGTGGACTGTGGGCCAAAGTTTTTGCCGGTGAGTGTAGATTTTGGTACGGTATTCTGTCATTTGACCGACAAGCACGACACTTTATTGTCGGGTAGTGCGCATACTTGAAGATGGCCTGGGGTAGAGTGTGGGTAGTAATAGTAGAAAAAATACAAAAAAACATTGAAATTTGTCGCGCATACCTCGATTATTAATAAAGAAGCCGTATTATTAATGAACTAAAACAATTACTTTGCTCACCCGCGACCTTACAATAGTTACGTTTATGCAAGAAATGTGCGTTCATGCAGTTCCTCCGTATTATTATCTGTTGTATAGTTTTAACCATATAATAGGCAACGAGAAGACTCTCTTACTCTATCAGAAGAAGAACAGAGTGAAATTGACAAATTGACATTGAAATTAAACTATACATGCCGCATGCCGCGTAATATGGTCCGACAGCATTGCACCACCAATGCGACGAGCAAGCACGCCACGCCAGCCCGAAGCACGCTCTCCGCTCTCGCACCCGCACCCGCTCCGCTTGTGGCCACTCAGCTACGACCAGTATGAACACAGCTAATAGATCAAGCATCTTGATACAACACTGCTTTACCTAAAGTCTAACCCCGGTGGGTCAAGTATAGTCCGACAGCATTGCACCACCAATGCGACGAGCAAGCACGCCGCGCCAGCCCAAAGCACGGTCGCCGCTGTCGCGCCCGCGCCCGCTCCGCTTGTGACCGCCCAGCCACGAGACGTGTGGATTGAGACCGCTGAGAAGCAAGGGAATTAGGTTGTTGATGATGATGAATGATAAAGACCGGCGCACCCTAGATCCGGTGCCGGATGCGTGTGCCTGTCACGCGACAGTTGAAATGAATGAAACTATAAGAAAAATGGCACACCATGTGCACGCAACAAGTGCGCCATCGTTCTTATAGTTTCATTTATTACAAATGGTGCGTGTGCTTGACGTGACACGCACACGCATCTGGTCTGTGCGGGTCTTTAAGGCTATTATCATAATTAGCCCTATTATTCTAGGCCTCGTATATTTAGATAGGCACGCACAATACAACAAAAAATTATACAGGATTAATTTAAAAACAAAGCATATTTTAATCAAATTCCATTGATTGTCTATCACATTGTAAAGGTTGAATCTTTGTGTAGATTTATGTGGACGCTGTTAGCTGGAAAAGGGTTATGTAGTAAATAAATACACCCAGTTCGTTTTTATTTCAATTCAAACAAATAGAAATAGTCAAAGTCTCATTCCGCGTCATTTGTCGCAGGCCGCGTCTCGGCCCCGCCTCTTGTCTGCTTTGGATCGCGACGCTTCTATAATTTTAGTATGAAAACCCACGTCTTTTCTGTGTGGCTTACGCCTTAAGCAGACATGTTTTTTGATTAGCACGCGTAAACTACCACCGCTACCGCTTCCGCTGTCGCTTCTCATATGTCCACACCTCGCCAAATGGCACCTAACACAGTATATAGCCACTGAAGGTAATGTAATAAGTTACATTTTGCCGTGTAATCGAATTGTGTTCTCGATGCTCATCACGGTAGGTCACATTTATGTAATGATATTTTCGCACATAAAGAGCTTCGAATGTAGAGGAGCAAAATTCTGAGAAGCACTTTTGTTTCAAAGACTGATTTTGTCGGTTTCTTACATATTCCTTTCATGATGCCGTAAATGGGTGGAGTAGGCACTGAAGCGTCCCAACCGCCGTATCCCGTTTGTTAGGAAAATCGACTAATAATGTCCGCCAGCTAGAAGATCCCAATGATCACCACCACGCGTGTTAGTGTGTGGTCGTAGAACAGGGATGATGGCATCATAATACAACAATTACTAGACGGCTCTATTAATAAACACTTTATTTTAGCCCTCAAACCAAACACTGCATTACAGTAAGATTGTACAGTAAGATTACCTATATTTCCACTTAGGCACTCGGCAATTCTCGACATACATCGAGAGAGATCGGAAGTGCAATACTTAGGCTGAAGTTTTGTTATTAATTTAAGATTTGGGTATTTTATGTGATTGAATTCTAGGATTTTATATAAGTGCCCAAGAAGTACCCAATGAGAAAATACGAACTTCTACGGATAAAACTGAGACATCCCGTGTGTCGTATCTCACTGTAACAACCTTGTAACTGGCGATTCGTGTACGTATTAAAAGCAAGGCGTGTTATAAGGCTTTAAGTCAGCAGGTTCATACCGGCAGCCAGCACACTAATTCCTCCTGCAGGTATCCCCAGGCCCATATTGAACTTCTGCCTCTCCTCTATGAACGCCACGCTTCCCATCACCATGGCTGATATGCCGCAGACGATCTGTAACAGAAAATATTAATGAAGAACAAATAAACAAAAACATAAAATACCAGAAAAAAAACATAATTTAAAAAAAAAGAAAATATTTAGTAAGGATTTATTGCTAGATTAATGTTTTTACTCTTTGGATGACTATTTAATTTATTACTATTGTGTAGAGCATAAATGTCTAAAACACTTTTTTACGCTAAATTCTTTATACAAGTTTTTAGCTTATTATCCTTCTTTTCGCGGTGAAACCCCTATGTAGCTGGGTTATATGGTTGGGATAGTATGGATGAAAAATATGCGGTTTTTTAGCCAGATAGGCACGCGCATTGACATTCCTACTTTTCTCAATACTCGTTCTGTAGATGTAATCGTATAACAAAAGTTGCTTTCCGCATATCATAGCGATTCATTAAATTTAGAAACAATGGAATTTGTGTTTCCGATATTCCAACCGCAATACATACAATTTTGGATTCTATTATAAGCACAAAAAGTCGGTTTTCAAAGCATCGTGATGTCCCCTTTGACATCCGACCGTCTTATCTTAAATGGTATTATGCAAAAGGGAATCCAGATTCCTTTGGTTACTCGATAGTAAATTAACATGTTTATGAAATAACATTTCAAGTTTTTGTGGTTTGATAACATTTCACTCTACGTCTTGTACTCAAGGTGCAATTTCGGTTAAAGTAAAAAAAATACGACCTTTTTGTCTCTAGCGAGCAATTTGTTGTCTAGAGTAAGATTGATGGAAATAGAAGCAAATTGTGAATAAATAATTTAGCGTCTAAGTAAAGTCATGATTTGAAATAATTTTAAATTGATTGATTCATTGATCCAGGCGATACTTTGCAAAAGCCCAAATCTAAAAACTTTTTTTTTTACTATGATATTCGTTGTGTTTGGTCACCGATGTGTGGTCGGTGGATGTGATTTGAGAATGAACTCGTAGAGGGTTACCCCGGCGCCACACATAGCACAAATGTTTCAACACATATTTGAACACATATTTGATCTGTGGTTGATTGTATGGTTGTTCTATTGAACAAATAAGCAAAATTACCGGTGCTTCACATGTGATCAAATATGTGTTCAAATGTGTGTTGAAACATTTGTGCTATGTGTGGCGCCGGGGTTAGACACAGGTTGCCGTTTTGAGTGGTGTTTGTGTATCTGTGTGACATATAGTGTTTTTTTGTTCGTTAAATGGTTCATTAATAGAAACTACCTGGTAATTTACGAATACATATAGGTACATACATCACGCCTATATATCCCCGAAGGGGGTAGGCAGAGCACACAATACTACATTTACGTTTTGGCGCTACTTTTAGCAACCTGTCATTATTTTACAAGGGTACAATAGTGACAGGTTGCTAACCTATCGCCTACAATATACCTAAACCTATTTCCTTAGTCGCTTCTTGCTACTTCCATGGAAGAAACTGAGAGGTCGTGATTCTACACCCGTCACCACTCGGGATTGGTAAGTTGCTTTTATCTTATGAAAAAAAAATATTGAGTTCACAGTCATTTCATCAACAATCCTTTAGAGGAATAAAACGTAATAGCTAGACCGTTTAAATGTGTCCTCGCCCGCACGGTAGAGGTAACTACGATAACATGGCCCGCCCCTCCACAATTCAAGAAGTCTTCAATGTATTGTGAAAGTATTTATTTATAAAGCACACCAAAACTTTCAACGCATGTGTGCGTGTTGAGACAGCCGTCAAACAAAAGCAGATACTACTACATACAAATTCTTTCGTAAATATGTGACTATAAGTACACATGTTATCGTATTTTATCTCTACAAGGGCTCGCTGGGGGGGTATGATGACCAGGGTTCGGATTTTTTATCGCACGGTAAGATGAAAGAAAACTATGGAGTCGATATTAAAGTTAAAATTTAAGTCATATTCATACTCATACCCACTTATTTTCTTAGTCTCGTAATACTTTTATTCCTTTAGCAGGCTGACAGATCGAAAATGTTAATCGAAAGTTAATCTTACTTACTTAATGTAATTGAAATGATTTTTTTTTAATGCGGGAAGTCTAGAATATACTACCAACCAATATAAAACCTCTTTTATTCTAGAAAATATGAAAAACATCGCCATGATATTATACTCATTTTACGATTGTAATTTTGAAATGAACAATACCTTACCTTATCAAGATTTTGACGCCCATTCCTGTACCTACATGCCCTATGGATATTACGAAATAGAAGCTTTCTAAATGTTATTTTATTTATTGTGCGGCAGTTCGTTTTTTTTATTTAGAATATCATTTAATTGAATTTAAACTGTTCGTTTCATTTAAAATTTACTCTCGGTATTAATTACATGAATGAGTACGAGTATGAATATGACTTAAATTTTAACTTTAATATCGACTTCATAGTTTTCTTTCATCTTACCGTGCGATGAAAAATCCGAACCCTGATGCCGAAGGGTCAGGGCAAGGGGCAGGGGAAAGGGGCCGAGACAGTACCTCTACCATGAGTTTACACTAGTTTACAGTGACCGTACTCGCTAGCGACGGCGTAAATGATTTGTATGGAGAATTGTACATCCGTAAGTGACCGCTAGAGGCGCTGTACAATTCTCCATACAAATAATTTACGCCGTCGCTAGCGAGTACGGTGACGTAAACTAGTGTAAACTCATGGTAGAGGTACAGAGATGCGGGCGGCGAGCGCGCCTCGTGTGCCTGCCGCCCGCACCTCTCCCGGCCCCCTTTGTCGTCCTACCCCCCCAGCCCCTGTACCGCGCGGGCGACGACTCATTTAAACGGTTTAGCTATACTTAGTGTCAAATATGACAGTGTTATCCCCGATCGGAGAAAATCTTGTCTAATATATAAAAATCTCGTGTCACGGTGTTTGTTATCGAACTCGTCCGAAACGGCTCGACCGATTTTTATGAAACTTTTTCGTCCATATCGGTAGGTCTGAGAATAGGTCGTAGGCTATTTTTATACCCCTATTATTCGCGGACGGAGTCGCGGGCAACAGCTAGTCTAATATATAAAAATCTCGTGTCACGGTGTTTATTATCCAACTCCTCCCGAAACGGCTTGACCGAATTTTTTCTTTAAATTTGGTAGGCCTGAGAATAAGTCTTAGGCTATTTTTTATACCCATATTCTTCGCAGACGGAGTCGCGAACAACAGCTAGTATTATATATTAAAAATATAAATGTATTTAAGTTTATTTTTCCGTTGTGTAGACGACGCGTACACACACACATACATATAAAATATTATTTCTTAGATTTACGGTTGTGGGTAGTTTAAGGTACTATGTTTTTATAAATAAAAATTGAGGGTAGCGTTAGAAGCTAAACTGTTACCGCGGGCGGTTATCCGGTCGCAATTGTCACGTGATGCGAACCGCGCGTGCGCTAACGCTGCCGCCTATCAATATCACAATTTCATGTTTAAATTATTGCCCAGTGCTCAGTGAATCCCTTACAATTTGCCTAGTATCTATAACGGCTATAAAACAAGCTTTGCTAACTTTGGGACTAGATCAGTTATGGTTGTAACGTTTAGTGTCCCGTGATATTCATTTAAATAAATAAATAAATAATAAATATCACAGGACAATTCACACCAATTGACCTAGTCCCAAACTAAGCAAAGCTTGTACTATGGGTACTAGACAAATGAACATACTTAGGTAAATAGATAAATAAATATATACATAAATACATAATATTAAAAATCCAAGACTCGAGCACAAATATTCGTATTTTTCACACAAATATCTGCGCCGACCGGGAATCGAACCCAGGACCTCAAGCTTCGTAGTCAGGTTCTCTAACAACTAAGCTATCCAGACGTCTATATATTAATTAATTTATGTACGTTGCAATTCATTCTACATAAAACCAGAACGGCCTTTATTTAGTTTAGCATATTGTCATTTTGCGCAAAATAAATATTCATTACCTTAATCTGATTACGTCCTGTGAATTTTTTACATAATAATTCAGTCCATGACCTCAGTTTAATCAAGTGACGAAGCAATTTCCATCAGATTTTTTTAACAAAATCAACAGAATATCTATGACGGGGATTGTCTTTAGCTGGACTTGGCTCTATTTTTTTTCTGTAACGATGGTAACTTTAAATAAATATATCGATATTTCTAGCCACTATCGATTTATAACAGTCAAAAACATCGATATTACGCGCGATTACTTAAAAAAAATTAAAAATAATCGAATATGAAAAATTAACACATCACATTATTTAACAGTTTTGTTAGTTTTTGAAGTATTATTATTAGTTAGGCGAGTATTAAACGGGGAACAATTTTACAATAATAAGTGTAAAAATAATAATACAAAATACTAGCTGTTGCCCGCGACTCCATCTGCGAAGAATAGGGGAATATAAAATAGCCTACGACCTATTCTCAGGCCTGCTAAATATGGACAAAAAGTTTCATTAGAATCGGTCAAGCCGTCTCGGAGGAGTTCGATAACAAACACTGTGACACGAGATTTAAAAAAAAGGAGGAGGTTATATGTTCGACTGTATGTATCTTTTTTAGGGTTCCGTAGTCAACTAGGAACCCTTATAGTTTCGCCATGTCTGTCCGTCTGTCTGTCTGTCTGTCTGTCTGTCCGCGGCTAAGCTCAGAGACTGTTAGTACTAGAAAGCTGTAATTTGGCATGAATATATATATCAGTCACGCCGACAAAGTGATTGAATAAAAAAATGTAAAAAAAATTTTTTTAGGGTACCTCCCATAGACGTAAAGGGGGGGGTGATTTTTTTTTTCTCGACTAATCCTATAGTGTGGGGTATCGTTGGTTAGGTCTTTTAAAATCATTGTGGGGTTGCTAACATGATTTTTCTATTCAGTGATCTGTTTGCGAAATATTCAACTTTAAAGTGAAAATTTTCATTAAAATCGAGCGTCCCCCCCCTCTAAAATCTAAACTGTCAGGTGGAAAAATTTGAAAAAATTCAGAATGGTAGTAAATATATCAAATTTACTAGGAAAATTATAGCGGCTAAGATTGCTTGGAAATTATTTGTTGTTTAAGAGTAAATAGTAGCCTAAGGTATAAAACATACCTAAACTTGGATGATTCCGTACACATACGAAATCCTTAGGAAAATATTACTTGATTTTTTTGTGATGGCTACGGAACCCTACCTTGTGCGTGTCCGACACGCTCTTGGCCGGTTTTTTATATATATATTAGATATTATAATAAAGCTCTTAAAAATAAATATCGATATTTCGACATTAAAAATATCGAGGATATCTGTTGATTATTTTCCGAAAATAGATCGGTATTTTGATATTTTTTGCCTATCCATAATTTTGCTAAAAGCCCAAAGCTCTGTGCGGCCTTCACTCTTATAATTTGGCCTCTCACTCGGTACCATGTTATCGTTGGGTTTTGGACACCCTGTATAGTTTAGAAAGGTATATAGTCCTCCTCATCGGTTTCGATGACGGCGACCCCACTATTCTATAAATTAAGACGCCTATCATGGGCTCTGATATGGCTGGCTAGGCCGAATTTACTTTTAAATACTCTCCTACACGCGTGACAGTACAGTTGCCCAGCTGAGTTGTATGTATACGTGTAGGAGAACTTAGGTCTCTCTTTATGTAATTGGCGTTTTACGTCTAACGCCGTGAGACGCTCTTCCTCAAATCATTTTATGCCTTTTGAGATGGTAGATCGCCAAGATGACCGCTTTGCAGCAAGTTCCTCCCAACACTCAGGATCGATAGCACAGGCATTCAGATGTCGTTTGAGCACATCCTTAAAGTGCAGGTGCTGTCCGCCATGCTTCCGTTTGCCTTCCGCCAACTCAGAGTAGAATACAGCTTTAGGCAAGCGGCGATCATCCATTCGAAGGACATGCCCGCTCCATCTAAGCTGCCGCTGCATCAAGAGAGCCTCTATGCCATGCATTCCAGAACGACGTAGGACCTCAGAGTTAGGAACGCGGTCCTGCCACTTAATCCTCAATATGTATCTTAGACATCTTAGGTGGTAAGTGTCCAGCTTCTTTATGTCTGCTTTGTAGACGCACCATGTCTCTGCTCCATATAAAAGGACAGGAATGATAAGCGCCTTATAAACGCTTATCTTTGTTTCTAGCTTGAGATCATGGGACTTCCAGACGCGATCTGTAAGCCGCCCAAAATTGGCAGCAGCGTTAGCGATCCGCGAAGGTATCTCCGAAGCCAGGGTGTTGTCATGGCGAATAGTGCTTCCCAGATATTTAAAGTAAGATACCTCATCTAGAGGTTTCCCACCCAGGTTTAGCGCTACCGGATCCACCACGCCTCCTGGTGGTAGTTGTTTGAGGATTAGAAAGGATAGGTTTTGGATTTAGAAAGGTAATGTGCTTGCAAAGTTACAAATTGAAAACTAACGATAATTTTCGTTTCGCGACTGTGTAGGTACTTGAAATATTTGATTTTAGGTGTTAATTAAACACAATCTTTGAATTAGTCAGATGACTTCCCGGAAGTTGCCCGAAACTCAAACATTAGGTATTTTCAGAAGATAGAGGAATCAACCAATAGAGTAGTAATGTGGGCTACCTAATTCAGTAACACATTAGTGATTTATAACACCATATTGGCACTAGTTTTTCGGAAAAGTTATTTCTTCACCATTTACCTTACATTGACACCAATTTAATTTAACCCATGACCTGTGACAGTGTCACCGCTTGAATCGCGCGAGCAGAATAGTGGCGTGTAGTAGTTTGGCAGCAGCCACCGTGACGTGTGCTCCGGGAAAAAGGGCTCCGGATTAGTCCAAAACATGTCGGGCTAAACTTGATTAAAAACGTGAGTTATCCGTATATTTTACTAAAACCAAGTTGTGGAAATAACTTTTTCAATATTTAAAAAAACGCAATGTTTTATATTGTCAATTAGATGTCATTATCACGTCATATGACACGACGACCACAGAGAGCCAATTTCCAAAGCAAACTTCATCCGCTCGTATCTTCCTTATTTTCAATAGATATTTATGATTCTTACGTCATTCGTATTATTTCCCAGTTTTGTATAAACTTAAGATAATTAAGAGAAAATTTGTGTTCTATGCTTATTTATTGAATCAGGTGCTACTTTGCGGAGGTCCATATTTAATGAACTGAAACAATTAGTTTGCTCATCCACGACCTTCGCGGGCTCGTTTGCTTGCGCGTGTGCATACGCGGGTGAGCAAAGTATTTTTTTAGTTCATTTCTATGCTTATTCCCTTTTGTTACTCTATTGGTTAATTCCTCTATGACCTAGAAGGATGTTAGGTTTAGGCTAAAACTTCGCCTTTGAGATTAGTTAAGCGAAAACTGTAGCCTAAACTTAGGACTTAGTATCCGTTCTAAGTTTAGTTTCGGATTACTTTCATGCAAATACAAGGCACACAAAGTGTTATGTTGTATACAGTGTGCAACAAAAATATGTACCAATAATATGTACAGGGTGTTACAAAATAGCCCCTAAAGCCTGAAACCCCATGAACAGTAAATAAAACTGTAATTAAGCGCGCTGTTCTTTTTTTTCTAAAAAATTTTTTTTTTTTATGTTTTTTATTTAGGCTATTTTTGTGCCCCACTGCTGGGCAAAGGCCTCTCCTCTCTTGCTCCACTCCTGCCTATCAAAGACGAGCTCCCGCCACCCAAAAAAAGAATACTAATTTAATTCTTTACTGGAGTACTTCCATACCATTCAGTTATTACGGGTAATTTTGTAACACCCTGTATACACGCCTTTATGCCCTGGTAATAGAGTCGTGGATGCATATTTTTGGTAGGTACTTTGGGTGTATTCATATTTTTGTTGCTGACTGTACATTTAGATCGGCCAGTATGGGCAAGTTTGTACTAAATAAGAAGGCATACAAAGATCTGTTCTTAGGAACCATGTCATCGATTTTAGAGACAAGAAAAGCATGGTTGAGTAATTCAAGTACCTTACTCTAAGGCCTGGTAGATATTATTATGCCATGATAAAATAAATTTTTCTACTTCTGTACTTTTATCGCTTTTTACATGGTCACGAACAATTAAATAAGAACATAGATAATATGATTTCAGAAAAGTCTACACTCATAACAGCACTGTGTCGTAATGTCGTTATAACGATATGCCTCGCTGTCACAGATTGTTAAATGTAGGTTACACTTAAAACTAAAGCCCAGTTTAGATGTGCAAGGAAAACCGTTCAAATCGCACTACACCTTGTGCGATTTTTCTTGCAGGTGTTTCTTTCTTGTAGGGGGGGGGGGAGGGGTATTGTAAGGCGGAACAAAGTTCGCTGGGTCAGCTAGTTATAATATACTTATTCTCTTTTACCTGTAATACTCGCAAACGCAGCACTAGAGCGAGAGGGTACGAGAAGGCGAATATCGCGTTCTCCCTGTCTTCCGTCAAAGGCGCCGCAGACTCCTTGCGACGCGAGAGAGCTGCCTGTAACAAACGTTTTAATTTAGAAAGAGAAAGAAAGAGATTTATTCACAGTTAAAATTATTTCCATTGGCAATCAACCACTCTTTGTGATTTTTGTACGTATGCGAAACAGGGTAAAATCATAATTAAAATTCAGTAATACCTAGATTGTTTTCAAAAATGCGGTGGTAGCTTAGTGGTTAGATGTATGGCCTCTAAGGCAGAGGGTCGTGGGTTTGAGACCGGGCTTGCATCTCTGAAATTTTAATATGTGCGAAATTTCAAATGTAAATTTATGATAAACATCCTGAGGAAACCTGTAAACACCTGTGAAGTGATTCAATCGTGTGTGTGAACTTTCCAATCCGCATTGGGCCCTCGTAGGATTTTTTAAGCCCTTTCATTTTGAAAGGAGGCCTGTGCCTTGCAGTGGGACATATATAGGCTGGGATGATGATTATGCTATTGTTTTAAACTTTCGTAATTTCAACTCATAGTTATTATTACACTCGGGACTTATATTAATACATACTTAAGTTATCTGGACGTTTTGACCACATTCCAGCGGTCACGATAACTTGCAGCGATAAGTGTATAATAATGCTGGTCGTTTACTGTTAATAAAATGGACCCCTATTTCTCTGTGAGGTGGTACTACCAGACACGGTTAGTAAACCACGCATGCGTAGTAACGCAACCACTAACCAGGCGACCAGTTTGTTTACATGAATATTATCAAACTTCTGAACACTCAGCGAATAAGTTTTAATACAGTGATAAGGATGTAAGGGCGTAGGACGTTTTCGGTGGAGCGATGATCTTCGCAAGGCGGCTGGCAAGAGCTGGATGAGAGTGGCTGAGGATCGTGCTCAGTTGCGTGCCATAGATGACAGTGATAATAGCAAGGACGGTACTTTTAATGAAGAACATTGTATGAATATGAAAAAAGTGATTAGTATCTTTGGCAAGAACTAAAAAATTAATACTTAATCTGTAGATTGGTTCATGAAAGTTGCAGAATGAATTGAATTAGAGATAACGATTTGAGTAAAAAGTCTATCATTTTCTTTAGTGAGTGAAGTGTATTGAAATTGATATATACCTACAGTGGTTCTTTCGTTCATTGATTACATTAATTTGCCGCAATTCCAGAAAAAATATAACAACGTGTTTCCTTCGATCTCTGTTAGATAACTTCGACAATATTGCCTTAGTACAACGATTAAGTAAATCTATCTGGTAATGTTTAATGTTTAATGTTTATTTGGGCAAAAAACGGCACAATATAATGAGTGAACTTAAAGAAAAACTTAAGTAATACATAGGCCAGCAAATATGCCACAGTTAATTTATGCCAATGAAGTAACACGTAAAAATACAAACAGCCAAAAATGAGAAAAAGTGAAACGGGCGTTAAATAAATAGCTAAGTATTTATAAATCTAAAGTTTTGACAGAGGACCTTTAAACCTGCTAACTGAAAGATTAAAATTATCTAGTTCAAAAAATGAACGAATGAATTATAGCTAAACCTTTAAAATGGGTGTATAATTAAAAAACATACAAATATATTGAAGACTCACTGGATAAAAAGCGAGTAATCAAGTAAAATATCTTAATGGACTAATTAGGAAAACAAACAAAAACAAAAGATTGACTGTAGTGTTTAAAAAATGAGTAGTTCCGATAGTGACGACGATGGTGTTAAAAAAACTGTTGAAGTTCAGGATAGTGACTCGGACAGCTATGAGGACGAGCTGGTTGTCCCAGAAAAACAAGATGCCGAGACGCTGGTTGAACGTAAGTAAACCATTATGAGTGTTAGCTGTGATATCCTAGTAGTTTGACTTATGGCTCCTCAAGTAGAGGGTCGTGGGTTTGGGCTCGGGCCCGCACCTCTGACTTCGGAATTTATGTACAAACAAAATTACATTTGAAATTTTCCATGAGTTTTATAGTGAAGGAAAATATGACGAGAAAATACAGTGGTGTGTGTGAAGTTCCCTATCCGCACTGGCCCCGCGTGAAATCTACGGCCCAAGCGCTCTCATTCTGAAATGAAGCTAGTGCTTTGGACGTAGGTATATAGGCTGGGATGATGATGATTATAAAACCTACCTACTATTTATTTCATCTCTTGTTTTTCTTTTGATTCAAAAGTCGCGAATGGCATGGACTATTAGGCCTTATTGTCTAACGCAATCTGAATCGCAATCGAAGAGATGAAGAATTTTTTTGTTGTTGTTCTCTGTTTGAGAGGCCATAGGTCAAATAACCACGTGTGTATTGAGTTAGAAAGGTTCGGCCATACCGCTGCGCAATTCGTTGACAGTACGGAATCGCAGTGACGTGTCGTAAACGGGTGCGTCCCACGGGATATAACTACAAAATATCTAATTTCATTTTAATAACGTTCACGAGATATAATGAACGTTAGCTATAACAGCATAAAGTATAATTTTTTAACGTATAACGCTTAAATTATATAACGTTATTTTTATATAACTTCAATTTGTATAAGATTTATATGGACTAATTTCTTTTAACATAACAAACATTAGGTATAACAGTCATGATAAAAAATAATATGTGTAAATGTTAAATTATGTGGCGGCGAGCGAGCGAAGCGAGCGAGCAAGACTTTTCGGGGCAGAAGCGACTTGGATAGGTTAGGTTCAGAATGCTAAGGCGGGAGCGAAGCGTAGCGTAGCGCCCGCCTTAGCCTTCGATGTTAGATTTTTTTTTGTAACAGAGCGGAAAAAATGAATGGATTGCTTGATTGCTTGCTTGCATCAAAGTTTTTAATGAATTTATACGTTTTAAATCTTAGGTGTTATGAACATTATACGCTTTGATCGTTATATCAATGTTATTATATATAAACAACGTTATACATTACAAAATTAGATATTTTATAATTATACTTTTCGTTCATTATATCCAGTGAACGTTATACTAAACGAGTTTATATAAAGTGGCGTATATATTATGAATATTAGATAATAAGTTGTTATATCTCGTATTACTTACCCGTCGTAAACGTCAGACTTTACCGCATGCTCTCCATTGTAAAGTCGCGACGTTTACGATGCGTCATTGCGATTCCGCACTGTCGCGATATTTTAGGCAGGGGTTTGGCCAAATCTTAAAATAACTATTGTATATTGCTGTAATTAAATCTCCAAACGATATTGTGCTACGTTTACTTTGACGACCGGATAGTCTAGTTGTTTGAGAACCTGACTACGAAGCTTGAGGTCCCAGGTTCGATTCACGGTCGGGGCAGATATTTGAGTAAAAAATACGAATGTTGTGATCTTGGATGTTTAATATTATGTATTTAAGTATGTATTTATCTATATATAAAGTACCTATGTTTACCCGTTTCTAGTACCCGTAGTACAAGCATTGCTTAGTTTGGGACTAGGTCAATTGATATCATTTGTCCCATGATTTATATATTTATTTATTCACTTTATTGCAGTGACTAAAAAATACTTGTGCACCGGACTATATCAACAGTAACGACACAATTTCAAAAAGTATATTCCATTTTTACATCGTTACGTGAAAATCTATCTATTCTATACATATAATAAATCTGTAACAAGTCGGTGTCTGTACATTGAAGATATTTGAGAAAAACTGTCACTAGGGCTATTTATTAGCGCAATAGAACCCGAAACAATGATTTTTAGAATTATTGTCTGTTTGTCTGTGCGTTTGTGCGCGCTAATCTCAGAAACGGCTCAACCTAGAAAGATTTGGTTTTCACTGACATATTGGTATTTTCTTGGATTAACATTTAGTGTTTGTTTCATTTCAATCGGTTCATAAATAAGAAAGATACGTCTATTTTAAGAATTTATCGAACAGTTTTTAGAAGAATTAATACGCTGAAGTGTTTGTTTGAACTACTGCTCCGATTTGAAAAATTCTTTCAGTGTTAGAGTTAGATAGCCCATTTATCGAGGAAGGCTATATATATATATCATCACGCTAACACCAATAGGAGCGGAGCGGAGCAGAAGAATGTTTCAAAATCAGGGGTTTTTGAAGTAAAACTTCTAGAGGTATAGGCACGCTTGACTTGGGAGTACGATGGTGAAAGTAAACGCGGGTGTGCGGGGAAGTTCGGTGGGGGGGTTTGCGGGGGCGGGTAATTTTTTTATATCGAGGAACTAAGGAGAGCCATAATTGATGAAAAAGCAAATTTGATAAAAAAAATAAGCTGCCCAAATTACTAATTCCACGCGGACGGAGTCGCGGACAAAAGCTAGTGTAAAAATAAAGCATTTAATGAAATCTGTAATAACAGCCTAAATATGAACGTAGTTTAAAAATAAGAAGGCTTCGCTGTCGCCAACATAGTAGGTACCTTTATTTAAGAAAATTCAATTCGTGAAGTCACAGGCAGGCTTTTATATAAATAGAAAAGCAACGGAGTTTTAATATAACGTAAGCTAATTTTAGAGGGCCATGAAGCGGAAAGAGAGCTTTTGCTCAGCGTTCATCATCATCATCATCATCCCAGCCTATATAGGTCCCGCTGAAGGGTGGGTCTCCTCTCAGAATGAGAGGGATTGGTCCGTAGTTCTCACGCGTGCTAAGGAACTTCACACACACCATTGTTTAATGTTTTCCTTCACCGTAAACCCTAAAACTATAGGTGTAAAGAATACCATTCATAAGCATGAACATTTAAACAAACAGTATTATAATAAATACATAAACAAATAAATAAATATTAGGGGACAATCTTACACAAATCGACCTAGTCCCAAACTAAGCAAAGCTTGTACTTATGGGTACTAGACGACGATAAACATACTTATATAGATAAATAAATACTTAAATACATAGAAAACATAAATAACTCAGGAAAAAATATTCGTGCTCATCACACAAATAAATGCCCTTACCGGGATTCGAACCCAGGACCTCTTGCTTCGTAGGAAGGGTCACTAAAGCGGTCGTAATCTGTTTCGATGGAGGGGCGTTTATTAATAATAGTAAATATGTTTATGTCCGCTAAAAAATCATATAAATTACAAGATTACAAAATATTTATATCCCAAAACGTACGACTCGCACAACAAGTATATATTTAAAAACGAATGCCTATTTCCCTTGTTCACGGCTTGACCGATTCCGCTAATTCCTTTTTTTTGCATTGTTGTTGGCAAGGGAAGGTTCTCTAGAAAGAAACTTTTGAAAAAATACAATGGGAGCGAAGCCGCGGGCAACTGCTAGTTAGATCAAGAAATACATTTATTTCGTGCTTTTCCCTCATAACCACTACAACTCGTCAACTCCACGGCCGCCGCAATGTGGCCGAAACATCGAGGTAAATATTGCGTGATAAGTCCCGTTTAGTATAATAATTAAATTACACATTCCGTTAATACATAAAACGTTTTTATCTTGTTATATTTTATTTTCAACCTTTTAATTCTTTGCGTGGATCGAACGCTTGCGTCTGAAAAGTTTCCAAGTCATTCACGTTAAAAAAACTTTATCATTCAGCGCTAGGAAAAGTTTGATTACTATTCGAAGTGGAATAAAAAACATTGACGTCAAAGTCACTATTCAATGTTACTGTCAGATACGAAAACAAACATTGAAAAATTTGCCATTTAATAGAGAAAATAATTTGTTTCAGTACAACCTGACGAAGATAAGATGGCAGCGCAGCAGCCTCAACCTCGGAGGAAGAGGTTCATACCAAAATATGATGTGGAAGGAGTGTATATAGTAGTTCTCGGCGAAGAAACACAGATTCAAATAGAAATGGTCGTTGGCTTACATATAACTCCCCAGTTCCCATGGAAATCCATCAGTAAAGCCAAAATTATGGAAACTATCGATATGGGCGGTGAATTATCTGAGTTTTTCGGTATAAAAGATGTTATACAGGCATACAAGGAAGACGAGATGCTACTTGGTTACATTGTGGATGAGTCCAAAGACGTGGATGAGTTTTATGTTTGTGGCACCATTGAAGCCAGGGATCATTGCAAAGCACAGTCAGACAGATTTATAAGAAGACAGGAGAAAAAGTTGGAGAAAGCCGTGCAAAAGAAACCGAGGCCTTGGAAAAGTTTAGGTAGTGAAGTAGAGATCAAGGAACTTATTCCGGTAAATACTAGGCCATTGATTGAGCTTGAAATTAAAACTCCGTTTCCTACTGCTTACCAACCCCAACGTTTTGATGTAAGAGATGCAAGTGACACTCGAGATGGATATATAGAACTCACACCATATAGACAAAAGTTTAATAACGTCTTCAGTCGCAGAGTTGATACAGGTGCTCAAGCTGCTCCGGCTAAACAAAGTAGTTATGCCCAGACCGTGCTAAAATTTCCTGCAAATGTATGGACACAGGCAATGGCCGACGCACCAGGAGGGGCAGAAGACGCTGAAGGTGGCGGAGATACGAAAGATACTAAAGCAGGCGGCGATGACGGTGACGATGGCGAGGAAAAAAGCTCTGATGATGAAGAAGAAGTGGCGAAAGAGCCAGCAGATGACCCTAGCATGGTACCGTACAAAAATGCTATGAGACGTTTGCGTCGGAATTCTTACATTAAAATGATTAACAGTTTTATGGCGGAAAAGAAGATTGAAATGGACAATATTATTGAGTTGAACACAGTTATGGACATGTATTGCAATGACTATCCGAATCTAATTGCGCATAAAACAACTGACACTTACGATTCAATGTCATTTGAAGAATATGTCTGTTTTACCGACGTAAGAGCTAAAGATAAATATGTGTCTAGTGCTGTATTTCATCCTATGTGGAGTGGGATTGTGGCGATTTGTTATGCTGATGGTTCTCCATCTGTCATGAAGACACTCAGTACTCGTCCAGACCCAATAAACAGAGCGGTCTATGGCTTAAACCCTGTAATGATCTGGAGTCATATCGATAGTTTAATCCCAAAACTTTACCTTGAATCCCCACGAGAAGTTAAAGTTCTTACGTTTTGTCCTTTCGACGAAAACATTTTAGTAGGCGGCTGTGTCAATGGACAAGTAGTTGTATGGGATTTGACGAATAAGTTAGAGAACGTGGAGAAACTCGAAGTGTTAAGCGAGACGAGAGAAAAGTATCGCATAGCTATGAATGCACACATGGGGTGGATGAAATCAGTCCGTGACGATGCAGTGGTTGCTTCGACGGCCCTTAGCAACTTGATCACGAGCCACTACGGACCTATTACTGCCATGAAGTGGCTTTCTCCCAATTTCATAGTAACGCCGACTGGTAAAGCGCGTATGTTGCATGAAGACGAAAAAAAGACGATGATGTTTTTCACAGGTTCAGAGGATGGTAGAATATTAATATGGAATCTGTCTGTGGAAAACGTAACTTTGGTTGAAGGCAAGAAAGTTAAAAAGTCCAAGCGGGTACCGAGGAGACCATCTGGTTTGTTGGTGGACGTTTCTCCGTACAAAGTATTGGACCGTACATTCCAACCGACCTACAAACTCATTCTTGGTGTCGCGGGGAACCCTGAAACGTTGGCGTTACAAAGTATGGCTATTAGTCCACCTGTTGTAAAGTACATTTACGAACCTAGAAACACAGGATCTGGCAGGAAGTATTTTTCATGTTCGGTACCTCCGCAAGGAGAAAAAGATCTTAATACTATTCTGTACTGCGGGTCTTTGCACGGCGAGATGAGGAGAATCACGTGGGAGGGCCACGAATTCAATACCGGAGAGCTCGTGAACTCTGAATACGCTGACACAAAATATAGCTGCCACATTCACGATGGAATAGTAACGTGTGCTCAGAAAAATCCATTTATCCCCAACATAACGCTGACTGTTGGTGGCAAAATACTTGCGATCTGGTCTGACAAGTTGATGAAGCGCCCGTTGATTTGGAAAAAACGGCCTTGTCGATTGACAGACGCAGCCTGGTCTCTCTACAAACCAAGCCTCATGTTTATCGCAACCTCAGAAGGGAATCTAGAAGTCTGGGACATGCTATTAAAAAGTGATAAACCCATTTCAGTCCAAACGCTCTCCGGCACCATGCTTACAGGTGTCAGCTTGCATACATTGCCGTTAGCGAAGAATATAACCGGCGTAAGCGATGTTAATGGCTCATTTAGAATGTTCCTTAACCCTCCAATCTTTATGATCGAAAACCCAGCATACCAAGCTCGCTTCGAAAGTATGCTTGCAAGAGAGCTTCAAGTAATGCAGTCATTTATATCTTGGCAAGATGATTGGATGAAACAAAATCCTCACGTTTTATTAGAAATTAAAAGAAAAGAAGCTGCTATATTAATTGAAAAGGAAGAAGAAAAACGCCGACAGCGAGAAGCAGAAGAAAAACGACTGGAAGATGAAGCAGAAGCCAGAAGATTGGCGAAACAGAAAGTGATTGGCCCTGAAGAAAGGTGGAGAATGATCATCCAAAAACTAATAGAACGAACTATTGCAGTAAAGAAAAGAATTAACAGGGCAGAACTAATAGACCAAGAGAAGCCTCTGCGTGAGTTGGAAGCACAGAGATTAGAAAAAGAGAAACGTATGTTTGACATAATGAAAAATCAGAAGACAATTTTCAATGATACGGTTGCTATATTGTTTCCGGAGGCGATAAAGAAGAAACCTAAAGAAAACAGGAGTTATTTGTCACCTGACTTGCAAGGTTTGAAGAGAGAATACATAGATGATTATGAGTATTTAAAAATTAATGCTTTACGAACTGTCAAGCAAAATCCATATCAAGTAGCATTTTCATGGGAGGCAACTTTAGCTGAAGGAAAAGAAAGAAGACAGGCTCTAAACATGAATGAAGATTATTTAAAAATACATAAATCTAGACTTGATGATGAGCAGAAGGAGCCCGCGGCGCCTCCACCTGTCAGTTTCAAAAATCGAGACCTAGAAGAAGACGAAGACAACTCTCAAACTGAGATTGCTCCTTAGTGAGATCGACAAACGGGATGATTTCGTGAACTCGATTGTGTTTATTAACAGATTTGTTATGTATAAGGTTTACTTACTTACTTATATAATACTGTGACAATGTGGATAGGCTGCGTTTCCATTAAAGCGGAGCAAAGCGGAGATTTACAAAATCGACTAATCGTAGTAGTTGAAGTCCATATCGTCGTCGCGGGCCTGCTCGCAATGTAATTAGCTGATTCTTCTCTTTTCCGCTTCTCTTGTTCTAATGGAAGCGCAGTCTAACTGGGTTACTAAAGAATGATACTTACTCGTTAATTAATATATTTTCATTTTAAAAATCTTATTGCTGCTTTAATTTTTTGCAAAGAGATATTGTATTAGTTTATTGCGTACCTAATATAAATTGTATTAATTTAAAACACTCCTTGTGTCGTTTAATTTTTATATTAGAAAAGTATTATACGTAGGGTGCGTTCTCAAAGAAACAGATCTCGGTTAGGGCTAGATTGGCTAATTTCTATAAACCTCCGCTCGTTTTCTATGAAAGTGCACCCAACAATTTATATTGAATTTTATATTGAATAACAATATTTTTTTTTTTAATATTCTATCGCATTAGGTTAAGAAAATCTGTAATGGTAGAATAGTTATGAAAAATAAATAAATAAATAATAAACATTTTAAATTAGAAAGTAGGGTGACGGCACCAATCATGGACAATTAAGCAAAGTAGTAATGGACAGCAAAAATTCAATGCCTTATATCCCACCATTTATGGACTTAACCAGTTATGATCTTCAGTTATCTGAGCATAGTGTTGATAGATTAAAAATGTAGTGCCCGTTTCTTAATATTTGGGTTTACTGGAAAAAAAAATCCATAATTAGTTCTTGTCCATTACTGATGCCGTCACCCTATTTATGCATTTACTCATTTTTGTACGAACATGTTATGACAGGGCCAAACTCGTGATCACACCAGGTTGTCACACCCCTAATAGAGAAGTATCCTTTCGCTTTCATCGGAAATTCGTCAGATATAATTTTTATTCCGCAAAAGTAGGTAGGTTAGGTTCGTTAGATATCTATAGATGGCCGAAGAGCAAATAGGCTAGAAACAGGAGCCCTACCGCAGGAAAGGCTCCGTCGAAGAGCAATGGTGTGACAACCTGAAGCTGAGGAGGTATATTGTCTAACGCTTCTGACGCTTGTCTTCGCTTTCACCATCTCTTTCTGTCATCATCTTATACCGTTTGATAGAAAGAAATAGTGATAGCGAAGGCAAGCGTCAGAAGCGTTAGACAATAATGGCCGGCGCCCACTGACGGCATGGCACGGCGTGGCATTTTATTACTATCAAGTTATTTTGAATCTTATTTCAATGAGTTTAGAATTCATGTTACTTTATTTCGATACCACGATGCCGCGACGTCCTGAGGGCCGATGCCACGCATAACCAATAAAGTAACATGAATTCTAAACTCATTGAAATAAGATTCAAAATAACTTGATAGTAATAAAATGCCACGCCGTGCCATGCCGTCAGTGGGCGCCGGCCCTTAACCTGCTGAGACCGTATTGTCTAAGCACGCGGACACTATTTCTTTCTGTCAAACGGTATAAGATGATGACAGAAAGAGATAGTGAAAACAATGGCAAGCACCCACGCGTTAGCAAATATGGCTTCTGTGTAGTTGTTCAATTATCAACCAAATTCTGACTCCGTGCAAACCTGGGTAGACTTGACTATCGGACGTGGCAACTCTATCTGGATAGATAATATTTCTATTTCAACTCACCACATTCAGCTCTTCCATGTCGTCTTCGCATGAGAAGTTAAAAGTGGGTCCTGTGCATAGTTTTCGCTTCATAAGGGAGTCTGATGGTCCACAGGGCGTTAATGAACTGGGGAGGTATCTGCAATTAAAAGGTAAGTTCAGTGGCTGGACACGCAATACCGTAAAGTTGGGGTCACCATCATCCCAGCCTACGTATATCCCACTGTAGGGTACTAGGCCTCCTCTTAGAATGAAAGGGCTTGGGCGGTAGTTCTCACGCGGGCCCAGTGCGGATTGGGAACTTCAGACACACCACTGAATTTCTTTGTTGTGTGCAGGTGTCCTTACGATGTTTTCCTTCACCGTAAAACTCCTGGTAAATTTCAAATAATAATTTATAATTTCGCACATAAGTTCCGAAAAAAATCAGCGGTGCGAGCTGGGATTTGAACCTACGAGCCTCTGCTTGAGAGGCCATAGGTCATACTACTAGGTTACACTAGCATCTTTCCTTGATAAGAACGGAATATTTTATCTTTAAATTAAAATCAATAAAGGCTTCTTTAACTCTTTGCAGTTTAACATTTTTAACCTCCGACACAAAAAGAGGGGTGTTATATTTTTGACCGCTATGTGTGTGTGTCTGTCTGTCTGTCTGTCTCGTGGCATCATAGCTGTTAAACGGGTGGACCGATTTGGATGCAGTTTATTTCTAGAAGAAAGCAGGTTTCTTGGCGATGGTTCTTAGATATGTTTCATCAAAATCAGTTCAGCCGTTTCAAAGTTATCAGCTCTTTTGTTAGCTGCGAAAGGGATCTTAGACGCATAACAGGCATTGACGGGCATTGTTCAAACATACGAGTGACATAATAGGGATGTTTCCTAGGTAAAAAAATAATAATTCTTATTAGTCCGTATTTTACATTATCAAAAAATATTAGACACGTAATTTTTCTTTTGACAATTAAACAAAAAATGACGAAGATATGGCGCGTTGAAGTTCCGCGTGACGAGGCGTGACGTCACTTGTTCCTAAAACGCTCATACAAAGTGTAGGAACAAGTGACGTCACGCGAAACTTCAACGCGCCATATCTTCGTAATTTTTTGTTTAATTGACAAAATAAAAAATACGTGTCCAATATTTTTTGATAATCTAAAAGACTGACTAGTTAGGAAAGTAGCCTATTGCGTTGGGGGTTTTTAAAATTTTCAATTTATAGTTATACAGTTTGTTAGTTTCCTTTTCATTATCTGTCACTTTGACATTTAGCATTTGGCACCACTTTAGTCTATCAGCGCAAAAGTCCTCGTACACTGAAGATAAGCTGCTTATTCAAGCTCAGCGCGCGCGCCGCTTCTGCGTTATTAAAACAGAGCGCTTTTAAATCTCGAATTCCAATCCCGCGCGGTAATATTGCGCCATCAATTTAAAGGTGAACTTCGGTAGAGATTAGCCACGAGAGAATGCCATATCTAATAGCATAGGATCCGAGTATATAACGACCTTCACCGATCTGGTTAATGGATGAAAAGTATTTCATATTAAACTAGCTGTTGCCCGCGACTCCGTCCGCGAAGAACAGGGGTTTACAAAATAGCCTACGACCTATTCTCAGACCTACCAATTATAGAGAAAAAAGTTTCATGAAAATTGATCAAGCCGTTTCGGAGGAGTTCGATAATAAACACCGTGACACGAGATTTTTATATATTAGAATATTAAATTATGTTAATAAATATATTGCAAGTGAGTTGACTAAAAAATTTCAGTCCAATTGGACTGAATAATTAATTAATGAATTATTTTTTGACGTGACAACGTCTAATAAATCGATGAACGCCGGCTGCATACACGAAAAAGGATAACGCAATGTAACGTACATGTACGGGACATGCCCCGTACATGTACCTACGAGCGGCGAAGGCCAGTTGCAAGAGAGCGGCGAACGCCAGGCCCTATACTACGAAGCGCGAAATTCGAACTTCGTTTCATGCCGTTCCGCTCACGCTAATGGTATTTATTACGAGAGTGAGACGGACCGCACGATTCGAACTTCGAACTTCGAATTTCGTAGTAACTCCCCAGGATGTACAATGCGGGGTGGGGTGGGAGGGGGGGGGGTTGCGGAGGGTGCGGTGCGGGTAGGGGGGGTGAGGATTTCAAGGGAGGATGAAAATTTCATTGATTTTGCCCTAGGATGCACCGCTTTTAAGATATTTGACAAAACACCGGCTCTCGTCCGATTACCGAGGTTAAGCAACGTCGGGCGCGGTCAGTACTTGGATGGGTGACCACCTGGTTAATGAATGTTTCGTTATGACGTTGTCACGTTAAACTATCGTCCGTAAACCGACTTTACAGACAACCGGTTTTTGTTTTAAACATTTCACAGTTTCGACTTGGCGACGTGGCTTGAAAATGTTCTGGAGCTCCTTCATTAACACATATAGAAAAGGATAAAGGGTAGTTTTTATTTCGGAAAAATGCAAAGTTCCCGTGGGATACCGATAAACGAAATCGTCGCAGACGGAGTTACAACTAGTTTGCATATTACTTAGCTGAACTTTCTCATGCCTTTTCTCTGCCGTAAACGCCTTTAACGATAAGTGAAAGATCCGCTCTTGTCTTTATCCTTTGTAATTTAAGATTCTTCTCACCTAAATTGAAAATAGCCGTTAGAGCTCGTTCCGCCGGCTCGGAGATAATCTTCAAGAAAATTATTCAATCGTAGTCATTAAAGGCAGTTAATTTTGCTTTTGAAATTGTCATAAAGCAGTAGAAATAGCAAGTTCAGCGTTATTAATATAATTTTAAAATTTAAAATCTAAAGGTTCATCACTGTCATCGTCGCCAGCTATTAATAATCCTGCTGGACATAGGCCTTCTCTTAAAATGTTTATATTGCTTTTATATTTCTTTCGAGGGTTTATGTTGTAATTCCTATACAGGTACAGTGCATATTTACTAGACGCCATATTGTCTTAATCTACACGGGTTTAGTAACCATTGCTTAGTTTACTTGTCACTAATACTTATCGCATGAGTGTAAACATTATGGTATCCTATTGTCTCGCCTCATTCGATTTTCGTTGAATTCTTAATTAAATTTGTCTTATTCTGTATTCGTCACTCATTCTTTATTCGTCTTGTTCGCTATCCATCATTATCTTATTTGGTCAAATTCTGTAACTTGTCCCTCTCTTAATAAGTCTTATTCGTTTTTCGTCACGGTCTTCCTTGGACTCATTCGTCGTTCTTCCCTTTCGTTTTTTGTCTCATTTATTTACGAACCAGCTGAGCACTGAACGTATCGAAATAATTTTGGTGAATAAGTAAATGAGACATAGAACGTAAAGAAAGAACGACGAATGAGTCCAAGAAAGACCATGACGAAAAACAAATAAGACGTATTAAGAAATAGACAAGTCGCAGAATTTGACCAAAAAGATAGTGACGGATAGCGAACAAGACGAAGACGAATACAGAATGAGATGAAATTAGAATTAAACGAAAAACGAATGAGGCGAGATAATAGGATACCAACAGGTGTACAGGTGCTTATAGTCGGCTCGGGGAACCTTGCTCCCTATGACAGTTCATGTTAGTGATGAGTCGTGTCGATGTAACTTAACTTTTTTATAGGCAAAGGCGTGACTTGCATTCAGCCACGTTGGTTAACATGTTTTTAAAAATATAATCTGCATTTCTAATGTATGTCATTATCAGATTCAGATTAAAATATATAAATAAATGATCGCTGAACAGCTTTTGTTTTATTTGGTTTTGTTCTACATTCAGCACTTACAAGCATTTTACGTCACGCTCGACGAATGTAAGAATAAAAATTCCATCTTCTTTATTTTACTATGGCAGACAACTTAAATGATTATAAATCGGACACTGAAAGCGTACCTACTATGTTAATGTATTTTGTACACTCGTTTCCATTATGGACATTTGTTCACCGATACTTTTCCGCACTAGTCGATATCTTCCAAACGAAGTCAGTTTTGCAGGACGTAAACTTAAAGTCTGATTGAGACAATTTCTTGTCAATGTTAAGAATTGTTATAATTCCAACGAAATATCATTGTAATGGCATATAGATTCTACCTAAAATCAATAAATGACATTTTTAGACGCATCCAATTCTATTCTAATGTAACGGTGACGCCACTACAAGGTTGTGTCGAGGGAATAACTGTCAGTGTCATAGGGAACAAGGTTACCCGGGCCGACAATAGTGCAAGTGCAAGTAATTCACTGCTTCACAAGTGCTTCACTGTGCATCTTCTATCGCATGTACAACGGAGAGTGCTCCGAGGAGTTATTCGGGTTGATCCCTGCCGCATCCTTCCGCCACCGCCCTACGCGACAACACTTCCATCTTCACCATCTGGATGGTTGGTTGTCTTCTACTGTGCGTTTTTCCAGAAATTTCCTGCCTCGCACAGCAAAGCTCTGGAATGAGGTTCCTGCTGCGGTATTCCCGGACCGATATGACCTTCAAGCTTTCAAAAAAAGAGCGTACTCCTACCTAAAAGGCCGGCAACGCACTTGTGACTCTTTTGGTGTCGCAGGTGTCCATGGGCGACGGTAATCGTTTACCATCAGGCGATCCGTCTGCTCGTTTGCCCCCTATATCATAAAAAAAAAAAAAAAAAAAAAAAAAAAAAAAAAAAAAAAAAAAAAAAAAAAAAAAAAAAAAAAAAAAAAAAAAAATTAGAAGCCTGCTCTATTTACTAAGCGATACGTACCTGTGGTATTTATCGATGACAGGATTGTCGAAGTTATTATTATGTCAAAAACTAACCACATATCGTTGGTGTCAGAAAATAATAATATAGTAAATCGTATAATAGTAATAATAATTGCCTATGCACAACTTAACGATTACACTCTGTATATTCTCGTGGAAAAACAGAACCGCGCTTAATTGCATCCAAAATACATTTTATTCGCATCAAAGTATCTATCTCTGTTCTTTCATCGGAACCTTTCAGGCTGCAGCTCAAAGCCACCAATTACTTGGAGTGACCCTCGGCAAAATATCACCTTACATTTTCCCTGAAAGCCTGATTCTTTCAGCCATTAGCAGTACTTAACGAGTTGTCCATTACGGACGGTCAACATCAAATACATTGAGTATCGATGTGGAGAAAAATGTTCGGACATAATTTTGATTTAATGACGTCAAAGTCAAAGTCAAAGTATTTTATTTTGTAAAACATAGGTAAAACTGAGTACAGTGATCGTAAAATATTATTTAGTTTCATACTAACCACACTATGCGTAGTGCACACTAGACGAAGTTGTGAATAACGTTTAACGACCGCTTTAGCCTAGTTGGTAGTGACCCTGCCTACGAAGCAAGAGGTCCTGGGTTCAAATCCCGGTAAGGGCATTTATTTGTGTGATGAGCACGAATATTGGTTCCTGAGTTATGGATGTTTTCTATGTATTTAAGTATTTATTTATCTATATAAGTATGTTTATCCGTTGCCTAGTACCCATAACACAAGCTTTGCTAAGCTTACTTTGGGACTAGGTCAATTGGTGTGAATTGTCCCATGATATTTATTTATTTATTTAATAAAGAATATTTTATTGCTAAAATTTAGTATAGCGATAGTTTGAGTTACTACAAAGGATATAGGATAGTTTTTGTCCCAGATATCATCCTTTAAGAGGTTGTAAAAGGGGGTGGAAGTTTGTATGGGGAATCAATAACCGTAAAACCAATTTAGATAAAATTTGGCACGGAGATAGTTTAAAAACATAGAAAAGACATAGGATAATTTTTATACCGGAAAATTGCATAGTTCCCGGGGGATAGCAATAAACGAATTCTTCGCGGGCAACAGCTAGTAATACGCATGTACGTACACGCGCCACACTCACGCACGCACACACGCATGCACGCACTTATTGCAAGCACGCACTCATACTCTCACTTCAACTCACACTTTCACACACACCAACCGAATAGATTATTAATTCAGATAAGAATCAATGCGAGTGGCCAGCCTTAGAAGTATTCATTTTCAGGCAGTAATTTAGATACAGAAACGAATCCGAATAATTAAAACTGACTTTAAAGAGTAATTAGTACTTAATTTTGAGGCTTTTTAAAGAGTAGTTAAGTCTGGCTCTCTGTTATCTCGACCTAAACGTTAAATAGCGCCCGTTAGCCTAATAAACGCATTAGATAAACGTTTATTATCCGTTAATTACCGTTTATTCCCAAGGCCCTCTGTCATAATTAAATTTACATAGTTGAGCCCATTTGCTTTACTAATTTATAGGCAAGGGATTGTGGCGCTTGAAATTCAAAAATCTGTGTATTATGTGTATGCTAAAAAAAATTAGGTACCAAATGTTTCTTGAGCTGATTTATGCGCAGTGGTAATTCGGAAAACTCAGAGGTGCGAGCCGGGATTCGAACCCACGACCATCTGCTTGAGAGGCTATAGGTCAAACCGCTAGACCAACACGGCTTTAACGGAGGTAAAAAATAATCAGTGATATTAGACTTCATCGATTAATTTACGGAAGCTATGAACTATTTTTAATTTGAAACAAAGAAAATACGTAAAATAGGAAAATCAGTATAATTATAGTATTTTATGCAACTGTGTCGTAATAGGGGTCCTTAAAACACGAGTGTGGTTTCATGAAATGAGGCGTAGCGGAGTTTCATAAAGGGTCACATGAGTGTTTTAAGGCCTAATTACGTACAGTTGCATACAATATTTTATCTACATCCATACATTAAATCCTCTACCATGTGTTCAAGAACCATTGAGACCTGCATTAACGAGAACTACGTATGTCTGCCCCACGAGATGCGCCCGGTGCGCGCCCGACGACCTATGCGACGTGAACGCCGCGCTCCTCCTGCACCGGTACCTACTGTAATGTAATGATGTATGAAATCTCATTACGTTACAGACACATAACTGCCTGCCTTCTGCCTGGTACACAATAGAATCCAATGTCGTAATGCTGGTCATTATCTATGGTTTTTGAACGCTAAAGGATTTACTATATGGGTGTAAATAAAGTAAGTTTACTTCGTAACACAAAACAACGTAGATACTAGAAGATTTAATATCAAACAAACTATTGCTCTTAGCTCTGTAAAACTTTCTAATTCAATACCTTTGTTGAATTCCGGGATAGATCTGACGATAATTCCCATTGTGCTCAGATAAGCAAAGCACCGTACCGTTAAGATAAAGTTTTACTAAGTAAAAACCCTGGTAAAGCCTCACAATGGAGCTTAGAAAACGTGAAAACAATGAAAATTCAACCAAACGCCAACTACATAGGATCGGCAACCCTAACAACCAAAAAGTTAGAAATAGAGACATGGGGATTCAAACTTTGTAACAAAGGGGATACAGGTGAAATCTCTATGTAAAGTCGCTAGGGTTGTCAAAAGGCTGGATTTGCATCTGATTCAACAAAGTTCTAAATTGAATTACCGTGTACCTCTCATCCTTAATCGGGACAGGGTGACTCCCGTTAATAATTAAATTGTTAAATACGTTTTTATGGCGTGAATAACGTTAGCAAATTTTGTTGCGGAGAAAACAAACGGTTTTTTACACGCTCTGCGGTGCGATGGGGTGCTCTGCGTTGTAGAAGACATGTTATGGATACTGCCTTAGGAGAGTCCACATTTGAATCATCTTAAGCACATTTCTATTGCACAGCAGTATGATGCATTGTTCCACCTATTATTATGCAAAATTAGTGTTTTTAACTCAGTTAATGCTGGGAAACATAATGTATTAGCTCAATTGTTTAATAAAATTAGTCTGATAAAATTAAGGATGTTTATACTGAGTTGAAATGAAATCATAAACTCAATGTATGGACACCTCAAATTAAATAAGACTAATTAAAACAAATGCGTTAGCCTACTAACTACCTTATATTGTCCAACATTGTAGTACAACACTGTAGTTTGTCCATTATTATAATGCTTTTCAAACTTTGGTTAATTTGATATACGTACTTCAACGTAAGTACCCATTTCCATTTATTTAATGTTGCAAATAATACTTTGGTACATGAGTAAAAAGTGACATACTAATTTTAACTTGACTGGCAAAATATTTACAGTTGAAACAATTTCGTGACATTAAAGGACGACTTTTTACATTTATTTATTATTACAATACTTGATCAGTACCTAACGTTCCTTTTTTTTTAATATTTGTCTTCTAATCTCTAATATATAAAAATCTCGTGTCACGGTGTTTGTTATCAAACTCCTCCGAAACGGCTTGACCGATTCTCATGAAACCTTTTCCTCTGCATTCGGTAGGTCTGAGAATAAGGTCGTAAGCTATTTTTATACCCCTATTCTTCGCGTACGGAGTCGTAGGCAACAGCTAGTAAATTTATAAAATAAGAATGTATCACCCACGTGAATCAACTTTTTCTTACCTTCTCCAAGGATGATATAGACTGGATTAGCAATCGCCATAGTACAGATCGGCCACGGAAAAATAGTTCGATTATTAAATCTAGATGGCGCTGACATTTAGCCCGAGGGTTTGAAAGCAAAACAATAAGACTACAGATATTTCATATTACTGCAAATGTATTATTATGCAATATTTTTGAAAAATAATACATTTGTAGTAATATGAAACATCTGTAGTCTTATTGTTTTTCTGCCTCGGGCTATATTTCAGCGCCATCTAGATTCAATAATCGAACTATTTTTCTGCGGGCGATCTGTACTATGGCGATTGCTAATCCAGTCTATATCATCCTTGGAGAAGGTAAGAAAAAGTTGATTCACGTGGGTGATACATTCTTATTTTATAAATTTACTAGCTGTTGCCTACGACTCCTAATCCCGTCTATATCATCCTTACCTTCACCTGGAAAACCTGAGCATTTGCTATGAACCAGTATAAAGATATCAAATAATTTATTGAATCAGGCGTTACTTTGCGGAGGTCCATATTAATGAACTAAAACAATTACTTTGCTCACCCGCGACCTTACAATAGTTACGTTTATGCAAGAAATGTGCGTTCATGCAGTTCCTCCACCTCCACACTGTACGAACACACACAAATCACATAAACCCAACCATCACCACCACCAAGCTACACTGACGCGTTTCGAACTCAACCAGAGCAATAATTATCGAGGTTCTACTAACGGTCATAATTTCTACCCTCGCGTTAAAAATCTTACTAATGTGGAATTTTTGGATAATGAGAATCAGTTATTGGAAAAAGGTTTAAAATATAATCTACCCACTAAATTTAGTCAAAAAATAGTGGAAGGTTTGGCGGTAGATTCTGAGGTTGCTATTACAAGTAACTGTGGTGATTTTGAAACAAAAGTGTTAGTGGCAAATACACTTAAAAATACCAATTCCACAGAGTGTATTGTCAATATAACCGAATTAAATTCTTTGAGATCTATTCAGGAGAAAGTGTATGATAATGATTTAGTGGTGACAAGGGTAGACAAAGGAAATTGTATTGTTTTATTGGATAGGTATCAATATAATCGGAAAGTTTTAGATATCGTTCAAGGGGACGGTTTTACAGTTTTACGTAAGGACCCTACAATTACATTTCACAAAGATCTAAAGAGACTAATAAAGGGTTCTTTGTTTGCCTTTGAAATCGAACAACAAAAGAATTTTGTAATTCCCATGAATCCGCAGGCGCCAATTCTATATGGATTACCTAAAATTCATAAAGATGATGTGCCTGTTCGTCCAGTTGTCTCATACGTGAGTGCTCCAGCATATAAATTGGCGAAGAAATTAAATAGTATTATTCGTGTGAAGGCTTCCTTTAAACCTTCTTATAGTTTAAAAAATGGTTTAGATTTGGTTAGTAAAATTAAGGACATCAGCATACCGCCGAATGCAACGTTGCTTTCTTTGGATGTAGACAGTTTATTTACTAACGTACCATATAGTGAGACACTAGAAATTCTAAAAGACCACTTAGAAAGGAAGCGGTTGCATCCGGGTGAAGTTTGTGAATTAATAGATTTGGTAACTTTATGCATGAAACAAAATTATTTCCGGTTCAATGGTCTTTATTACTTACAGAGTGATGGTTTAGCTATGGGTTCACCTCTGAGTCCTTTAATGGCAGATATATTTATGGATCATTTTGAGAATCAGTATATTGTGGGTAATAGTAATATTGTGTACTATTTTAGGTTTGTTGATGATTTGATCCTATGCTGGAGAGGGAGTATGAGACAGCTTGACGTGTTTATTAATGGTTTGAATAACAAGCACGTAAAGATAAGGTTCAAAAAAGAATTGGAGGAAAATTGTTCGTTGAACTTTTTGGATTTAACGATTTCAAAATTAAATGGTAAACATCAATTTAAAATATACCGTAAGCCCACGTACACAGATGCTGTTATACCAGCATCTTCTAATCATCCGTGGCAGCATAAACTGGCTGCTTTCCATTGTTATGTTAATAGATTGTTGACTGTGCCTCTTTCTAAGGAACATTATGATTTAGAGTTGAGTACTATTTATCAGATAGCGATCTCAAATGGTTATACAAAATCAATGGTAGATAGTTTAGTTCAAAAGAAGCAGGCACGGTTAGTAAATAGCATGCTTTACGCTGCGTTACCTTCTCAGTCTACTAACAAATATAGATCTAGCATCTCTTACGTCGGGGGTTTGTCTGATAAGATTTATGGCATTTTAAAATCAAACAATATTAATGTTGCCTTTAAGACTAACAACTCTTTGTACTCTAGGCTATGTAACCACAAAGAACAGGTAGATAAGGGAACTAGATCGGGGGTATACAAGCTTACTTGTAATGACTGCAATGGGATATACGTAGGACAGACAGGCCGAAGTTTTAATACTAGATTTAAAGAGCATGTTTCGGCATATAGGAATGAGCATCCAGATAGATCGAATTTTGCAAAACATTTGTTGGAATCAAATCATTCATTGTTAGATTCAGATTCTTATGAAGTGTTACATTATTGCGGCAAGGGGTTGCGTCTGGATGCTCTGGAATGCATGGAAATAATTAGGTACAACACTATGGGGTCTATTATTAATGAACAGGTAAATTTAGTATCTTCTCCTTTACTGCGGCTTGGGTCGAATTTGAACAGTTGGTATTAATTAAATATGCCTTATAAATAAATAAACAAAAAAAATTCAAGGTAGTTTTAAATATGTCAATAAAAGTTAATTTTTGTGGGGTAGTTTGAGAATAAGAAAAATAAAGTGGGTACTTGAGAAGTTACAGTGACAAGTTAAAACATTTGTTTTGGTTTGTTAGTTTAACGTTTGGTAGCATAGCATACGGTTGTGGTAACTCTGAAGATGAGCTCTGGTTGAGTTCGAAACGCGTCAGTGTAGCTTGGTGGTGGTGATGGTTGGGTTTATGTGATTTGTGTGTGTTCGTACAGTGTGGAGGTGGAGGAACTGCATGAACGCACATTTCTTGCATAAACGTAACTATTGTAAGGTCGCGGGTGAGCAAAGTAATTGTTTTAGTTCAATAAAGATATCATTTGTACAACCGGGAACAGAGTAAATAACACAAAAAAGTTGATTTACCCATGTAGTCTTCCAAAGATCTTGTGTGCATTCGAAAGTCACTCGATAATCATTTATAATGATAGCATCGAGTATTCTTTACTTTAATTTCATCGAGTATCCTCGGAGAATGATTAATGATGCACCGCTGAAGTTTTTAATGGTGGTGTTCTGATACAAAAGTTAAGAGGATACGATGCGCACCATTTCTCCATACAAACGTAATCCCCAGTTTCCTCCCTGGATAATGGCTTTAGAGCCAATTTTTTTTACTGTGTAATCTGTATCTACCACAGCTATGCCCCTATGTTTCGTTTTTTTCCAAAATTCAATTAACATAAGAAATATAAGCTTTCAAAAACTAAAAAATTGCTCAATTTCAACGTAATTTTCAGACAGTCATCAGAAAAGAATCCCTCATATAAACAAAAAAAAAGAAACCATAGGGGCATAGCTAAATCTGTCTTCTAATTATTTTTGAAAAAAATTATTTTATTGTTCCAGTTTTCGAGAAGAAAACAGGGGATTACGAAATGCTGTTCTGATCAATTTTACGCGCCTATTAACGGTCTGAGCTGCAGTTGTCCCGCTCTCGCTGTGCTGACACGAAGGGGTTCGGGCGAGACAGCGACATTTCATTAAAATACCTATTTCTCAAAAGTCTCTCAGCCATCGTACCCTCTTAAAAGATCGAGCATTTTGCGTTCCTTTGTCCCTCGTAGATAACTGAGTTTGACAACTGGTTGTCTCTTATGATTTTTTAGGGGTTTCTTTTATAGGAAAATAGCGTATTGTCATTGTTTTACTTACTATACAGTAGTGCCTACTGCTATTGATGAAACTGGGTACTAGTTTAAATCCTTAGTTACCTAAACCGAGATCGTTAAATTTTTTTATATGGAAGTATTATAATTTAAGCTTATCATCATCAGTGGCAAGATCCGATCAGACTTAAAAAAAATCGCATTTGTTTGGTCCCAGAGATTTATGTTGTCTAAATTTTTTTATGATTTTTTTTTAGGCAAAGGAAACTGGCCATCCAGCCATGTCAGTATGCTACACATGTTCTCTTTTGTTAGTGTTTGTGTGTTTTGTACTTTAAGAGTTATTAGGTGTCAGTTTCGCTGATTTTTTTAAATCTAACCTAACTAATATTGTAAATGCGAATTCGAGTTTGTTTCTTTTTTTTCATATAAGAGGGGGCAAACGAGCAGACTGGTCACCTGATGGAGAGCGATCACCGTTGCCCATAGACACCCGCAACACATGGGGAATCACAGGTGCGTTGCCGACCCTTTTAGGAATTGGTAGGCTCGTTTTTTAAAGATCTCTAAGTTGTAACGCTCCGCGAATGTTGCCGCAGTTTTATTACGCTTTTACGCTCAAAGTAGGTTACTCAACCGTATACTGAAATTTAATATGCAGATAATTTAACACACTTACCCTCTGTTTCACCATCCATTGATCAAATTTATTTGACGGATAAATGTGATGCCGTCTCTGTTTGTTTCGTTCGAATAGACGGAGACGGCATCACATTTATCCGTCAGTTAAAATTAATCAATGGGTGGTGAAACAGCCCCTTAGTCTTCCCAAAAACTAAATATTAAAAACTTTCCTACTTCTATACTAATACTAGCTGTTGCCCGCGACTCCGTCTGCGAAGAATAGGGGTATAAAAAATAGCCTACGACCTATTCTCAGACCTACCGAGTGTAGAGAAAAAAAGTTTCATAAAAATCGGCCAAGCCGTTTCGGAGGAGTTTGGTAACAAACACCGTGACACGAGATTTTTATATATTAGATTATAATTTAGGAAAGTTGCGTAGTTTTAGCGGGAGCACACATAAACACATTTTTCACAGTCAAAATCGCTGGCAACACCTAGTACAGTATAAACTGATGGTCCCAACGGAGAACCACCAGGTATTAATTTAGATCATAATCCAAATTAAGGCAGGTTTATGAGTTTGGTGGCTTTTTAAACCTAATCGCCGCCGTAATTGGTAGGTACGCCTGTGGGCGACGCGGGCTTGGTGTACCCTGACGTAATCAATTATTGTTAAAACATTATCACTTTTAAGGGTTGAGACGTGAATGAAAAGTAATTTGAGGTTAACCGTTTAATTTTAGTTGGCTCTTTTGTGGGTTTCTAACAAGAAATGGGTTTCGTAACACCAGGAGGTAATTAGTTCAGCGTATAATTAGTGTGCTTAGCAAAAATATTTGATGATGATTTTATTGCTCGGTAAAGTCTTTATTGAAACGTACATACTGTATAGTGTTTAGTATATTATCCAATTCCATATCCACATGTGCTTATATTCAGGGCGTAATGGTTAAGTGTAAACAGGCAAAATCAATATTATTTATTACTTAATAAATAATCACAAAATTTTGTATTCAAAGCAGTTGTTCACTAATACTTATCACATAAATGTATACATTATTGTATAAGTGCTTAGTGTTAATTAGAAGCCGGTTTTGGTTACTAAGCGACACGTTCCTACCATTAGCTAAAAGTAAAAAAAAATATTACCAAATAAATAATATTGATTTCATACACTTAAAATATAATTTTACTAGCGACCCGCCCCGGCTTCGCACGGGTGCAATTATGCATGTATTATAGGGGCCCATGGGCTCAGATATAATTCGACTAAGAGTGAAATGATGATTCTCAAAGCAGGTAAAAAGACTTTTTCTACTCTGCCTTCACTCTACCTGTCGGGAACACCACTCGCCAGAGTGCAAAAATTTAAATATCTGGGCCACTGGGTCACTAAGGACCTTAATGATAATTGTGACATTGAGCGGGAGCGCAGAGCGCTGTCCGTCCGGTGCAATATGCTGGCTCGTAGGTTTGCAAGGTGTACTGAGGAAGTAAAGGTAACATTATTTAAAGCTTTTTGTCAATCCTTCTACACATGCAGCCTGTGGGTCAGCTATACAAAGCGGGCGTACAGCGCACTGAGGGTGCAATATAATAATGCGATCAGGGTGCTGATGGGGCTAGGGCGACGCTGCAGTGCGTCCGGCATGTTCGCGGCAGCGCGTGTGGATGGTTTCCACGCTATCATGCGCAAGCGCTGCGCCGTGGCGATGCAGCGTGCGCGCACCAGCCCCAACAGCATCCTAACCACGGTGCATCGTTGGGATAGCCCATTGATAAAACACTGGCTGAGCTTACATGCATCGTAGACGCACCTGCCCTATATAATTTGTGATGTGTCTATATTAGAATTTAGATATAAGTATTACTAACCCTTAGGATATCAAAATTACTGTACCTATTTACTAACACAAATTATGGATTTTTGTCTGAAATAAATTATTATTATTATTTTGGTACGGATTTCCGATCACGGGCCCATGGGAACCCGGTCATTTGAAAGGCATTCATGGGGCCGAAGCCAACATGAAGATGCCTTTGGTACCATATAATATAAATGAGATGGGCGCAGCTATGGAGGTCTATCCCCCAATACACCATGAGGATGTGCTAGCGGAGAGTCCTCCACAGTTGCCAAACTATTGCCAGGTAGGAAGCGACATGGAATTGGCTATGGGGTTGGGATGTTGTGTACTGGATTACCGGGCTATGGAGTGAGATAACGGACACCTACCATTTCAATATCTCATAAACTGAACTTTTGGTAGGCGGTGACTCGCCATTCACTAAATGGGCCCCTCAAACTATTGCCCACTCGGGGCAACGAGGCGGCAACATTGGTGTGAACGGCTAAGGATGGAGAGGTGTTCCTGGACTTTAAACTTCAAAATGCCAACTCGCCACTTACGGAAACACATCCATCCTTCGAGCATTAGCTCTTGCGCTCCACTCTAGGCGGCCAACAAAGGCAAACTAGAGGCGGGGTGGGTGTGTAACTGTGTGTAAGTGTGTGTATAAGCGCATGTGTGTATGTGTACCCCTGGAGGTCTCGGGTTCGTGGTGTCGCTACGTAACATAACAAAACATTCAAAAAACAAAAATGAAACTAGGCGGTCACCCATCCAAGTACTGACCGCGCCCGACGTTGCTTAACCTCGGTGATCGGACGAGAACCGGTGTTTTGTCAAATATCTTGAAAACGGTGCATCCTACAGCAAAATAAATGAAATTTTCATCGCCCCTTTAAATCCCTCGCACCCCCTCCCCGCACCCCCCTCAAACCCCCCTCCCCCGCACCCCCACCTCAACTCCGCCCGCACCCCCCCATTAAATACATGCTGGCGTTCGCTGCTCTCTTGTACATACTGGCGTTCGCTGCTCTGTAGCTACATGTACGCAACGTTACGTAACGTTACATTGCGTTATCCTTTTTCGTGTATGCAGCCGGCGTTCATCGATTTATTAGACATTGTCACGTCAAAAAACCGCATCAAAATCCGTTGCGTAGTTTTAAAGATCTAAGCATACATAGGGACAGACAGACAGGAAGCGACCTTGTTTTATACTATGTAGTGATTACTCGTACTTAGATTAATAACAGTTTCCTTAAATATCAGTAAGCTTCTTAAAAAATAACCTTTTAAAATAAGGAAACTAAAACCGTTCTACAAATTCGTGTGTTGTATTGCCCTTTATACAATTCTCTCGAAATTCTGTCGACTTGTATAAAAGTTTAGTGTCATTGTCATCGTTAAAAATAATTGGAATGGAGTAATCTAATTTTAAATTTAAAGCTATTTAAACAGCTTTGCCAACCTGATCTTAACAATAGATGAAGTTTTTATTAAATGTCTCTGAGGCTAGACGGAGCAAAAAAGTTCATTAAATATAACTGGAATTAAAGGTCACCCAGAGATTAACGATTCATGAATTAATTTGTGAAGTGCGGAGTTATTCAAAGGTAGTTAAGATTGATAGGTACTTAAGGCTCGATCCATAGACGTTAGTTAGAATTTTTAATTTGGAAGGGGTTTTCCGTTCTGCCCAATATAGGAACTAACACAACTGAGATAATAATACCAGTCTTATAAACAGCTGGCAATTGAAAGGGAATTAATTATTCCGTGTTCGTCTGCACCTTGTTTTTTCCGTTGAATTCGACAAATGGTAGGTATAGTCGGGGTAAGAAGAGGTTCGTCACTTTTCGACCTTAACTCGTTGACATAGAGTTGAAAAGTGACGAACCTTTTCTTACCCCGAATATACATCAATAGAAATTACACGATCTCTCTTTAGGATCCATCGAACCGTGTAAGCTGCAGGGCGTGCCAAACAATGATATATATATAATAATTTAGTAAAGTCCTGATATTTTGATTCGACTGCCAGACCCAATTTACCCGATTTACGTTAGAAAAGCCACAAGGAAAGACTAGTAAATAATAAATCCAGCTAGAGTTAATTTCGAGAAGGTCATCTTTGCCAGAGTACCTACTGCCTTAACTGTCTTTGATTTCTCCAAGGCAAGTCTTTACCTTAAATTAGATGTGACGTACTTTGATCTGGGCTCGTGAAAATTTAATATTGCTGTTGGTTTTTCACTAACACGCTCTGACATTTATGATACTACCGAAAAGCGTTCGGAGAATTTCAGACCTCACCACGGGAGAAGCTGTTTTAAAACTCATTTGCTGAAGTTTGTAGACGTTAGGAGCTGTGTAAGCAAATGGGAGATTACTTTATTGAAGTGATCCCTACTAATATTATAAATTGCTAACTGTTTCCCGCGACGCCGTCTGCGAAGCATAGGGGTATAAAAATAGCCTTTACGACCTATTCTCAGACCTACCAAATATCTATAGACAAAAAAGTCATAAAAATCGGTCATGCCGTTTTGGAGAAGTTCGATAACAAATACCGTGACACGAGATCTTTATATATTAGAGAAGAGACTAGCTGTTTCCCGCGACTCCGTCTGCGAAGAATAGGGGTATAAAAATAGCCTACGATCTATTCGTAGACCTACCAAATAAAGGGAAAAAATTTCATAAAAATCGGTCAAGCCGTTTTGGAGGAGTTCGATAACAAACATCGTGACACGAGATTTTAATAAATTAGAAGATTATATCTAATTTTTGGCCATAAGAACTCTGTAATAAAACGACACGGCCGCGTCGTGTTTGGGCTCGTTTGATTCGTTTTGACTAGTACTTTGATTCAAGATAGTAACCAAGGCATTATGTATTAAAAAATAGTATTTAATTTAAAACATCATAGCGCTGTCAACTCTCAACCTAACCTAACCAACCTAACAATAACTTCCTAACTACGATAACTTTGTTATGAGAAGTAATAATTTTCTATTTTCAGTGTACATCTAATATAGGTAGCTACTCGTCTTTCTACGCGTGGAAAGTTTATACAATACTACAATACCCATAGTGCAGTAAAGTTGTTGTTTAGTCCCCTCTCCTCGAGACTAAAATGAAGTTGCTACAAAGCGTCTACTTTGGAAACTCTGTGATATTTGATGCTCTTTAGACAAGATGGATCAGTACAGAAACGTCTAGGCGCCGCTACAAACTATTTTTGAAGTTGTGTGTGGATCAAATCTTGGAAGTGAAATTCAACCGGGGGTCGGGGGGGGGGGGAGGGGGGAAGGTGCGGCGGTATTAAAGAGGGTTTCATTTTTGTTTTTTGAATGTTTTGTTGTCACGTTGTCACGTTAAACTATCGTCCGTAAACACCGACTTTACAGACAACCGGTTTTTTTATCACCATTTAGTTTTCAGTCTGTATTATTGTAACGCCATGGAGTATATAAATTCATAATCACTATGTAGTTTTCTTGCACCGAGAGTGTGAAACATCATTATCGTTGTAATGAGAAGATCTCGATAATCTGTTTCGAAGGAAAATATCATTTGCGCAATTTTGTTCCAGAATTTCGTTGTAATAATTTAAACAAAAGAGTTATGAGTTTCAGCGCTCCAAAAGTTATACTCAAACTGGAAGTTGAAAAGCACCAATTGAGAGTAAATACGGGATCATTCCGAGGGTAAAAATTGAGCAAATAGACTAAAGGATTTCGTAGAAAGTGAGTTAATTTGTTTCGATTTTTGTGGCCGTCCGCAAAGTACCGATTTAATCTAATTGTTAATTATATTTTTTGAAGAATGGGCCTCATAATAAATAAAGAAATAAATAAATAAATAAATAAGAAAGATCAAAGTCACAAAGGGCGGTGGAGAGGGCTAAGGCTATGCTCGGAGTTTCTCTGCGGGATCGCGTTGGATGCGGATAGCACGGGACCGATCTGTTTGGCGAGCCTTGGGGGAGGCCTAATGTTCAGCAGGGGACGTCTTTCGGCTGAAATGATGATGACCTCATGGTCATTTTTTGAGTAATTTGAAAAGACTTTTTACTTTTTCGTTCCGCAAAAAGAACAAAAGGAACATTATAGAAAGAATAATATCACTTCGTTATTTCCTTAGATTGTTTTTCTTAGAAATGCGTGTGGTGGGCGTTTTACGTTAAAAATAACACTTAAAGTTAGAAATTGGGGGCTCTTTCCAACTCTGAATTCTATATATTTCATACTAAATACGAACTGAAACATGCACAGAAAAAACACAGAAAAAGACCAGCTCCGGGCATCGAACCCGGGTCCTCAGCATACCGTGCTGCGTGCTTTTACCCTACACCACAGCTGGAATTCTATGCCAATTCTTATACTATTCAGGCTATTCGGTTGTGAAACTTCTTACCGATAGAGTTAAGGTGCGTAAAATCTTTATTATATTTGAGTACATGCTTAGCGAGCCACTGTATGTATAAGTGGCGGAAAGTGAAAATTTTTTTAAGTTCCTAAAACGCGAATATGATAGCTCGTAAGTTCGCACGCTGTACCAGGGAAGTGAAACTTACACTATTTAGAGCGTACTGTACCTCCCTGTACACGTGCAGCTTGTGGCGTGCGTATGCGCAAAGGACCTATGGAGCCCTCCGCGTACAATACAACAACGCGTTCCGGGTGCTGGTGGGGCTGCCCCGCTTCTGTAGCGCATCAGGGATGTTCGCCGAAGCTAGGGTAGACTGTTTTTACGCCACCATGCGCAAGAGAGCCGCATCCCTGGTGCGCCGGGTGCGCGACAGCCCCAACGCCATCATCAAGATGATAGGGGACAGGCTGGACTGCCCCTACTTGCTCCGCTGCAGTCGGCTACATGCGCCGTACTCAGCTAATGTATCTTAGGTATTATGTAGTTAAGTATTTCGACTAACATTATTAGAAGTAAGCTTTACTAACAATCTATGAGTGTACCTAACTTGAAATAAATGATTTATTATTATTATTATTATTATTATTAAAACCCTTGAAAAGAAGTGCAGTAATGGAAAAGAAGCGTTTGGTTACTTTGAAAGGTTGGTCTACCCGGGGGGAATCTGTTTGTTAGTGGCCTTCACCACTGGTATGTATTGCATACGTTCTCATTTGCTGTAAATTGCACCACTTACTGAAATTTATTCCTCACTTTTTTCTATCGTAAAAGGTTGGCTGAAGAAGATTGCTCTAAAGCGTTAAGGCCGCATAATGCTTACTTTGTATTTTTTTTCTATTTTCTTTGTTTTATTTTATTTTTGACTAGGTATATGGTGTTCAATAAAGAGTAATTGTATTGCTTTTTCAACCGACGAAAATAAACGGAGGAGGTTCTCAAGTCGACGCGTATATATTTTTTATTTTTATTATATTATCGTACAATCGAAAAAAAGAAAATTAACAGCTCATGCGATCAAAAAGTAAGACATTTCGAAAGTATATTTACATAAAAAAAAACCATGAAGTTCTTGCCGTTGACGTAAATTTATGAAATTTAGCTAGCCAACATCAAGTCTGAAAAACACTGAACCGCAAAAAATAACATCCAGAGTTGAAAAATTCATTCGTTAAACCTGCTTTGAACATGAAACTACAGAGACACTCATTCATAGTGAAAAAAAAAATTGTTCAAGAAACTGAAACCCGACTACGGAAAAAAAGCCCTCTAAAAAGTATGAAACAAGAAAATGCTTAAGAACTGTGCACGATTAATTTGCTTCTCCGCAAAGTAACGCTTGGCTTGACTCAATCAGGCAAGAAAATATTCTTGTCCGAAATCCTTATACACAGATTTCAGAGGAGAACCTGGATGCATGCCATCTTGCCTTCAAGGCAACATTACTTTAACTTTACTTTTACTTGTTAATTCATTTTATGGTGGCATGCGACCACGGCTCTCCTCTGAAGTCTGTGTATAAGAATTTGTGACAAAAATATTTTTTTGCTTGATTGAATCAAGCGTTACTTTGTGGAGCGTTACATCCTTTTGGCTTTGCCGTAGTCGTGCAAAAATATGGACAGCTCACGTCTATGAACGAGTACCGACCACCAATACCGTTTGACAGAAAGAAAATTAAATAGTGATTGCGAAAGCAAGCGTCAGTGCGTTAGACAATACGGCCTCTGCTCTTTCTTGTTCCACTTTCGACAATCAAACAAGAGCTCTCCCTATCCCACGTTATTAGCTCCTAGGTCTTCCCTCCATCTCCACTTCGGTCCACTTCCATAACGATATTCATATCGATATCAGGCAGTGGGACACAAAATCAGACTAATTAAAAAAAAAAACCAACTGCGAGTCGGACTCGCGCACGAAGGGCCGTACCACTATCTATAAAAACGTCAAAAAATCACGTTTGTTGTATGGAAGCCCCCTAAATATTTATTTTATTCTTGGTTTTTAGGGTTCCGTAGTCAACTAGGAACCCTTATAGTTTCGCCATGTCTGTCCGTCTGTCTGTCTGTCCGCGGCTAAGCTCAAAGACTGTTAGTACTAGAAAGCTGTAATTTGGCATGAATATATATATCAGTCACGCCGACAAAGTAAAAAATAAAAAATAAAAAATATTTTTTTTTAGTGTACCTCTCATAGACGCAAAGGGGGGGTGATTTTTTTTTCTCGACGAACCCTTTAGTGTGGGGTATTGTTGGATAGGTCTTTTAAAACCATTGCGGGGTTGCTAACATGATTTTTCTATTCAGTGATCTGTTTGCGAAATATTCAACTTTAAAGTGACAAAATAGTAGTACCTAAATATATCAAATTTACTAGGAAAATTATAGCGGCTAAGATTGCTTGCAAATTATTTGTAGTTTAAGAATAAATAGTAGCCTAAGGTATAAAACATACCTAAACTTGGATGATTCCGTACACATACGAAATCCTTAGAAAAATATTACTTGATTTTTTCGTAATGGCTACGGAACCCTACCTTGGGCGTGTCCGACACGCTCTTGGCCGGTTTTTTTAGTATTTATTGTTATTGCGGCAACTGAAATACATCATCTGTGAAAATTTTAACTGTCTAGCTGTCACGGTTCATGAGATACAGCCTGGTGACAGACAGACGGACAGCGAAGTCTCAGTAATAGGGCCCCGTTTTTACCCTTTGCGTACGGAACCCTAACAACAAGTTATTATTCCATTAGGAACTTAAACGCAACGAGCGAGGGTCTATAACGTTTTAGCAATAAATCGCCAAGTTTAATAATTTTAAAATGAGTATAAATCTGGAAAGTTTTTTAAGTATTTTTTGTTGTCTTAGAAAAGTGATAAGAATAGAATAGAAAAGAATAGAATAGAATAAAATTTATTTCACGCAGTTTAAAGAAAAAAAGAGATATAGAGATAAAGTTGTAATGAAAATAAAATACCAACAAAAACGCAGTTTCCCAGGGATACTCCTTTTATTTCACTTCAATGCCCCTCACTACATATCGGGTCGGGACCTTTGTTATTCTCTTGAGGAATAGGGTTGCCAAGCAATATTTAACTAAATGAAATTCATGTCAATATTTGTTTTGCTGTCCGTCTGTGAGTATGAGCAAGTATTTTATTTAATAAAATAAATAATAAATAAATAAATATCTTGTGTTATGGGTACAAGGCAACGGATAAACATACTTATTATAGATAGAGACATACTTAAATACATATTAAACACCCAAGACCCATAATTGGTTTATTGTTTAAAGCTTCTTTATCTCTTTCAGTAAATAAAACAAAAATGCGGCAGCGGGAATATTCACATTCAAAAATCGATCATCATTATTTAATTTTCAGAGCGGTTTCCTTGATTTTTTTCCGTAAGATCCATCTACAACTTATTAGAAAACTTTAAATGAAGGAATGTACGAAATCAGTTAAATATAATGCAATTGTTTTTATGTATGTAATAGTATTTTATGCAACTGTTGTATAAGTGAGGTCTTAAAAGGCGAGTGACGTGAGTTGCGATACGAGCGAATGCGAGTATCGCAATGGAAGACGGCACGAGCCGTTAAGACCAAATTATACACCGTTGCATACAATATTTTTTCTACGACTCGACTCTACTGGTACAGTCGGGTACAGTAAGGTACAGTAGGGTAAAATGAGGTACAGTCGGGTACAGTAGGGTACAGTCGGGTGAAATAGGGTACAGTAGGGTACAGTCAGGTACAGTAGAGTAAAATAGGGTACAGTAGGGTACAGTCGGGTACAGTAGGGTAAAATAGGGTACAGTAGGGTACAGTCGGGAACAGTAGGGTAAAATAGGGTACAGTAGGGTACAGTCGGGTACAGTAGGGTAAAATAGGGTACAGTAGGGTAAAGTCGGGTGAAATAGGGTACAGTAGGGTACAGTCGGGTACAGTAGGGTAAAATAGGGTACAGAAGTGTACATTCAGGTACAGTAGGGTAAAATAGGGTACAGTAGGGTACAGTCGGGTACAGTAGGGTAAAATGGGGTACAGTCGGGTACAATAGGGTACAGTCGGGTACAGTAGGGTAAAATAGGGTACAGTAGGGTACAGTCGGGTACAGTAGGGTAAAATAGGGTACAGTAGGGTACAGTCGGGTACAGTAGGGTAAAATAGGGTACAGTAGGGTACAGTAGGGTAAAATAGGGTACAGCAGGGTACAGTTGGGTACAAAAGGGTAAAATAGGGTATTTTACCCTACTGTACCCGACTGTACCCGACTGTACCGTACTGTACCCTATTTTACCCTACTGTACCCGACTGTACTCTACTGTACCCTATTTTAGCCTACTGTACCCGACTGTACTCTACTGTACCCTATTTTACCCTACTGTACCCGACTGTGCCCTAGTTTACCCTACTGTACCCGACTGTACCCAACTGTACCCTATTTTACCCTACTGTACCCGACTGTACCCTACTGTAGCCGACTGTACCCAACTGTACCCTATTTTACCCTACTGTACCCGACTGTACACTACTGTACCCTATTTTACCCTACTGTACCCGACTGTACCGAACTGTACCCCATTTTACCCTACTGTACCCGACCGTACCCTACTGTACCCGACTGTGCCCTATTTTACCCTACTGTACCCGACTGTACCCTACTGTACCCGACTGTACCGAACTGTACCCCATTTTACCCTACTGTACCCGACTGTACCCTACTGTACCCTATTTTACCCTACTGTACCCGACTGTGCCCTATTTTACCCTACTGTACCCGACTGTACCCGACTGTACCCGACTGTACCCTACTGTACCCTATTTTACCCTACTGTACCCGACTGTACCCGACTGTACCCTACTGTACCCTACTGTACCCTATTTTACCCTACTGTACCCGACTGTACCCGACTATACCCTACTGTACCCTATTTTACCCTACTGTACCCGACTGTACTCTACTGTACCCTATTTTACCCTACTGTACTCGACTGTACTATACCGTACCCTATTTTACCCTACTGTACCCGACTGTACCCAACTGTACCCTATTTTACCCGACTGTACCCGACTGTACCCTATTTTACCCTACTGTACCCGACTGTACCCTATTTTACCCTACTGTACCCGACTGTACTCTACTGTACCCTATTTTACCCTACTGTACCCGACTGTACCCTACTCTACTCTATTTTACCCTACTGTACCCGACTGTACCCTACTCTACTCAACTCAGCAGGTCTAAACTGGGCTTTAGTGTTGAGTGTACCCTACATTTAATTTTATGTGGCAGCTAGGTGTATCGTAATAACGACATTACGACACAAGTGCTGTTATGGCGAACAGATTAAGTATAGACTTTCTGAAGTCATATTATATCTATGTTCTTATATATTTGTTCGCGACCATGTAAAAAACAGATAAAAGTACAGGAGTAGGAAAAACTCATTAGAGCACTTGTTTATCAGAGCGCAGCATTTAATTTAATTTACACATTGTTTCCTTAATGGGTTGGCAGCCCTGACCCGCAGCGACCCGATACGTTCTATTGCTTTGTTTACTTCAGTTCTCGAACTGATTGATGTGATTGGTTTTTACGTTAGTGCAGTATTTGGTTGTACAAAGAATAAATGTGGGCAAGTGGTGGGTCTTGAAGGAAACTTTTGTTTACACAACACTCAAGTCTTGCTAACTTGATACACATTCTAACTCTATGTTTGTTACTTTTTCGTTTGTTGTCATTCAGATTGTATAGGGAACGTGCACATCGACGGTGCTGCCAACTAGTGCCATCAATTTGACTGTTTTTGTTATAAGTAAGTTTCTTTTACTGTCCGCAAAGTGTCTTTTCTGACACATTTGTGCTGCCGCCTATAGTTTCTGCACGTTCCCTATACTTCATGGCTGATGAGTAACATTTGATGATGAGTACTTATTTGGCTTACTTTGGGAACTATTTGATTTCTGTAAAAAAGTATCAAAAAACCTGCAATGCGAGATACCATTTTCTTGTGACATTTCTGTTATTTTTTTATCACTTCTGTGTTAATTTTATCCAATACTTATTGAGTCCAGCCGACAAAGGATCTTGTTGAGTTTCAATTTAAATACTACAGTGTTGTTAACGGCTTGGAAATTGGATTCTTCACTGTGGCGTGCCTTGATGTCTTTACTTTAATAGCGTGGCTGCTGGTAGATTTGATATGCCATCCAATCTCCCATAGCCGTAGTTCCTACGCGGGCCTAGTGCGGATCCGGAACTTCACATTTTCTTTGCAGGTGTGTGCAGGTTTTATCAAGATGTTTGCCTTTATAAAGCTCATGGTAAATTGCAAATGATAAATAAATCATGGGACTATTGACACCCATTGACCTAGTCCCAAACTAAGCAAAGCTTGTGCTTTGGGTGCAAGACAACGGATAAACATATTTGTATAGATAAATACATACTTAAATACATGTTAAATATTCAGGACTCGAGCACAAACAGTCGTATTTTTTAACAAGGCTATCACCGCGTAGTAATTCAAAACATCTTACAGCCGTTAACTCTTTACTGTCGCTCAAGGATCTATTCTTAAATGTTTATTAGTTCTTGCACTACCACTAACCTATCACAAACTTCACTCCCAAATCTCATGCTTTCAAAACGTTGCCTACTCAGCCTTACGTAGGAAAGCTCTAAATCTCCGCGTTCACGTTCACGAAGCTTTCGAAGCTTACCGCAGCTTGCCCTCGCTCAAATGCTAATTAGGCAAAACGCCTGCCTGTGAGAGCTTTCAGAAGGTTGCTCCTCAGACCGTATCATGCGAGGATCGGTAGTTTTGACTTAGTATGAATTGTTAGCCTTTACTCGCTTCGCTCGCAAGAACCTTTAGATTTGGCTTTAGAAAAAAAGGTAATATAGATTCTGTGTATATTTCAAGTATCTAGTTAACGCCACTATAAACATCGAGTCAAGCTGCGTACGGACTGCGCGCACATTACGCGTACCCTACGCGAGCCCGGGTAGTACGCGTACATAGCGTACGGACATGGCGTTCCAGGACACGCGTACCCTACGCGAGCCCGGGTACGCGTACCCGGGCTCACGTAGGGTACGCGTAATGTGCGCGCAGTCCGTACGCAGCTTTAGAAACGCAGTGAAAACTCGTTTCTTGTATGACGACCTTTTCATTTTTGACTTTATCTTATTTTTAGTATTTGATGTTATGGCGGCTATAATCAGTGAAAATTTCAAGTGTCTAGCTATTAAGTACGAGCTTTGTGACAGACGGACAGACAGCGAAGTCTCTTTAATGGGGTCCCATGGGTACCCTTTGGGCACGGAACCCTAAAAAAAGTTTCAAATGTACTAACTGCTAACTGCGAACAAACTGCGAACTGCTAAAGAATGGAATTCGCTCCCGTCGTCTGTATTTCCTGATAAATACAACCTAGGTCTCTTCAAGGCTAGAGTGAATAGGCTGTTACTGAACCAGTGAGGTACACCTTTGGCCTCATCTACACTTTTCATCAGGTGAGATAGTGGTCAATCACGGGTCAGTTTTACGTAAAAAAAAAAAAAAACTGGTACTTACTCTGTCGGTAATAGGCCTTCTGATAGATAAATCTATTGTCAAACGTGAGTATCGAATCTTTTACATAGTAAGTATTATTTATTTATTTACGGAGAACCAACAGCTTATATCACGACCAGATGGCCTAGTGGTTACAGAACCTGACTACGAAGCTTGAGGTCCCGGGTTCGATTCCCGTGTCGGGGCAGATATTTGTATGAAAAATACGAATGTTTGTTCTCGGGTCTTGGGTGTTTAATATGTATTTAAGCATGTATCTATCTATATAAGTATGGTTTATCCGTTGCCTAGTACCCATAACACAAGCTTTGCTTAGCTTACTTTGGGACTGGGTCAATTGGTGTGAATTGTCCCGTGATGTTTATTTATTATTTATTTATTATATCAGTATCATCCCAGACTTTATACGTCCCACTATAGGACACAGGCCTCCTCTCAGAATAATAGGGCTTGAACCGTAGTTCCCACGCGGGGCCACTGTGCATTGGAAACTTTATACACACCACTGAATTTCTTCTCAGGTTTCCTCATGATGTTTTCCTTCATCGTAAAACTCATGGTAAACTAATATCATTTTGCACATAAATTTCGAAAAATGTAGAAGAGGAGACCATGCTTGAGAGGCAATAGGTCAAATCAATTAGGCCACAACGCCTTCCACCAACTCAACTATTATGTAAGCTGTGGTAACGTTCGTACGGTCTAATGGGGGGAGACCTTAATTGGAAAGGTGATAAAGTGATCAAAGTTGCTGCTTTGCCGTTTCAAACTTTTTTAACCCCCGACACAAAAAGAGGGGTGTTATAAGTTTGACCGCTATGTGTGTGTGTCTGTCTGTCTGTCTGTGGCATCATAGCTCTTAAGCGGGTGCACCGATTTGGACGCGGTTTTTTTTAATAGAAAGCAGGTTTCTTGGCGATGGTTCTTAGATATGTTTCATCAAAATCGGTGCAGCCGTTTCAAAGTTATCAGCTCTTTTGTTAGCTGCGGAAGAGATCTTAGACGCATAACGGGCATTGACAGTGACATAATTGCGTTGGGGGTTTTTTAAATTTTTAATTTATAGTTATTGGGCTCTAGTTAGTTTAGTATCGCAGTCTATTGGATGCGTTCGTTGTAAAGCGAAAGAGAGACGAGCTGATAACGTATACAGGGTGTTTCAAAAATCCCGTACGATCCGAAACCCAGTGACAGTACTCATGAAACTGAATAACTTTCCTCAAGGAACATGGGTCGGAATCTATAATATAAAAATGAATCGCTGAATGTGTTGCTAAGCGCATAACTTCCGATCGACTGCACCAAATTGGATAATTCTTTTTTTGTTGCGTTTGTTATTGCCAGGAGAAGGTTTTTATGAAAGAAATTTAAAAATACAACGGGGGCGAAGCCGCGTGCATCGGCTAGTATGAAATAAAATTTTGGTCATCAATTTATGGACAGTCCAATTTTTTTTTTATTTCGACCCTATTCCTCGGTGAAAAATGTTCAGTTTCATGAGTACTGTCACTGGGTTTCAGATCGTACGGGATTTTTGAAACACCCTGAATAATTATCAAAAAAATCATAAAATATATTTGTGTTCGTATTAAAGTAATAAGGTTCACATACATACATACACATACAATCACGCCTCCTTCCCAGCAAAGGGATAGGCAGAGACTATTTATGTCCACCTGCTACGATGCTAACATACATCTTTCGCTTCCACAACACTCATTAGTCTTTTCATACACGCTCGCCAGTTTCGGGTACTCTTGACCTGACCCTCCTTCAGAACTTCCCCAATCTGATCATTGAGTGTCTTTCTTGGTCCCCCTCTTCCAACATTTCCATCTAGACTCGCATTATATCTCTTTTGTAATTCATCCTTTCCATCCTCTCCACATGCCCAACCCAACTTAACATTCCTTTCTCTATACGATGCCACAACGTTCCCTTATTAGACTATTCCTAATAAGGTTAATTCATTGAATAACAGATGGTTCTAGTTTTACCCTATCTTTTGTATAATTGGACACTATTTTAATGTAATGTGATGTTTATGTTATTAAAAACATATTAAAAGTCGTAAGATGATTCAAATAACAATTTGTAAACATTTAATTTGTAAAATTTGTAAAATTCTCCATAGATGTCGTTACACTGCACCTGCAACTAGCTAACAATACGATACGTTGTAACAAGCAAGTATTGGAATGTACTGCAAATATTTACGTGCTTGAGAATATACCTTTGTGCAATAAGAAGTGCATTTCATTCTTGGGACTCTTCAGTACCTACACGTGCAGAATCGACCAATCACTTGAGTTGAAATCCCTACCCTTGTTGAAATCTATATTATGCCTCGCTTGCCTTAACGTGATATTGTGATTGAATGATTTTGTACCTTACCAAACTGCTTCTAGCGCACTCTACGTGTATCCACTTAACAGTCCGATGATAGCATAGTTAAGTTTGGTGCCATCTAGCAAAAAATGCTGGCATTATTTACAAAAAAAACTGATGCACAAAAGTAGCCTAACAAAATTATTTGCCCTAAAAAATATAGATGGCGGGAGTAGCGGACTACTTATCGATAAAAAAATATATTCGGCAGTGACTTGTGAATTCTGAGTGTGTTTGTACGTAAGTTTAGATTATTTATACACTAGATAGAGTGTCAGTAGCAAACACTGCGATTCAAAACGTCCATAAACCTATTTGACAGCTTTATCTTACGATCGCGTTACGTCATTCAGACTGAAGGGGGCAAATGACATATAAGCCAACAACTGGCTTATATTTTTCGGGACGTTTCCATGCCACCTAAGCTCTATCTAGTGAATAAATAATCTAAGGTATATAGTATAGGCTGGGGTGATGTGATGACAATCATTCCTTTAAATCGCAGTAATACGAGTAGTATTGATGTTTCAACGACCACTACCGACATTTTCCTCAAGCGATGTATATAAGTATTCTGAAACACCCAATTTCAATAAATAATACCCTTTTGAATTTATTTCGTCCCGTACGCCCCAAGGGTAGAATTAGGCCGTATAGCAGTCCTTAAAACCTTTTTACAGCTGTCGTGAACGATAATGACAAAAGAATCCTGGAAAATATTCAAATGAATGTTTAATACCCGAACTTTTTCTCATGGGACTTAAGGTACGATGCAGACCACTTCTAAATATTGCTAACCAGCTGTTGCCGACTCCATCATCATCATCATCATCATCATTTAAGCAGAAAGACGTCCACTGCTGAACATAGGCCTCCCCTCATAGGGCCATCAGCATCCAATGCTTTCCCGCGACTCCATCTGCAAAGAATTCGTTTGTCGCTTTCCCGCGAGAAGTATTCAATTTTCCGGGATGACAATTATGCTAAGTTCTTCCCCGGAATCCAAATTAATTCCATACCAAATTTCATCTCAGTCGGTTCAGCGGTTTAAGCGTGAAGAGGTAACAGACAGACAGACACACTTTCGCATTTATAATATTAGTATGGATTTAAATCGAAGTATTTTTTTATAGTACCTACGAGAATGCAATCAATTACAAAAAAAGCTTTGCTAATAATGGTACAGCAAGGGATTAAATGAATGCAATGAATGCGCCAAAAGCTCGGTAGGGCCTTAAGACATCGAATGGTGATCCGAAACCGCTAAACGAAATAGCTCGCTACACTGAAAACGCTACTACCATAATTGAGACGACGAGAGCATTTACTGTTTCTATTATTACCTGATCCACTCAATCTCACGCTCTCATTCAAACGTCTTCAAACGTTGAGATGAAAATAGGAAGATAGATTACCCCTTCAACCGACGGCGGTAACGTGATTCGCGACAACACGTTGGATAAATCGCGCTTTCAAAAGGTGCTAAATCACTCGTACGCTGGTCGGGGATTGGGGTATTGGGGATTGTGGGGAAAAATAGTGGGTTTGAGTTACAGTGTTTGAAGGTTGTGGACATGACATGCTTATCCTTACTACCTTACTATTATTAGACATCTGAAAGTAACTGTCTGTCTTTCTATTACTCGAGATTGAGACCCTGGGAAGGACATAGGATAGTAGTTATCCCAGAAAAATTGCATAGTTCCCGTGGGATAGAGATAAACAAAATCTTCGCAGACGAAGTCGCGGGCAACTGCTAGTATTATAAAATTACTTTAGTCGAAGCTTGGCTCGCGTTAGCCATTAGATCTAAATTACGGGATTTCGCAAAAAAATCCCTCGGGAATTCCTATAAATCCATCCTGGTTTTCATTAACGGTCCATAAAACATCCGCGTCTAATTTTAGGGCTTCCTCTTAATACTTAGTAGAGGGAGTAGCCAGCTTCATCATCATAATCATCATCACCATCATCATCTTAGCCTCTATATACGTCCCACTGCATGGCACAGGCCTCCTCTCAAACTAAGAGGGCTTATTTCGTAGTTCCTACGCGTACAGTGCACATTGGAAAATGCACACACACCATTAAATCTCTTAAAAGCCGTGGCGGCCTAGTGATTTGACCTATGGCCTCTCGAGCAGAGGATCGTAGGTTCAAATCCCGGCTCGCACCTCTGAGTTTTACGGTTTTTTTTTTTATTTGGGGCATCAACAAATTTATTTATTTATTTACCTAATTTATGTGCGAAATTACATTTGAAATTTACCATGAGCTCTACGGTGAAGGAAAACATCGCGAGGAAACCTGCATACACATGCGAAGTTCCCAATCCGCACTGGGCCCGCGTGGGAACTACCGCCCAAGCCCTCTCATTCTGAGAGGAGGCCTGTGCCCTGCAGTGGGACGTATATAGGCTGGGACGATGATGATTTAATCTAGTCGCAGCTAAAAATAAAATGTTTTTCTTTTCATGTTTCCTGAAACAAGCTATGTATTTAACATTACCTTCAACTTCTTCCCGATATATTTATGCAGATAAAGATCCTTGCTATCAATAACGTTTACACGAAGTTTGCACAATGTATTACACTTCTTTGCAAGAATAATCCCCCCTTTCGTTCTTCCGTTGTGATATGAGATGTCTGCCAATATTGTTTTTCGCACGTCGCTTACCTGGCTTTGACGAGCCATACAATTTATTTAAGGTTTAGCAGATTTGCGTTCGATTTATAAGCAAACTAGCCTTCCGTCCGCAGCTTCGCCCGCGATAAATTAATTTTCCCGTAGGAAAAGGTATTATCGCGCAGTAAAAACTAGCCTATGTCACTTAGTGATAATGTTGCTTTCTAACGGCGAAAGAACTTTTGAAATCGGTAAAGTAGTTTCGGAGCCTATTCAATGCAAACAAACAAACAAATAATCAAATATTTCCTCTTTATAATATTAGTATAGATAAGGTGACATGCTAGGTAATTCGACTTCGCGCTACATAAAGCTCAAACATATTCTTTCGCGTCTCTTCTGTGGACATGGGAAAAGTTTAGAGTCTATCATCCCAGCCTTTATTATAATATGACCCACGGTATGGCACAGGCCTCCTCTTAGAATGAGAGGACTTGGGCCGTTGTTCCCACGCGCCCAGTGCGTATTGGGAAATTCACACACACCATTGAATTTCTTCTCAGGTGTATGCAGGTCTCCTCACGATGTTTTCCTTCACCGTAAAGCTCATGGTAAATTTAAAATGTAATTTCGCACATAAATTCGGAAAAACTCAGAGGTGCGGCGGTATTAAAGGGTACCGACTTTACAGACAACCGGTTTTTGAAGTGCAACTTCTAATGCGACTTCCAACAAGGTCGCGTTATACGTTTAACGCTACCATGGAGGGGGTATGAAAGCATTAGTATATGTACTGCCGAAGCAAGTAATCTCGCATTGTATAACTAACGGATGTTAGAAACTTCGACAATGCGATGCAGAACTCATACTGTCTGTGCAAATTTGTATGAGACTTGATAAAAGCGCCATCTAGTGAGTAATTTAAACACATAGATGCATAAGTAAATTTAGTTCTTTAAGTTAGTACAATAAGGTTCATATTGATGTATAAGTGCCTTTTTCATTTCCACATTACGAAGCTTCACTTCTTCTGCGCGGAGGAGCCGCACACACGATTTTTTTCGTTAAAAGTCAAAGTACAAAATCTCAGTATTACGAGCTGTCTCCATGAGGGTGAGAGGCACTAGAAGACTTATCAAGACCATGGAGCAGGAATTATGTTCTGAAAAATAATTTGCACCAGCCCCCCCCTCCATTTCCCAGCACTAATTTTGAAGTTGTCTCTTTATTAATACTATAATAACGTTTCTTTAAAAGTGAAAAAAATATGTATTATTTTCAGATATCCATTTTTAATCCAGTGGTAAGTTATATTAGTTTGCGAGCTCTACATTTTAAGATTAAAATCTCATTTTTCAAAAAGGTGACTAGACGATATTCTTTCCGTGGACTCTTCAATTGTTTTCATGTTCACCAGTGAAATGACGGGATTTTTTTCGATTCTCGTGCATAATAACGACCAATGAAACAAAGTACGTACTAATAAACAGGAAAACTATATAGGCATTCAAACTTTATGGCACCCAGACCCATAAACCCCGTCTTTAACAGCCATGCAAATTTATCGCTAACACTTTGCGAATTGTCTACACTTTGTAACCGAAAGTACTAAAATTTCAGTCTAAACATCAATACAAAGGCACCATAAATAATGTCCATTAACTAATTAGACGGGAACTTTGAGTTTTGTCTGATTTAAGGAAGACTTCGCAATGTTATCTATTATTTCGCGAACTTCCGCCAGCATTGAAGAATATTAGAATAGAGATGTTTCCTAGGTAAAAAAATAATAATTCTTATTAGTCCGTATTTTACATTATCAAAAAATATTAGACACGTAATTTTTCTTTTGTCAATTAAACAAAAAATGACGAAGATATGGCGCGTTGAAGTTCCGCGTGACGAGGCGTGACGTCACTTGTTCCTAAAACGCTCATACAAAGTGTAGGAACAAGTGACGTCACGCGAAACTTCAACGCGCCATATCTTCGTAATTTTTTGTTTAATTGACAAAATAAAAAATACGTGTCCAATATTTTTTGATAATCTAAAAGACTGACTAGTTAGGAAAGTAGCCTATTGAGTAGCTACAGGATTTATTCTAGGGAGCGAAATTGGCCAAAAAATTTAAAGAAAGAAAGAAAATACATTTTTTTACAACATCACAAGACACATCATCAATATTTTTACAAAACAAAAGAAAACACGAAAACTAACGATAGAATGTGTCATTGCGGTTGCAAATCGGACACTGGCTCAGCATAATACTGAGGCGTTTATAGCACCCCAGCGCTGATTTTCAGCCAAAACTGTTGGTGATACCGGGATCGCCGCTTAGATAGGTAAATAAACTGCACACTAATAGCTATATAAGGCTACATGCGTAAATAAATAAAATAAAGGTTTTTGTAATGACAACAAATAAGCAACAAAAAACAAATAGCTTTCGCCCTAAGGTGTACCTGCAAGTCACACCTAGGATCGGAGTTTGCTTACTCGGAACCGCCAATTTTATGTCCACAGCATAGACAACTATTGTTCCTTACGCTGGGTAACCTATAATTACTTTAGTTTCAGCATTTTCCAGAGCTAAAATGGCGGGCGCTTGCCTCCCATTCAATGAAACCTCGGTTTATGTCGATCCATATATCACTGTAATGTGTCGTGAGTAATCCGCTTATTTCAGGCCCTGAATAGAACATATTTTTCAAGTTTCTGGTTATTAGGGGTGAATGAACTTGAACAATTTTCAAATATGAATTGGGTCCGAGTCTATGGTCTTCCCTCCCGTTTAAAAAAATGGCAAAGTGCGAGTATACTGTGAGTTTCTTACATATTTAAGAGCGCGTATAAAATAAATTTGTATGTATGTAAAACTCACTTTTGTACGTTAAACACAATAACAGATAACAAGAAAAACAGATGCTTGGCGGGACATGTACGTACGTACCTACACGTCCGAACGAACCTGCACCAATAGAGATGATTTTTTAAATTTTCAACTGACTGCCTCGATTTCTCGGCCCATCAGGTCACTCTTCAATGAAGAGTGTTCTAAACTATTAAAAAAATCCAATATTTGATCCAGATTTGTAGTTAAACTTTAGAATAAAAGAAACAATACACAAAAGCGACACAGAGTTCTCCAGTACCTAACCCTAGTGCAGGGACACGTATTACATACTTTTTGTAAAACATTGTTTATGTTATCTTCTATTGTTACTTGTTGTTTATTGAATAAATTATCTTATCTTAAGCTCAGTATTAGAAGCCTCACCAGACTTACAAACTTATGATAGTGCTTAAAATATCTGGGCTAATCTCCAAAGCAGATCGGCTTAAAGAAAGCTTAGCCAAGCCATCAAAACTTTCCTACAGTCTCGGCAGCATATGGGACCGACTGCTACAACTACGAACGACATCGTAGCATTTTTGTAATACATTACCTGTATTGTTGACCAACCATTACGTGACAAGCGTCTAGGCCACGCAATGAATTGAGAAATTGGTTTGACGCCGTTCGCTGAATAGTGGGCCCTTTAAGTGCTAGATTTTAGTTCGTGCCCTAAAATGACAATGGAATTGGTATGAGATGATTGATTTTATTAATTCGACGACGTGCGAGACTGACAAGTAGGTTTTATCACGTTTTTATACCGGTGAACTTTTAAAATAGGTTATTGACTTTCAAAAGAGCTAGTTGGTTCATTTATAGGTAAACTAGAGTATTTTTACCTTGCTCTCCGCAACCAAAATACGTAGAAAACCCTACTAATATTATTAATGAAAAAATTTTAGATTACCTCCCATAGACGTAAAGTGGGGGTAATTTTTTTTCTCGACTAACCCTATAGTGTGGGGTATTGTTGGATAGGTCTTTTAAAACCATTGTGGGGTTGCAAAAATGATTTTTCTATTCAGTGATCTGTTTGCGAAGTATTCAACTTTAAAGCGAAAATTTTCATTAAAATCGACCGTCCCCCCTCCTCTAAAATCTAAACTGTTGGGTGGAAAAATTTGAAAAAATTCAGAATGGTACTAAAGTAAAATCAAATTTACTAGGAAAATTATAGTAGCTAAGATTGCTTGGAAATTATTTGTAGTTTAAGAGTAAATAGTAGCCTAAGGTATAAAACATACCTAAACTTGGATGATTCCGTACACATACGAAATCCTTAGAAAAATATTACTTGATTTTTCGTAATGGCTACGGCACCCTACCTTGGGCGTGTCCGACACGCTCTTGGCCGTTTTTTTTTTTACCAAATGTGCTTGTTGTTCTTGTTGACTATACTTGTTGTCATTTAACCTATGTATTTTCATGTGTTGTTCGAATTTCGACTCTATCTACTATGCTCTACAATTTGTATCGACTAGTATATCAAATTGGACATTTATGTCCTATTTGATCTACGAGTTTACTACTTCTAACGATAGAGCAAATTAGAGGAAAAGAAATCCCTGAAATTAATACACAAAATTGCTAGTTTAAAAGGTACCTATTAATTAAATTAGATTAAATAGAAAGGTAACTAAAGGTTCTCAATTTACTAAGTTGACGCCAGCGTCAACTTCGTAAAATTAGAGAACAACTAGTTATCTCCAATAGGTCAATGGCTCTCCAACTTTAGCAGCCACTTCGAACTTCTACATTGGAGTTCAATAAAAAGTAACCTCCAATATTTCATAACTACGGGCGGAACATTTGAAATTAGTTGGCGAAGAGGATAGTAGGTATAAGAGTTAAAGTAATTTGTATAAAAGAAAACATGTCAATTTTTGTGGTGAGAAAAACTATATTCAAAGATTTTTTATCATCATCATCATTTCAGGCGTAGGACGTCCATTGCTAGACATAGACCTCCCTCATTGATACCTAATCATTACGGTTGGTAGCGAATTGCATCCACCTTGAACCTGCGGCCTTCACCAAATCGTCCGTCCATCTCGTTGGTTGACGTCCCACTCTGCGCTTACCAGTCCATGATCTTCATTTTAGAACTTTTCGGCCCCAACGACCATCTGTTCTGCGTGCTAATATGGACCCATTGCCATGTCAACAAGCGAATCAGTTTGGCTATGTCGGTGACCTTGTTCTTTTACTAATCTCCTCATTCCTGATTTGGTCTCGTAGAGAAACCCTGAGTAGTCCTCTGTTTAATTCCGGTATATTTGTATGAAAAATACGAATGTTTGTTCTCGAGCCTTACATGTTAAATAATTATGTATTTAAGTATGTGTCAATCTATACAAGTATTTTTATCCGTTGACATAACACAAGCTTTGCTTCCCTACTTTGGGACTAAGTCAATTGGTGTAAAATTGTCCCGTGATATTTATTTATTATTATCTTAACTCGCACTTATTCCCATAACTAATAACTTTTGGGGCTTAATCACGAACTATTTAATTGCTGAAACCATCTCGATGTTTCGACCGCATTGCAACGGCCGTGGTCACAAGTCGACTGAAGTCAAAGTCAAAGCCAAAATTCTTTATTCAATTTAGGCATCAATTGATGCTCCTATGAACGTCGAAGAATCTACCACCGGTTCGGAAAAAACCCTGTTGAGAAGAAACCGGCAAGAAACTCAACAAGGTATATTTTTTTCAATCAGATCTATCAACAATATCACTTCGACACTCTCAATATCCTGGGATTCATCCGAAGATATATATCCCTGCGCAATTTCCTATCATCGGATTCCACGCTGAAGAGAGCTTACATCCACATGCTAGTATTTTTTTTATATTTCCTTATTTCAACCGCTTCACGCACCATTCTGCAGTAAGTAATGACGTTCAGTGGAGAGGTTTTTGGTATTGTGAAACTCGATCGAATGGTTTGGTCCAGATTCTAACAAATGATCGGCTATGGCTGATCGCACTTACCCTATTGGCAATACGGTCGTGTTCAGATGTATTTGAGCTAAATAGCTCAACGTATATCATCGCTGTACGCCACTAATCATGAATTTTCTAGGTTGTTGTGTCTGGCGCCATGCCACGGATGGTAGCATAAGATATTGTACTTTCTTAAAATAATATACATGATGGAAGCTTAGATATTGATAGTATAAATTCAGCAATATTGTTTCATGATTCGATCATTCTCCGTAAAATATGTAACTTCACCCGTAAACTTCGTTTTTTTTTGCAAAAGAAAAGAAAGAAGGGATTAGAAAGAAGGTAAGCAATCTTGATGACAATGTGTTTTGAACGGAGACACAAATATGTAACAATTAGAAAGGACATACGCCCATTTACATTCTTTTGGCTTCGTAAGTAATAGTTACTATTTTTTAAAAAGAGTTTGTTACTAAAAATAATCAGCAAGATTGTTTACCCTATTTCTAATGCTAAAAAAATCGTAGTATAGTAACTACCCATACTACGACTTTTTTAGCATATAAACCTACCCTTTGTACCTACAAAGCTATATATATATCGTGAGAATTTCAAAAAACCCCTCTGTAGTCCTTGCATGTTTATAATCATAAAAGTGACCTATATTTATATGTCCAAGGATGTGCTATGGAAGTTGATGAGTCAGTTAGGTGGCGGTTTTTCTATCTAGTTAATAAATCGAATCACTTATCATAATCATACTTGCAATACCAACGTTTGCAATAAAACATGTAGAACCACGTTGTTTTCAGGGTGTTTTTGAAATGTCATCTCATAGAATGCGGTAAGTTAGGTACCTACTTAGATTATTTATACACTAGATGGAGTGTCAGTAGCAAACACTGCGATACAAAATGTCCAAAAACCCATATTTGACAGCTTCATCTTACGATCGCGTTACGTCATTCAGACTGAAGGGCAAATGACATAATAAGCCAATTTGTTGGCTTATATTTTTCGGGACGTTTTCATGCCGCCTAAGCTCTATCTAGTGTATAAATAATCTAAGGTTAGGTACGTTCAATAGAAACTGTGAAAAAAATACTGTTTCAGAAATAAATTATCTTATGAAATTATCAAAAATGAAAATTGTCTATACTCAGCAAAATGTTTGTTTGTTTGTTTGTTTATACTCTTTATTGTACAAAAGGAAAACAAAAAGGTGTATAGAGGTTTCTGCACGATGTTTTCCTTTACTGTAAAGCTCAAGGTATATTTTGAAAAACTCAGAGGTGCAAGCCTAGGTTCGAACCTACAACCCTGTGTTTGAGAGGCCATAGGTCAAACCACTTTTAGAACTAATTAAAGTTAGTTAGTTTGTTCGGTTAGGTTTATCACAACCATCAGCCCAGCCTAATACGTCACACTAAAGGCCTCCTCTCAGAATGACAGGGCAGGGCCAAGTGCGGACTGGGAACTTCACACACACCATTGAATTTCTTCGCAGGTTTATGAAGGTTTTCTCCGTTAAGATGCATGTTAGGTTCATCATCATTATCATTTCAGCCGAACGACGTCCACTGCCGAACATAGGCCTCCCCCAAGGCTCGCCAAACGATCGGTCCTACGCCATACGCTCCATCTTGTTGGAGGCTCTCACTCGAGAACCTTTCGGCCCCATCGGCCGTCAATTCTACGAGCGATGTGTCCTACCCACTGCCACTTGAGTCTGGCGATTCTCCGCGCAAGAAGGATTTCATCATTTCTAATGCGATCTCTCAAAGAAACTCCGAGCATAGCCCTCTCCATTGCCGTCTGAGTGACTTTGAGCTTTCTTATGAGGCCCATCGTTTTAGGTCCACAGGTTAGGTTGGTAGAATAATATTCATTCAGTATAATATTACAGTGCTCCCACAATCTTCCCATTGGCACAGTATAAAACCGTAAGCCAACTTCAAGTAGATCCATAGAAAACACACACTTAAATTAAATATATTTTGATTTATTTCTGTGGTAGCACATTAAATAACGTTTTAATAAATCGACAACACAAAATTTTGGTTGTTTTTCGTTTTTTTAGTATACGTCGGTGTTAAAATATAAGGAATCCTGTAGAGATCACTTTCATCAACAGGACATTTTGACATCCGTATCGGTGTAAATATTCGAGATAATACTTTATGTTCGAACTCGCATTAACTTATTTAAAGTAAGAGCTAATCATAATCCCAGAGTGACCAAAGACTGCCTTAATATTGTTGCTGTGGCTCCGAATGAAACAAAACTGTCAAAGAAAACCCCAGAAGCAATGGGTCGAATCCTGTACAATAAGTTACCCTACGCAGTAAAAGCTATCAAGAGTGATGCCGTGTTCCGCCTCCGAGTAAGAGTGCTACTGCGGGATAAGACGATATATAGCACTAAGGAATATCTTTCCAATGATTATAGTAAATTTGATAAACATGAGACCTCCCTGATAAAATTACGAGTAGAATATATTATAATTATATGCTTACTAAAATTATCATTATAATACCAATTAATATTTCAATGAATTTTTGTGTGTAATATTATATAATGTATCCTAAATCCACAATGACGAGTCATGGCTGTTCTGTTTGGCTCTATATGTTATGTTAAGTGTTAATTATGTAACAGCTATGATAATAAAAATTTCTGATTCTGATTCAAAGTGTACTGCGTTAAATTGGTGATTTTATCATGAATCAAAAATACTAAAACAACGGGTACGTATTAAATACTAAGTACGAGAAACCGAATGTAATAAAATTTGAAATGGGTCAAAATACCGAAAATATTTTTTTTATTAAACCGTAAACTTGTTAAAGATTGTTATAAAATTAACCTTACCTAACCTAGTGGGTTTCATACAATGCTATTTTAATAAATGCTAAGAAGTTTACTGTTTTAGAAAAAAATATTTACGGTATTTAACCCATTCGATTCGATATTTTAATATATTCGGTCTTTCGTCCTTTGGTATTTTAATACATATCCAAAGAACCATTTTATCTTGTTCCTCCGCTACCACTCCGCTCCGCTATGACGCACAGATGTAGCTATCATACACGTGTGGTAGCGAAAGAGCAGTGTAAAAAGGCTGTAGGTACTTTATATCTAGTAACACCTGAACCCAACAATTAATTAAAAATCAGATGAAAAACTTTCACAGAGGTGTCTAGTCGGACTAACCCACTCATCCGTTGAAATAATCCGGAATTTCATGACTCTTTGTAGACTACTTACTGATTTACACTGTGGCGTTGGATAACAAAGTGCTATCGATATAAAATACAATCTCAAACATCGGTTATTGATTCAGGAAGCGCAGTAATCTGTGAGATGAGTTGCGCATAAGTGGATAAGCCGAGTAAATTGCGGCGATCAAGAATATGTATGAAAGACGAATGTATGAATGTATATCGTCATCATTTCAGCCGAAAGACGTCTACTGCTGAACATAGGTCTCCCCCTAGGCTCGCCAAACAGATTGGTCCTGCGCCATCCGCATACAATTCCCGTCACCTTCACCAGGTGGACCAGGTTGGACCCGGGTACGTCCCAAAACTGCAGCCAGTAATACTGGAGGGCGGGCAGCAGCGTCTTTAATATATACCTACCTACAGTATTCCACTGCGGTCGCCAACCCGCCTGCCAAGCGTGGCGACTACGGCAAATACCCCCCCCCTATGGCTGAGTCCAAAAGAGAGCGGCCCCTAGTCTGCTGTTCCTGGCTACGGTAACGGCCTGGGTAACAGCGGGGCAAGGGATGCTAAGAATCCCCGGTAGCGATCCTGATACCACTGGTGAAGGTGGCGGGAACGTATGAAAGAGTAATTAAGGATAAATTCGTGCTGGAATAATTGATCATCATCAGCCTATGCTCGTCCACTGCTGGACATAGGCCTCTCCCATGACAAGCCACTGAGCATGATCCTCGGCCACTCTCATCCAGCTCTTGCCAGCCGCCTTGCGAAGATCATCGCTCCTCCGAGTCTGAGGACGTCCTACGCTACGTTTGCCGATCCGTGGTCTCCACTCAAGAACTCGTCTACCCCAACGTTAATTCAGGGTTTGTAACCAAATGAGACCATGTTATTAGGGTAAAACAGCCTATGTAATACTCCCAAAATTTAGTTATATTTACACTTCATTCATCCAAATACATCTAGCCGTTTTAGCGTTAAGATGGACAAAACACACACTCACTCAACTCGGTCTACGTTACGTTTCACACAAGGGACAGGCCTTCTCTCAAATTGAGAAGGCTTAGGCCGTAGTTCCTACCTGGGGCCAGTGCGGATGGGAACTTCACAAACTCCATTGAATTTCTTCTCAGACGTGTGCAGATTTCCTCACGAAGTTTTCATTCACCGTGCATGAAGCTCATGGTAAATTTCAAATATAATTTTGCACATAAATTCCGAAAAACTGAAAAGTGCGAGCCCGGATTCCACCCTACGACCTAGGGAAGCAATAGGTCAAACCACTGGGCCACCACGGCTAATGCTAAAACATTTTCCAGGAAAATCCTTTATTATTCGCGTGGAAAATATTTAAGTAGCGTACCTAAGATGCCTGTCGGGCCAATATTTCCTAATAATGCGTTCCCATTTTTATAGAATGAATAATTTATAACTAGGCCTGAGCGATGGACTGAACTCGTAATTAATTACCTTCCTGACTATTATAATATTGACTCGCTTTATTCGTTATACAGGCTGTTTATCATTCTTGTCGAGTGCATGGATAAGACTTGCCGTCTGTGTGTTGTAAGAAGACACTAATATCTAAGGCGTAAAAAAATGGGCATGGACAAGACGAAGGTCATGTTAAACGCCCATGTTGTACCATCACCCGTTACACTTTAGATACTTGGGTAGTCGAATAAGAAAAGACAACACGTTGGAGTCAGAGATACCAGCCCGAATAGCAGGCGCTGCAACGGCCTTTGGGAAACTCAAGGCGCGAGTTTGGAACTCACACGACCTCAAGCTTAAAACTAAAATATTAGTGTACAAGGCAATCGTTTTGCCAACGTTACTGTACGCCGCAGAGTCGTGGTGCTGCTATAAAACAGATATCAAACGACTAGACGCCTTCCACCTTTATTGCCTTAGGTCCATTTTGCATATTAAGTGGCAAGACCATATCCCAAACACAGAAGTGCTGCGCCGCACCGGCTTGCCAGGGGTAGAAGCGCTTATAATGAAACAGCAGCTTAGATGGAATGGCCACGTTCTTCGCATGGATGAGAGCAGATTGCCGAAGGCAGTGTTCTACTCCGAACTTGCCTGTGGTAAGCGCAGACAGGGTGGACAGTATCTGCGTTATAAAGATGTGCTCAAGCGTAACCTTATAGCTTGTGACTTGCCGCCTGATTGTTGGGAGGAGCGTGCTCGTCAGGGACCAGAGTGGCGTCGTACTGTGCAGAAGTCCGTGGCCACATACGAGGAGAGGCGTCTAGAAGACCTTGACAATAAGCGTCAGTTTCGCAAAACTCGACCGAAGCCTTCTTACATCTACACGTATAATCCAGCAGGGCAACTTCACTGCGCACCGTGTGGGTCGTATTTTCAAAACCAAGTTCGGGTTTGCGGGCCACATCAGGGACCGGCATAGCCACAACTTGAATTGGACATAATGGGAGTCGCCGTCGCCGGATACGGCGTGGACGACGATGATGATGATGATGATGATGATGATGACCATCTCCCGTTATAATTGGAGACTCTACGCTCGAAGTTGTTGACGACTATATCTACCTGGGACACACAATCCAATTAGGTAGGTTCAACTTCGAGAAAGAGGTCAATCGACGTATCCGGCTCGGCTGGGCAGCGTTCGGGAAGCTCCGCAATATCTTGCCATTCAATATACCGCAATGTCTCAAGTTTAAAGTCTTTGTCCAGTGTGTGTTGCAAGTGATGACTTATGACACTGAGACAATGGTGTAGTTTTTGTAGTTTAAGAAGTTATTTTCTCTGTAATATTATACTGAATGAACCAACCTAACCTGTGGACCTAAAACGATGGGCCTCATAAGAAAGCTCAAAGTCACTCAGAGAGCAATGGAGAGGGCTATATGTTCGGAGTTTCTCTGAGAGATCGCATTAGAAATGATGAAATCCGCGCAAGAACTAAAGTCACCGACATAGCTCGAAGAATCGCCAGACTCAAGTGGCAGTGGGCAGGGCACATCGCTCGTAGAACTGATGGCCGATGGGTCAAAAAGGTTCTCGAGTGGTGTCCACGGACCGGAAGACGCAGCAGTGTAGGTAGGCCTCCAAGAAGATAGAGCGACAACCTGGTTAAGGTTGCGGGATCGCGTTGGATGCGGAGGGCACGGGACCGATCTGTTTGGCGAGCTTTGGTGGAGGCCTATGTATGTTCAGCAGTGGACGTCTTTCGGCTGAAATGATGGATGGATGAAGAGTCTGGCGAAGAGTATTCGTAGGGTTTTTCCAAACAAGTGGTAGTTCGTCGACATTCATAAATGATTGTTATACCATATACTTCATAATAAATACGAACTGAAACATGGATGCACAGAAAAAGTCCAGCTCCGGAAATCGAACCCGGGTCCTCAGCATACACACAGTATACATACAGTACCCCTACACCACAACTGGTCGAAAATACAAAAAGATACTTCATACCAAAACTTGGGATTGTTATACCCTAAATTTATGTAATAAACATATTTTCATTTTGAGTTAGGTGACGTAGGATTGCTTACGTATTTTCAGTATCTTCAAATTATTTTGGAATATTTCAGCACGTGCTATCTAATAGATGGATAATTAACCATATTTTGCAGCAATTTTGTTAATAAGGTAATCTGCTGGCTCCGTTTGATCACGTATTGAAAAATATCTGGAAAACGGAATTAATGGAGTTTTCGCGTCGAAACTAAATCCAATTTATTTTATGCGACTCAAATGGCAAACTGATTTTAAATGATTTGGTTACTGATGATAACATTTAAGCGAGAACTTTGTTGATCAATTATAACATAACTATAAAATAAAAATTAAAAAAAAAACCCCAACGCAATTATGTCACTGTCAATGCCCGTTATGCGTCTAAAATCTCTTCCGCAGCTAACAAAAGAGCTGATAACTTTGAAACGGCGGCACCGATTTTGATGAAACATATCTAAGAACCATCGCCAAGAAACCTGTTTTCTATTAAAAAAAACCGCATCCAAATCGGTGCACCCGCTTAAGAGCTATGATGCCACAGACAGACAGACAGACACACACACATAGCGGTCAAACTTATAACACCCCTCTTTTTGTGTCGGGGGTTAAAAATAGCCTTGTTGATAAAACGAATACTGGTACTAGTACTAGGACAGTCGCTTATAGCTAAACCGTTTAAATAAGTCCTCGCCCGCGGGGTACAGAGGCGCGGGGTAGAAGACAAAGGGGGCCGGGAGAGGTGGGGGCGGCAGGCACACGAGGCGCGCTCGCCGCCCGTACCTCTCTCGGCCCCTTTGTCGTCTTACATTGCATGTTTGAGAAAAGCACTATACTGTACACACACACACACACACACACACAAATACACGCACACACACACACAAAAACACACACACACACACACAAAAACACACACACACACACACACACACATGCATACGCATACGCATGCAATCACATACCACCCATCCTATAATAACATCCTATAATTTATTTGTATACAATATATTTTAATCTCCTAAAAATTATATTATATTTAAAATGAGCACGGAGCCGACTGGCTCCGCGAACTTGTTGCTGCTCGCGTCCGACCGAGGCTTCGCCAGGGCCCAGTCTGAAAACCAGCGCCGGGCCTTGTTGCCCAGCTTATGCTGAGACTGGGACCCATTGTCAAACCTAATTGTAGTATATTTTTTATTATTAACTTAATTTACTTACTTTTTTCTTTTTCATTGATTTTTGTTTGTTTGTTGTTTTTTTTTGTAATTTTTACTTTAAACGCATGTTGATTTTCTTTTTAGTGGCAATAAATATTATTTGAATTTGAATTTGAATTTGAAGTAGCTGTAGGCGGGAAATGGAGTTGCCAGCCTTCATAACAATCAAGCCTCGCTACGCTCGGCAGTATACAGGGTGTAATCGTTAAGTGTGTCCAGGCGATTATTCCGTAACTATTACAGATATCAAAAAACTGTGAATCGAAAGTAAATTACCTACCTATTTAATAAAATTACATCTTTAACCTTTTTTAAATAAAAAGAGAAATATCCATAATTTTGACATCAAATACATTTAGTACCAGATTAGTAAAAAAGTGTTAGTTTAGTTTAAAAGGTTATTTTATAATTCATAAGTTTAGTTTTGATATTTAAAGAAACTTAAAAAAACAGTTATAAGTAATAAAACTATCTTTTACTTGAATAATATTTATTTTTTAGTAAGTACAAAATTTTCAAAGTGACGTTCTTATTGTGCGACACAATGACGGGCTTTAAGTATGCCAGTGTCAAAATTATGGATAATTTTCTTTATACTAAAAAGTTAATGATGTCATTTTACTCACTAGGTAACGTACTTTCGACATCATTTCACAGTTTTTTGGTATCTGTAATAGTTACGGAAAAATATAGATATAGAGTGTGTCCTTAACGATTATACCCTGTATAAGTTTGGTATTCGGCCGGTAACCCCTTACTTCCCGGCCTCTGTAGTAATGCACTATTATGCTTGAGAGGCCATTTTACGTCAAATCACTAGGCTACCATCACTTTTTACTTCATTTACATCATCCCAGCCTATATAAGTCCCAATGCAATACACAGGCCTCCTCTCGGAATAAGAAGACTTTTTACTTACACGGAACAGAACACTCCTAGTTGTGAGCTCTTGATTCGAGCAAAAGTTGAAAAACCAAAGCAATCGCTCTCAAAGGAACGTTTTTGTTCTATCATGAATAATCCACCATCTTGTTGATCTAAAATCTTCATGACTCACAAGTCCCGTTTACAACGTGTTGTAAATTGAACTTCATAGTAAAAGGACAGGGTGTAAATTCGAATAAATTAAATAGGAATCATATTACCTTATGGTTTTGACAGCGTTGGGCTTCCATCTTGAGTCGATTTCATTCTGCCTCTGGAATCCCATTCCATCCTTGGAATAATTCGAATTTCGAATCGCTCAAATATTGGAATATCATCGTTTCTCTATTGTTCAAATGTTTTAAAGTTACGCGGTGCTGTAATCGACGCTTTTGTTTAATAAATTAAATTTTCATCATTAGGGCTCTGAAAGTAGATTGTATTTAACTTGAAATCCGTGTTGTAAATTCGATTTACATCTTTAGGGATGTAAGTAAATTTAAAAATCGAATCGAATGGTGATCCTTTGTATTCACGAACTGGTAAACAAGGAGATTGTAATGCGTAATACTTACTTCCAAATCTCCATGCTGGCTGGCATAATGCTGCTGGCAGTGCTGGCTGAATGTGCCAAAGCCAAAGAGCACGAGGCCATTAAAAAAAAACGAAAGACGGTTTGGCGTGATAAATTTTCTTCCGCTCTGTTACAAATTGCGTATACATTTTTAACATAACGGTTTTTCTTTATTGCCTTGCATTTGTGATGAAAAGTAGAGTGTTCAACTCGAGTGTAAATGATCAATTACACCCGAAAACTATAAGCACCCTCGCTCGGTTTGCTCGCTCGTGCGCCTAAATATCTTGGGTGTAATTGATCACTTACGACCCTTGTTTATCAATCTACTATTATATGAGTGAAGTCTATGTACTTGAATGGCGTTCACGGACCGGAAAACGCAGTGTAGGTAGGCTTCCAACAAGATGGAGCGACGAGCGGAATAAGGTTGCGGGAGCGCGTTGGATGCGGATGGCGCAGGACCGGTCTGTTTGGCGAGCCTTGGGGGAGATGATTGTTGTATTGCAGTAATCTTGAAATGAATTTGCTTTGAATTATATCATTTCTAACCCGCCTTTGAGAATTTTAAATTAAATAATGTGGAATTGCAACTTGGAGGTACCTAGTTTTGCCAGTTACATTTTTTAATTAAGTTTCTTTAGAAAACAAAGGGTGTCTTGAAGAAAAACTTGGATGTTTGGTCTGTTGATTAGTTTAGTACTGGCCAGACATCAAAGGCGTTGTATTGGGCAATCCCTATCTGTCTAATATATAAAAATCTCGTGTCACGGTGTTTGTTATCGAACTCTTCCGAAACGGCTTGACCGATTTTTATGAAACTTTTTTTCTGTATCCGGTAGGTCTGAGAATAGGTCGTAGGCTATTTTTTATACCCCTATTCTTTGCAGACGGAGTCGCGGGCAACAGCTAGTCACAGTATAATATTTGGGTAGTTCTACGAGCGTTTCAACCACTATTACCACTATACCACTATACGTTTTTTTTTATCGTCCTACCCGCCTGTTTTGCAATGTCAGCACGCTATATAAGGACGCAGGCTGAAAACCAGCGCGGTGATGAGTAATCCTCACCGCACATGCTGAGCCTGAGCCTTTTGCCACATAATTTTGTGTATTTTTTCCTTTTTATGGGCAGTAAATGGTTTTTTTATTAGTTTCCTGTCACATGTATATTAATTAAAGAAATGAGCTACAGTTTGCATGATATTTTAATTAAAAAAAAAAAGATTTATCATCGGACTTTTCCGTCCATAGACACAGTACAATAGGTATGGTAATAAAAAGAAAAAGGGATAATATGTTAGTGACAATTATTCTTATCACCTATGTTAGTATTTATCTATACTATCTATACTAATATTATAAAGAGGAAAGATTTGTATTTTTGTAAGTAACGAATAACCTTAAAAACTACTGGACCGATTTCAAAAATTCTTTTGCCGTTAGTAAGCTATATTGTCGCTGAGTGCAATAGGCTATTTTTTACCGCGGGAAAATACCTTTTCCTACGGGAAAATTAATTTATCGCGGGCGAAGCTGCGGACGGAATGCTAGTAGATTATAAATTAAGAAAGTCACTAATTAGGCGACTTCAACACATCAGTCAAACAAACAAATAAATAATATAAAAATAAAAATGAATAGATGTCAATATAATCTATAATTTATAACTAAATTAAATTAAATTAAAATTAATAGTTTGAATGAGTGAATTTATATTTTACCGCAAGCACACTGTATTGTTTTACAAAAATCTTCCGTTTGGTGTGATTAATTTCTTCAATAACCAGGTCGTCGTTCCATCTTGTTGGAGGCCTACCTACACTGCGTCTTCCGGTCCGTGGACGCCATATGTGCCCTGCCTACTGCCACTTGGGTCTGGTGATTTTTCGAGCTAAGGAGCTAAGGAGCTTCTGGTTAAGGTTGCGGGATCGCGTTGGATGCGGAGGGCACGGGAATGATCTGTTTGGCGAGCCTTGGGGGAGGCCTATGTTCAGCAGTGGACGTCTTTCGGCTGAAATGATGATGATGATATTTCTTCAATATTTTCGACAGGAAACTGATAGCGGTTGAAACGCTCGTAGAACTACCCATTTGAGAATTCTCATGGGAATTCAGAAAAACCCCTAACTGAAATTGTCGAAATCAACTGGCGGGATTATTGATTTACGAAAGCAAAGCCGTGGGATATGGCTAGTGTAACATATTTTACTGCTTTAAAAAAAATATATAAGTATAAAAAATACGAAGCCAACTAGTTACTTGGTAATTTCATATAAATACTTTTTTATACTAATCATCTCAAAAGGGACAGTTAATCAGATAACAGTTAACACATTGACAGTCTAGACCAGGGGTTCCCAATTTTTTTGTGTCAAGGAACCCTAATTGATTACATTTTTCCTAGCGGAACCCTTCTTTGATAACACCTTAAAATAGGTATAAATGAAAAACAATTAAATGTGCTCACCGCACATGAAAATATTTTTTACGGAACCCTTATTGCCCTTCCACGGAACCCCAGGGTTCCGCGGACCACCTTTCGGGAACCGCTGGTCTAGACTGTCATATATGGTACGCGACGAAATAATTAATTGAGTAATGTGCCAATTGTAGAACAACAAAACTGAACATCATTCATGCTTTCCAGATCAAGCCCATGCCAAGTATGAAAAACCGCGAACATTTGGGCAGCTAGGCAGAAAAATGGCGATGATATAAGGGTTTTTTCGTGACTATGGAACCCCGAAAAATTACCTAATGAGAATAATTAGTATGTAAATACAGCTCTTAATATCATACGTAAATTCCCATATTAATGAAAATCCTAATAAACCAACATTTGTTCACAAAAGTAGAGGCTTTTGTTTGCTTTTTTCTCACGTTATTGCCCGCCGAAACAAAAGCGTTTTATTTATTTTAAATTGAAAAGGTTTATATTGAAACGATTCAATGCTGTACTGTGCTGTACATACCTTAATTTTTTTTACTGAAAAGTTTTATTTAATCATTACTTTAGTGTTTCATTTTAATCTTTGATTGAACGTTACGTTATAAGCTCTCGCATAACAATCGTAACATACCTATGTTTTTAAATTGTTTAAGTTAACACATTTTTACTAAAATAAATGCTTAATAATTAAAGAAAAAGCTCACCTTAGTGTAAGTGTTTGTCCTGTAATTTGTTCAATTCAAGTATTTTATGTACATACTTACCTAATTATAATCTTGTCCAGACACATCTCTATTGCCATAATTATTAATTGTGCTACCCAATGTTTTTATACGCATCCATGGACAGCTATATAGAACAATGAAACCTTTCAGCTTTATTATTTTATTACACAGTAAATTAGATGTTCTTTTCTCACACAATAGATTTTTTAATGTTTGTAATTAAAAAATCATCGCTTTCGTTGGAGTATAATGATTGATACTAGTTTATCAAAATTTATTTGAAATAAACAAAACTGTAGTTTTTAAATAAATTATTCCCTTAAATATATATATTTGTCAAATATATACCTCACCCCTTCCCTCTTCCCCTCCCTCACCCTCTTCCCCTGTTCCCTTTCCTTTAGGGCCGACAACGCACTGGCATCGCGTAAAGCGCTGCGGGTGTCTATGGACAGTGGTGATCATTTAACATCAGGTGACCCACTAGTTCGTTTGTCAGGCCTTTCTAACATAAAAAAAAAAAAAAAAAAAAAAAAAAAATTAATACAAGCTTTTTGTTGGCTGTACTTATTTTGCTAGTCACCGAAGTAATCGCCAAGACGAATCAAACGAGACCAAACTCGATGCGGTCGTGTCGGTTTATTACAGAGCAGTACCTCTACCATGAGTTTACACTAGTTCACAGTGACCGTACTCGCTAGCGACGGCGTAAATGATGTGTATGGAGAATTGTACTTCCGTAAGTGACCACTAGAGGCGCTGTACAATTCTCCATACAAATAATTTACGCCGTCGCTAGCGAGTACGGTCACGTAAACTAGTGTAAACTCATGGTAGAGGTACAGAGTTCTTATAGCCACCTTCCACTCCTATATTATATGGTCCGATAATAAATGATTTTTATTTTTTATTTATGAGATACTTATAGGCTTAGCTAATTTAAACTATGCTTGAAGGCTTGCTCTTCAAATATTTTTAAATATTCTGTGGTATTATTCTGTTTTTTTTCTCTACCGAATAAAATCTAAAGCTGCCTATAGTACCTAAATTGCTAAATTGTGTGAAAATTCATGATGCACAAATGCATGCTTGAGCTTAAAATGTGTAATAACTTCTAAGATTCCAATTCATTAAAGATCAAAACATTTATTCTGTAAGTATGCCGGCCGGAAAGGGCACCGTGTCTTTTTTTTTTACTTCCTCCAATTTCCGAAAGATCATCATTGCCAAAAAGAATGCACCGCAAGTTTCCACCAAAAATTATATTACAATTCACTTAACTGTTAAGTCAAGCAAGACAAAGTCAATTAAAAATAATATGTACCTTAAAGACAACTTATTTCCTGATAAATACAACCTAGGTCTCTTCAAGGCTAGAGTGAATAGGCTGTTACTGAACCAGTGAGGTACACCTTTGGCCTCATCTACACTTTTCATCAGGTGAGATAGTGGTCAATCACGGGTCAGTTTTATGTAAAAAAAAAAAAAATTACAGTGTAACGAAACACGAAGTATAATAATTCATAATGATTATATTAAATTTTTATAGAGATTGCAATTCTGATTAATATTATATATATTGTTATATATATTTTGAAGGTTAAGATATTTTAATCGCCTGAAGAAATTTATATTCCAGTAAATGAAAAACTTCGAAACCTATTGACACCGATACTAAAATTGTTCGACTGTAATTTTTTGTGTGGATCATTAAAATATTCGATGCCGTCTCTGGTTTCAACCAGCTAAGGTACATGACTATTTATAACAGTACGTCAGATAAAGTTAGAACTTTAAAAGTGAAGCCGTGGTAGTCTGGTGGTTTGACCTATGGCCTCTCAAGCAGAGGGTCGTGGGTTCAAATCCAGGCTCGCACCTCTGAGTTTTTTGGAATTATAAAATTAATTTGAAATTTAACATGAGCTTTACGGTTAAGGAAAACATCGCGAGGAAACCTATATACACATGCGAAGAAATTAAATGGTGTGTGTGTGGAGTTCCCAATCCGCACTGTGCCCGCGTGGGAACTACGGCCCAACCCCTCTCATTCTGAGAGGAGGCTTGTACCCTGCAGTGGGACGTATATAGGCTGGGATGATGTTTAAAAGTTATGATAAAAAAAAATCATGAGCAGTTTTTGTAAAACTATGTAGTTAATAATTAATTAGCTTCTATTCTAAAAAAATTCGGATTATTGCCTCGGACTAATTTTGGAGCGATTAGTTTAATATTTCATGAGGTCGTTGTGGTTTGTTTTAAGGATATCCGCTTATCTGATTTATAGATTTAATTTGAGTTAGAGTTTTATATAATTTATTCTACTTTAAACTTGTTTATTTTGTTATTTGACAGTTTACCAGTTGGTTTTCTATTTGATTTTTGAAATTATCTTAGCATTTCAAGCAGTAGTTGTCTTGCAGGACAAATATCCACACAAAAACAAAATAAAAATGAACAAAATACGATAGCCGCAAAAATTTTTAATAGGCTGTTTATCGCAAATTGCAGAATTTTAAACTAAATGAAATTTTACTAACAACTTACCACATCTATTACAGCGGAATAAAAAATCCATAAAATTAACTCACTTCTAAATCACAACACTAAATTACGACTCGCCACTATAAAAAAAATCAAAACCAACCAGTCACAGTGCCAATCACACTTTACAATAAAATTCAAAATCTTCGACGTTCGAAAATCGAAATTCAAACCACCATCTACCGCAAATACGTGTTGCCACGCCGGGCGATTCAGCTTGACTGGCTGTATGATAGCTCTTACCATTGTAACAGAGATTTAACAAAAAGCTTACTTATAGAGAAAATGTGAATGTTTAGTGACTTGGAATGTGGTGACTTTTATCTTTAACCAAAAAAATTTAAAGTCACATTTCAGTCATTCTTTTCTCGTATGAAAGATAGCTATTTTCAGTATAAGGCACTTCGATGCGGTTGTTTTTAATGGCTACTCGTATGTGTTAATGTGGTTCTAATGCGTTTAGTTAAGAAGTTGATAGACGACTTAAAAAACCAACTCATCTTTAACTTTGGGACTGGAAACACGGCATTTAAAACTTGACCAGCGCTGAATTAGACATTGTGTTTACCTATCCTCTATAAATATTTCGACGCCGGCAGGCACATCATAGCTTGTTCTCTTGCATGGTTATCAATATCACCTAAATGTACCTATGTTGACGAAATAAATGAATTTGAATTTGAATTTGAATTAGTATTTGCTTTTTTTTGTGGAGTGTTTCAAAAGATCACTGTTCATTTTTGAATTCACTAATAATAGTACCTATAGCTAATTGTTGCTTGCAACTTTGTTTGTGTCCTTTGAAAAGTTTGACGTTATTAGGATAAAATATAGCTCTTGTAACTCCCCTATAATATAGCCGCCAATAGGTAATAGAATAAATTTATTCAATCAGTTCAGTATTTTTTAGTTTATCTTTTTTTCCTTTTATAATGTTAGTGAAGGTAAGATAAGGTAGGGTGTGCATTTTTCTGTACATAACCCGTATTTAATGCCTCGGTTGTATTTATAGCAAGTAAAAAAAATCAGTTCATTGTTGAAAGCATCTCTGAAATCAGGTTACGCTTTTCCGGTCTAATGTTGTTTGTCAAAATCTTTTGTGGGTTTTAAAATCAGTTAGTGAGTTTTTTTTCTAAAATAAAAAGATTATTATCAAAGTCGACCTTTTACAGTCAACTGTTTTAAAGATTATTTCTTAATTTCACACGTAATTTATGTGAGGGTAGAAGACATTATCTCGTAATCACCCCACTTTTCTTCAACCTGATGTTTCCCTGTGCTTTTGTTGCTTACACAGAGGCTTATTTATGTGGTTAATTTATCCACCCTCGCTTTCCCATTAAATATGTACCATGCACCATATACAGGGGGTCCCAAAAACTCAATGATGACCTGGTACCGGGTAAGAGGTCAAGTTGTACCAGTTTTGGAAAAAAATAAGAAAAAAAATCCGCGTCACTTAGTTAACAGATATCGATATCTTAGCGCACAATCTTATTTATTACAATGTACTCATTGACGTACAATAAAACAACTAGACTCCCAATCACGCTCAAAAATTGTCCGAAGCAAAAGTCTGCACACGCATCTATTGTGCAGAGTTTTGGTTCAGTTGTGTTTCGACCGCGCGTTGATTACAACGTCACTTCTCGCCCCGTATTCGTATATGTCTCTTTCGCACCGTAATCAAACTCACGAGAAAAAAAAAGACAGACAGTCTAGCTTCCGCTTCGCATGACCACTTCACTGCATTCTTTACTCTTTAGGCGGTTTCCAGCGCGTGACGTCATGTCTCTACTTCGAACGATCGTATTCAATTGACATTAAACATTACTGCTACGAAATAAGGTGTTAATTTGAATTAATGCTGTTAATGTTATCTCACACACAACGCAGCTCGGACGTTTTTTGAGGAACTTTTGTTAAGCCATTGGGAGTCTAGTTGTTTTATTGTACGTCAATGAATGTACTGCACATATAAATTAGCACTGTATGTCCTAGTGTACAAAGCTACTACTTAATTGTGTACTGAATTGTAATTAATACGACTGTGTACTAAGGTATCGATATTAGAGTCACATAACATAAAATGTCTAGTATCGCTTAAGTGACCAGTATTTTTTATTTATTTATTTTAGAACTATTATAATTTGGCCTCTCACTCGGTACCAGGTTATCGTTGAGTTTTGGAACATCCTGTATTGTCTTATAAAAGGTCATCATCATCATCTCAGCCTATATACGTCCCACTGCAGGGCACAGGCCTCCTTTCAGAATGAGAGGACTTGGACTGTAGTTCCCACGCGGGCCCGGTGCGGATCGGGAACTTCACACACACCATTGAATTTCTTTTCAGGTGTGTACAGGTTACCTTACGATGTTTTCATTCACCGTTAAGATCATGGTGAATTTCATATGCAATTTCGCACATAAATTCTGAAAACTCAGAGCTGCGGAGCCGAGATTTGAACCCACGACCCTCTGTCCTCGACCGCTAGGCCACCACGGCTTTTAGGTATAAAGGTGTCTAGGAATTAATCCGGAATAGATAGTTGGTTTAACTTGATTACATTTAGATTCTTTGTTAAATCATGCATGTGTTACGTACCATATATGGCACAATGGGCTTTGAAAGTGTTAACTAATATTTTTAGTGGCCAGTTTATTTTTTTTCTATCAGCGACAAAAAAATGATATTTATTTTTAATTCTTTAATTTATAAAAGCCATGTAAAACCAAACCTTAGAGTCCAATCCCGCTACTCTAAACATTTAGACAACGTATTCGTAAACACTTCAGAAAAATCCGACATTGTTTGGACAATATTTAATATCCGTAGCTAATTCCGTCTGTTTACTGAAAGCGCGGTTATGATCACGCTTGGCTTGCGGTATACAGGATGTATTCGGAAAGTGATAGAGATGGCTCACGTAAATACCCGCTCGTCCTTAGGGACACCGCGTTCCCTCCCAAAATACTAGATGTTTCAAAATACTACATACCACATTTCTATCTTACCGGGTACTCGTAGCACCACGTTAAAAAATCGAAGATTACTATAATAATAATAATTCATTTATTTCTCGAACAACAATGGTCCAGCATTAAGAAATACAAATAATTACAATAATGTAATACAAAATTAATTCTAAAAAATTACAAAATAAATAAGACCAAAATACAAAAAAATAAATAAAAATAATAATAATAATAATAATTAATTAAAGGCGTAGGGACGTGACGACCCCATCGCCCGCTGGTGTTGTGGTGTCTGTCACCAGCGCAGTCAGTCATCGCAGGGCGGCTTGTGGCGAGCTGTTGGTGCGTAGCGACACCACGAACCCAAGACCTCCAAGGGTACACATACACACATGCGCTTATACACACACTCACACACAGCTACACACCTACCCCGCCTCTAGTTTGCCTTTGTTGGCCGCCTAGAGTGGAGCGCAAGAGCTAAATGCTCGAAGGATGGATGTGTTTCCGTAAGTGGCGAGTTCGCATTTTGAAGTTTAAAGTCCAGGAACACCTCTCCATCCTTAGCCGTTCACACCAATGTTGCCGCCTCGTTGCCCCGAGTGGGCAATAGTTTGAGGGGCCCATTTAGTGAATGGCGAGTCACCGCCTACCAAAAATTCAGTTTATGAGATATTGAAATGGTAGGTGTCCGTTATCTCACTCCATAGCCCGGTAATCCTGTCCACAACATCCCAACCCCATAGCCAATTCCATGTCGCTTCCTACCTGGCAATAGTTTGGCAACTGTGGAGGACTGTCCGCTAGCACATCCTCATGGTGTATTAGGGGATAGACTTCCATAGTTGCGCCCATCTCATTTATATTATATGGTACCAAAGGCCTCTTCATGTTGGCTTCGGCCCCATGAATGCCTTTCAAATGACCGGGTCCCCATGGGCCCGTGATCGGAAATCCGTACCAACATAATAATTAATACGAGCGATTGCTCCCTACATGGAGGTGCATGCAGTGCCTCATGTACGGGCAGTCTAGTCTATCTGCAGTCATAAGCAGGATGCCGTTGCGGCTAGCGCGCAGCCTGGCGCGCCCGGCCGCGCAGCGCTTGCGCAGCGCGCTGTAGAAGCAGTCTGTGCGCGCCTCCGCGAACATGCCCGAGGCGCTACAGAAACGCGGTAACCGCAGCAGCACCCTGAACGCATTATTATATTGAACGCGCAGAGCGTTCAAAGACTTTCGAGTGTATTGTGCCCACAGGTTACACGTGTAAAGGGAAGTGCAATACGCCTTAAAAAGGGTCCTTTTAACTAAAGTAGAACAACGTGCAAACCTGTGAGCAATCATATTGGCTCGCGCCGCCAACGACCTGCGCTCCCGCTCGATGTCCGCATCGTCTTTCAAATCTTCGGTTAACACATGGCCGAGATACTTAAAGCTAACCACGGAGCGGAAGAATGTTTCAAAATCGGGGGTTTTTGATGTAAAACTTCTATAGGCGCTAATCTCAGGAAATACTGCTCCGATTTGAAAAATTCTTTCAGTGTTAGATAGCCCAGTTAGATAGGGTGGGTTGGGAGCGGGTTGAGAGCGGGATGGGGGCGGGTTGGGAGCAGGTTGGGGGCGGGTTGAGAGTGAGTTGGGGGCGGGTTGGGGGCGGGTTGGGAGTGGGTTGGGGCGGGTTAGGAGTGGGTTGGGGGCGAGTTGGGGGCGGGTTAGGGGCGGGTTGGGGGCGAGTTGGGAGCGGGTTGGGGGCGGGATGAGAGTGGGTTGGGGGTGGGTAGGGAGCGGGTGGGGGGGGAGTTGGGAGCGGGTTGGGGGCGGGTTGGGGGCGGGTTGGGAGCGGGTTGGGAGTGGGTTGGGGGCGGGTTGGGAGCGGGTTGAGAGCGAGTTGGGGGCGGGTTGGGAGCGAGTTGGAGGCGGGTTGAGAATGAGTTGGAGGCGGGTTGGGGGCGGGTTAGGAGCGGGTTGGGGGCGGGTTGGTTTATTATGAAGTTTCACTTCTTCCGGAAGGATCTAAGGAGGATAAAAAAAATAACCTGCCCAAATTACTAATTCCACGCTGACGGAGTCGTGGGCAAAAGCTAGTATCTTATATTGGACATCTGGTTTAATTTGGAGTGTAATAAATAGGTAATGTTAGTGTAGTTTGGTGGTGGTGATAGTTAGGTTTGTGTGATTTGTGTTTTCGTACCTATAGTGTGGAGGTGAAGGAACTGCGTCGTGTAGAGGTTATGATTTTATATGCTAAGGGGCAAATGAGCAGGTGAGTCACGTCATGGAAAGCAATGACCGCCGCACACACCTAACAACCACAACACACCACAAATTGAGTTACGGATGCGTTGCCGGCCCTTTGAGAAAAGAGTAGGCTCGTCTTTTAAAGATCACCAAGCCAGACTCAAGTGGCAGTGGGCAGGGTACATCGCTCGTAGAACTGCCGATGGGGTAAAAAGGTCCACGGACCGGAAGACGCAGTGTACCTCCAACAAGATGGAGTTAAGGTTGCGGGATCGCGTTGGATGCGGATGGCACGGGACCGATCTGTTTGGCGAGCCTTTGGAGAGGCCTTTGTTCAGCAGTGGACGTCTTTCGGCTGAAATTATGAGATGGAATGAAAGTCGGTTGCGAGTAGTGCGATGAAAAATTTTTGCAGCAGGCACAACTTCTCGGAGCACTCCGTCCACTGCTGGACATAGGCCTCTCCCATTGCACGCCACTGAGCACGATGCTCGGCCACTCTCATCTAGCTCTTGCCAGCCGCCTTGCGAAGATCATCTCTCCACCGAGTCTGAGGACGACGCTACGTTTGCCGATCCGTGGTCTCCACTCAAGAAATCGTCTACCCCAACGGCTATCGGTTCTTCGGGTTACTTCGGCGTGCTAATGCGGTGGGCTACGTCGATAACTTTGGTTCTCTGTCGGATCACTTCGTTACGAATTCGATTTTTTAGAGAAACTCCGAGCATAGCCCTTTCCATAGCACGTTGAGCAACTTTAAATTTGTGGACCAGCCCTACAGTGAGTGTCCATGTTTCGTCACTGATTGAAAACTTTCGTCTTTAGACTTTGTGGAATTGGCGATGTGAAGACTTGACCCAGTTTCCCATACGCTGCCCATCCCAGCTGAAAAAAATCATGCCTATAAATGCGGTATAAAATTACATAATTACATTTTCTCATATTCACTGTATCACTTTCATTGTGTTGAATACACCATGCTTGAGTACGCGTGTTGGTGTTGCGAGCTCAAAATTCTTCGTTGTTTAAATATTAACGTCAGCTTTTGCTAAGTTCTCCGTTAGAGCGAAAGTGACTTGACAAGATATTTTTTCTTCTGCAACACTTAATGGGGATGTTGACACCACCAATCAACTGACGTTCTTTTTATGAGCTGTCAAAACACAATCTCCCATAGAGTTTGAATGACAATAGCGACATATGACGTCATTGTTCGCAATGCTCAATCAACTAACTATTTATTTGTTTTAAAGCAACAAAAAATCTAATTTTGCATTTAATCGAAAATTAACCTGACTTTCAGGGCTGAAAGAAAGCGTTTTTTTACTGGAGTCGTGTCTTCAAATTCTTTTTTAATGGTGTCAACATCCCTATTCTTCGTTGTTTAAATATTAACGTCAGCTTTTGCTAAGTTCTCCGTTAGAGCGAAAATTACTTGACAAGATATTTTAGCTTCTGCAACACTTAATTGTCCTTATTTGGATTCATTGTTAAAATGAAATTATATCATCATCCCAGCCTATATACGTGGCACAGGTCTCCTCTCAGAATGAAAGGGCTTGGGCCGTAGTTCCCACGCGGGCCCAGTTGTGTGTGTGAAGTTCTCAATCCGTGCTAGGGCTGCGTGAGACCTACAGCCCCAGAGAGCCCCTGAGAGGAGGTCTGTGCCCTGCGGTGGAACGTATACATATCTATAGACTGTGATGTATATGTGATGTGCAAATCATGGTACATGGATTATCCAAATCTTGGCCAATGGATCATCATTCATGACAGTTGCTAATTATAATAAATATCACGGGACAATTCACACCAATTGACCTAAGTAGTCCCAAAGTAAGCAAGGCTTATGTTATGCTATGGGTACTAGGCAACGAATAAACATACTATATATATATAGATAGATACATACTTAAATACCTTAGACTCGAGAGCAAACTTTCGTATTTTTCATACAAAATGTGCCTCGACGCGGAATCCTAACCCGGGGCATCATGCTTCGTAAACAGGTTTTCTAACCAATGAAAAAAATGAAAAAAAGTTTATTACATACACTAAAAAAAAACACAAAAAATTATTAATGAACTAAAACAATTACTTTGCTCACCCGCGACCTTACAATAGTTACGTTTATGCAAGAAATGTGCGTTCATGCAGTTCCTCCACCTCCACACTGTACGAACACACACAAATCACATAAACCCAACCATCACCACCACCAAGCTACACTAGTAGTAGTAGTGTTCGTACAGTGTGGAGGTGGAGGAACTGCATGAACGCACATTTCTTGCATAAACGTAACTATTGTAAGGTCGCGGGTGAGCAAAGTAATTGTTTTAGTTCATTAATATGGACCTCCGCAAAGTAACGCCTGATTCAATAAATTAAAAAATTATTACTATTAAAACAATAAACAAGCAAACAAAAAAAAATAAACCACTAGGCCATTTGGTCTAATTGAACAAAGAAATTTGATATTTCAAAAGAAAGCAACGATAGGCGAATATTCAAGAAGGGAATAAAAATGAAAAGGCACAGGGGAGATATTGTTCGTGTTATTTCAAAATACATCCTTCCTTATCGAAGTTCACAGAGCGATTTCAGGGGGTGGAGGGCTGATATGAAAGCCTGTTTTATCACTCTTTAATAAATTCTTGGAAGATATTTTTATAAATAATGTCATCGACGTAGCTTGAAGAATAGTTAGAGTCAAGTGGCAGTGGGCAGGGCACATCGCTCGTAGAAGTAGTGGCCGATGAGCGTAAGGCGCAACCCACACAGAAGAGACGTAGGACGGGGGCGTGTCGCAATCGCGGCGCCCCTTGAATCAGTTTTCACTCTGAATGTATAGAAGCGTCGGGATCCAAAGCAGTTTAGTAGTGGTAGAGCCATGTTGTAGCTAGCCGCTGCATCACGAATGGGCCGGCTCGTCCGGGGCAGTACCACCCTCTCACAGAACACCGGCGTGAAGCAGCAGTAATCCTGCTTGCGTTTCGTACGGTCAGTGAGAGTGCCGGGGGCCGAATACCTCACCCCTTCCCTCTTCCCTCCCTCACCCCCTTCCCCTGTTCCCTTTCCTTTAGGGCCGACAACGCACTGGCATCGTGTAAAGCGCTGCGGGTGTCTATGGACAGTGGTGATCATTTAACATCAGGTGACCCACTAGTTCGTTTGTCTGGCCTTTCTAACATAAAAAAAAAAAAAAAAAAAAAAAAAGACAGAAGATACGGGGCGGAGACGCGGCCTGCGAACACGTGTGGCTTGCGCCTAGAGACTATGAACAATATGAATATTATACTTACTTATTAAAACAAGTACAACAACAAATGTTTCGATCTTCTCACAGCTCAAGATAAAAACCCGTCTGTTCACGATATGCCACCAACGAATTCTTTCGTATTTTGGCCATACAATGCGAGGGGGTAATGAGAGCCTGGAGAAGTTGATCGTAGTTGGGAACAAAAAAGGCAAGCGAGCCCGAGGCCGATCTTTTACCAGATAGACCGATCAAATAAAAGACTCCAGGTCCCCGAGGTTTAGGTCAGTCGTCAGGGCCGCGATGGACAGAAGCCGATGGATACAAATACAGTAGTTCACTCCAAGTGTTAGACCACTCGTTGATGACCACGATCCTCAGTCATGAGGGAACGACAAGAGAGAGTAGAGATTAAAACAAGATGCATTTACTCATATCATTAAAATTTATTTGTAATGCGAAACAAACAAAAACGTGTATCTACGAGTATTTGAAGTTTCACATTTTAATAAAAGTTGGCGAGTTGTTTGGTTTTCCATGTATTTCTTCGAACCCGCATTCTCCAGCGGTTCAACGAACTTTGCAGCGTAAAATGCCGGAGGGAAGGGATTTATCAAAGAAATCTCAAACAGTTTTACCTATTTGTTGCGTACTATGTTCTGGAAAGCCTCGAGCGGTCGCTTATTCATGCTAACTAGGCGTGGAGTAAAAATATAGCTGTGTGTATAAAAGTTTTTCGGATCTATGCTAAAGCTAGGTTCACATGAACACGCGTAAACGCGGTTGACTCGGCGCGCGGTAAGATTTTCTAACAAAATTGTTCGCAACGCAACGGAATTTCATAGTGAAAATCTACGGATCACTTACGTCTTAAAACGAGTTTAACTTGACATGTTTCGGGCTAATCCGTAGCCTTTCTTCCCGGAGCCACACATCACGGCGGCTGCCAAACGCGCACTGCGCGCTAGCGCTCTGGTCGCTTGTTGTGTGCTACCCACATTTGACAATGAAAATAAAAGTGATGATGAAAACGGGGGTAGTTTTGTGTGTCGCTGTATGGCCTAAGTAGTGTTATGGTACGACTGCGAGTCGAGACGTAGCCGCGAGCAGATTTAGAGCCATGCGTCATCGTGCGTTAATCCACGTGGCTTGAGACGAACATGCTTACGAATATATACGAAAATTAACGAAGAGGTACCTACGTAATGTTGATGCCAGACTATCGCGCGCACGCCGGCTGTAGTTGAACGCTTCAACCGCGCGACGTCGCACGTTGACTCGCGTACATGTGAACCTGGCTTTATAGTTTATTTTTGCGATAGAATCTGGAATATGGAAATTCGCCGAAAACTTATGTCACATAGCTCGAAGAGTATACAGGTTGAAGTGGCAATTCGCGAGCCACATCGCTCGAGCTTTTGTAGTGGTAGAACTATGTTGTAGCTAGCCGCCGCATCACGAATTGGTCGGCTCGTCCGGGGCAGTACCATCCTCTCACAGAACACCGGCGTGACGCAGTAGTACCTCCTGCTGCGTTTCGTACGGTCAGTGAGAGAGCCGGGTGCCCAATATCTCTCCCCCTTCCCTTATTCCCTCTCCTTTTTTAAAGTCCGGCAACAGATCAGCGACTCTCTTTGAGTTGTTGATATTTAAGGATGGTGGTGATCATTTTCCATCAGATGACCAGCTTGTTCGTTTGCCTCCCTCTCATAATAAAAATAAATATAAATTAAAAATTTTAAAAACCCCCGACGCAATTTGGTCACACATATTTTGAAAATAAAGTAAATGCCCATTATGCGTCTAAGATCCCTTCCGCAGCTAACAAAAGAGCTGCTAACCTTGAAACGGCTGAACCAATTTTGATGAAACATGTCTAAGAACCATCGCCAAAAACACCCGCGTTCATATGAAAAAACCGCATCCAAGTCGATTCACTCGCGGTCAAATTTATAACACCCTTCTTTTTGTGTCAGGGGCTAAAAAATACCACCAACCATTCTTATTCCGTTTGAATATTCATCCCCCATTTCCTGTGTATTGTCATAATAATGCTTCAAAGGTAATTAAGTCGACGTTGTGTGGACAAAAAGCGTGAGTTACGTCCATGGACCCCTGTCTATGCGGTCCTCTGTTGTGGTCTAATTAACTTTGTGTTTGTGGTTTTATACGATTAATTAAGGGCAGAATCAACAAATTAAGAGTTCCTGTGCACCGCATTTTTCTTTTGTCCCGTGTCGTTTTGGGTTTTGAAACGTTATTTTATTGGTAAGACGTGGTGGCCTTGTTTGACTTATGGCCTCTCAAGCAGAGGGTCGTGGGTTCAAATAGCGGCTCACATCTCTGAGTTTTTCGGAATTTATGTGCGAAACTACATTTGAAATTTAGCATGAGCTTTACGAGTGATAACATCGTAAGGAAACCTGCATACACCTGCGAAGAAATTCAATGGTGTGTGTGATGCTCCCAATCTGCACTGGGCCCGCGTGGGAACTACGGCCCAAGCCCTCTCATTCTGAGAGGAGACCTGTGCTCTGCATTGTGACAAATATAGGCTGGGGTGATGATGATGATTTTATTGGTGTTGTGGCTCCTTTCAACAGCAATTTTAAAATTAACCACCTGGATTCGGAGCGCCAAGGAGTTATACAGGGTGTTACAAAATTACCCGTAATAACTGAAGGGTATGGAAGTACTCCAGTAAAGAATTAAATTAGTATATATTTATGAACTAAAACAATTACTTTGCTCACCCGCGACCTTACAATAGTTACGTTTATGCAAGAAATGTGCGTTCATGCAGTTCCTCCACCTCCACACTGTACGAACACACACAAATCACATAAACCCAACCATCACCACCACCAAGCTACACTGACGCGTTTCGAACTCAACCAGAGCTCATCCTCAGAGTTACCACAACCGTATGCTATGCTACCAAACGTTAAACTAACAAACCAAAACAAATGTTTTAACTTGTCACTGTAACTTCTCAAGTACCCACTTTATTTTTCTTATTCTCAAACTACCCCACAAAAATTAACTTTTATTGACATATTTAAAAATACCTTGAATTTTTTGTTTATTTATTTATAAGGCATATTTAATTAATACTAACTGTTCAAATTCGACCCAAAAGTAACGCAAAGTAACGCCTGATTCAATAAATTAGTATATATTTTTTTAGAAAAAAAAAACAGCGCGCAAAATAACAGTTTTATTTACTGTTCATGGGGTTTCAGGCTTTAGGGGTTATTTTGTAACACCCTGTATTATAACTCACATTTTCATTCACTCACTACCTGTTTTGCAATCAGTAGTTACTTTATGTAGCTGTGTGTGTAATCATCCGCCTCAACTCTCGTGGCGGTACTACTAAACTAACCAGGGTGAAAGGTGCAAGGGGTGACCCAGAGCGTGTCTGGGCCTCCAATACGAGCCTACGCTAATGATCTGGGAGCTGTTTTCGGCAGCTGTCACGTAATGAAAGTATGCTTGTAAAAGTCGTTTTGTACACTAAATTAACTCGTTTTCGTGAATTATGGATTGATCAATTTTGTTTTCAACATGCGTTATAGCTAGTACCTACCATTCACGAACGCGCGTGAATTGGTCAATATTATACATTAGCGACATTGAAATAACTCGATCTATAACTGCTAACTGAACTGCCTCCCTGATGTGCTGGGTGCGTGACAGTCCCAAGAGCCTCCTGCAGCTGGTTTGGACTGACCCTGCCTGTGCGATGAGTAGGCACTGGAACTGTGCATATGGAGTCCAGGGGTGGTATTTATGGTTTAATGTAGTAATAAGCCCTATTTTACTTACTTAATAACTAACATAGCCAAATAAGTCATGTAAACTAATGCAATATGAGCTTGTTCTGAATATATATTATTATTATTATTATTATTAGTTGGTACGGATTTCCGATCACGGGCCCATGGGGACCCGGTCATTTGAAAGGCATTCATGGGGCCGAAGCCAACATGAAGAGGCCTTTGGTACCATATTAATATAAATGAGATGGGCGCAACTATGGAGGTCTATCCCCTAATACACCATGAGGATGTGCTAGCGGACAGTCCTCCACAGTTGCCAATCTATTGCCAGGTAGGAAGCGACATGGAATTGGCTATGGGGTTGGGATGTTGTGGACAGGATTACCGGGCTATGGAGTGAGATAACGGACACCTACCATTTCAATATCTCATAAACTGAACTTTTGGTAGGCGGTGACTCGCCATTCACTAAATGGGCCCCTCAAACTCTTGCCCACTCGGGGCAACGAGGCGGCAACATTGGTGTGAACGGCTAAGGATGAAGAGGTGTTCCTGGACTTTAAACTTCAAAATGCCAACTCGCCACTTACGGAAACACATTACGGAAATATATTATTATTATTATTCTCTTTATTTATATTTTTTTCTTAGGTTAGATTTTTACAATAATAATAATAATAATTATTATTATTATTACAAGTAAGAAGGTAGTCATGATTTTAAAACGAAAAACACCTAATGTTGGACGTAGGCCGTCAAGATTTTCCCCTACGATTGGTTCTATTTCCTATTATCCTATACAAACTGCCAAAATAAAAATATCAACTTAATTAAAATATCAAATGAACACTGTATTAAATATTCCAGTAAAATACATCAAAGTTAATTTCCTTTTGTTTGGTCGTCTCAAATAACGAACACCGGGCAAACAAGTCGTGACGCAGCCCAATCCGCTAGGCTCTTTGGGCGACCTCGTCACAAGGAAATGTGATAGGTATAGGTATTATTTTTCCAATTCTATTTAAATAAATAAATAAATAAATAAATAAATATTAGGGGACAATCTTACACAAATCGACCTAGTCCCAAACTAAGCAAAGCTTGTACTATGGGTACTAGACGACGATAAACATACTTATATAGATAAATAAATACTTAAATACATAGAAAACATCCATAACTCAGGAACAAATATTCGTGCTCATCACACAAATAAATGCCCTTACCGGGATTTGAACCCAGGACCTCTTGCTTCGTAGGCAGGGTACCAACTAGGCTAAAGCGGTCGTTACTTGAGCATTGTTTATTTGTTCGAACCATAAAAAGAATTCAAGTGACATGTTGAAATCTAAACATGCTGTTTTTAGGGTTCCGCGCCTCAATGGAGAAAGGAACCCTTATATTTGTTGTGTTTTTCTCAGGTATGCGCCGTAGTAGCCTCGCGCATCGAAGGTGCCGTAGAAATTTGTAGGTACTATGTCAGAATAGACTCAATATTTCTTTCTTCTTTAAAAATCCAGTGTTAGCAGAGCCCTGCTTATAAGTAAAATATGCCCAGTGTTTAATTTAAGTTAAGAATTAAAAACAAGTTTTTCAATCAAAACTTTATTCAAGGAAAGCACAATAAATAATGCATTTACTCAAACAACTCTTAATGATAACCTTAATGAAAATAGGTAACAATATTTTTAATTAATTCCAAAAACAAATTTGCAAGCAAACTCAGCCTTTGCATCTAATAGGAAACGTCCATACAAAAAATATATGAAACGACAAATTCATACAAACAACATTTTACATCCATGTAAGGTAAATGTCCGAGGGCTGGTCGCTGTTGAAGTAGCTGTCATCTGTAATTTTATGTCATTATGCGAGAAAGATGACAGCATGTCATCTCTTGAGCGCATGACAAATATACTGGGACATTTACCTAATTTCTATAAAATAACTTTAAAAATACAAAAAGTTGTAACTAGGCTAAAATTAGATTTTTGATAGATCAGGGCTCATTTACATAACAAAATACAACTTATATTACAAGCGGAACTCCCTTTCTAGTTAATGTAACTGAAGCGAGAGTTCCGCTTGTAATATTAGTTGTACTTTGTTATGCAAGTGGGCCCAGCTGTTTGTTTTGTCAGCTATACGATTGCTCAAAGAATTCTAAGATTACTTACTCCTTATACTGGATATACGCGCTTAGTGTGCTACAGTAAGTGTCTAGAGTGGTAAGGTAACCGCGAAGCGGCAGAGGTGGCGTGGGAAGGCCCTCAAAAATTTGGATCGACGATTTGGTAAAAGGCGCAGGAATCTCTTGGATGTTCAGCGCAGGACCAATCGTTGTAGAATTCTTCGGGGGATTTACCGGGCTTTTGTCCAGCAGTGGACGTCTATTGGCTGAATATGATGACGATGAATCCGGATATAAATCAGAAAATTTTGCATTTTTTTTTTCATTATGAGAGGGAGGCAAACGAGCAAGCGGGTCATCTGATGGAAAATGATTACCACCGCTCATAAATATCAACAACTCAATGACATTCACTAATCTGTTGCCAGCCTTTAAAGGAAGTATAAGACCTTTTCTTGAAAGCCCCGATGTCATAGTTGTCTGGAAACACTGCTGCCGGAAGCTGGTTTCACAGTTTCACCGTACGTGGCAGGAAGTGCCGAAGAAAACTTACAGTGGTGGACTGCCATTCATCGAGATGGTGACGATGGAACTTAGACTTTCGGCGGGAAGTGCGTTGGTGGAATTTTGCAGCAGGAAGCAAATTAAATAATTCTTTCGCCGTGGTAGATCCTATACAACACACAAAGAGAACCTACGTCCCTTCGCAAATAATTTTCAAGCTTTTTACGCCAAACATTTCCAAAGAGTAGAGATTAATCAATAGAGTGGTAATACGAGCCATTCAACAAGTTTTACATTGTAAATAATATGAATCTTTACCCAGTTTGATATGCGAGCATCCATGTAATTTAAAACACTAGAAAGTTTAGTTCAGTGGTGATTTTTACAGTAGAATTTTCGTAACACTAACAGCTTAAAGGCCAGTAAGTATAGCTTTACGAGTACTTAATTAAGGCACATAATAATGGCAGGCTTTGGTTTTACGTTAACTATAAAAATATTCTTAATACATGAAGAAATGATGCTACTTAAAATTAATCACCTTAACCTAGATTTTAATCCGATGTTCAGAAGGACCGTAAAGTCGGGGTATTTTGACCCAATGTCTATATAAAATCTAAATTTAGGCGTAAGGCACACAAAAAAGACGTGGGACGGGGGCGCGTCGCAGTCCGCGTCGTTTGTTCGCAGGCCACGTCTCCGCCCCGTCTCTTCTGTCTGGTTTACATCGCGACGCTTCTATACATTTAGTATAAGTAAAAACTGACACAAGGGGCGCGCGACTGCGTCGCGCCCCCATCTCACATCTTTTCTGCGTGGCTTGCGCCTTAGAAGAGCTTTATAAAAATCGTAAAGACGTGGACGCTCAGCTAGAAGTAACCATTATGGCAATATGCCCTCATTTCAATGTTATAAAAAATCTAGAATGAGTTAATCCCAATAACCAAGTTACTCTTCAGGACCAAAGTCGGGTGGACTTTACGGTATACAATTAGCAACATAAATTTAATACATATTTTAATTTAAGAAAGACTTCTATTGTTAAAATGTTATAAATAAAAAAATCATAACAAGATGTATGTTTTGTTCGTATCTGATAAAGGAAAATGTCAAAGTAACAGATTTAAAAAAATACAAGCGTTGTTTGTACCTATTTTATAATATTTTTAGGCACAATTTTACTAAGCGGCTTATGAAATTAATTTCTAACAATAGTGTATTGGGCACCTTTGCACCTGGTAGATACAATCCAGGGCGGGTTATTTGACTGACTGCATTTTTTTAAATGTATTTTCTTCTGTACATCGAATATATGTGTAAATAAATTTATTTCTAACAATCTTTTATGGAAACTATAACATTGTACAAGACTTTAAGAAAATTTTAAATTTCAAAATGTATTATTATTATTTCTAATAGCATCGTAAAATGTACATTCAAAAGCTCAAGGAGTCCTGGCATTTAACTCCTACTCAACCTTCTGCGTCTTCTTGATCTCGATGAACCTCAGAGTATAAAGACCCCAGAATATGGCAGAAGCGGTGTAGACAGCCAAAAGAGCAGTCTCCAACGCTGGGCTGAGAGTAAGACCCTTGCTGATGAAGAAGGCCAGAGCGAAACACCTGAGGCATTCCATGGGTGGGGCGTAGGCAGAATTGTCGAACAGCATTCCGATCACGGTGAGCGAAAATATGACGTAGCACGCCGATATAAGGACGGAAAGTGGTGACATTCCCTGTAAAGAAAAGAAAATTGATTAAAAACAAATGAAAATGGAGGCTGACACACAAGTGTCGAGTCTATTCGTGTTCATCATTATTTAATCTCGGTCTGTATAGACGACCTAGGCACACGCATCTTCTCGGAATTAGAGGGCTTGGGCCGTAGTTCCCACGGGAGCCCAGTCAGGATTAGGAGCTACACACACCAATGTTTTTTTTTCAAAATCAAATCGAATCGAAAAAACTTTTTTTTTGTAAGTTGGCCGCAAGCCGCAAAGGCACATGTCAGTTTTTTTATACTTACTACCAGCGCTTTCGAAAAGACTATATTGTCAAGAATGCGTGCAAGAATCTTTTTTTTTTTGTGATTTTTTTAGTACTACTTACGTGACTTATTAATATAAAAACAAGACAAAGTAAATTAAAAATATGAGAATAGGTCGTCAAGTATTTTTCAGCTTCGTACTTCAATTACATTAGATTTCTTTCACAATTCCTACGGCAAGATTTTTGCAGGGCCAGCTAGTTATGAATAAATTTCCGCTGTCTGTCTATTACGGTTCTTGAGACAGACTCTCTTACTCACTTGTAGAGCTCTGTGACAGACAGACAGTGTAGCGACTGCACTAGTTTAGTGTTTCGTTTAACACCCTTCGAATAACAAACCCTAATAACTATAAAATTAATGTTTTAAAAACCCCCAACGCAATTCAATCTAAGATTCCTTCCGCAGCATACAAAAGAGCTGATAACTTTTAAACGGCTGAACCAATTTTGATAAAATATGTCTAAGAACCATCGCCAAGGAACTTGCTTTCAAATAAAGAAAACCGCATCCAAATCGGTTCACTCATTAGTTATAATGCCACAGACACACACACATATAGCGGTCTAACTTATAACACCCCTCTTTTTGTGTCGGGGGTTAAAAAAGCTTGAGACTGCCAAACGCTTACACTAATGACGCTATCCTTTGAGAGCTTAATGAGAACGTAAAATATAGTGCTTCCAATGGGTGCGGTTGGTGTACTACCCCATATTTGTCAACCTGTAATGAACGACTTGATAATTCAAACCTTTAAGAGGGTACGATGGCTGAGAGACTATTGAGAAATAGGTATTTTAATGAAATGTCGCTGTCTCGCCCGAACCCCTTCGTGTCAATACAGCGAGAGCGGGACAACTGCAGCTCAGACCGTTAATAGCCGCGTAAAATTGATCAAAACAGCATTTCGTAATCCCCTGTTTTCTTCTCGAAAACTGGACCAATAAAATTATTTTTTTCAATAATAATTAGAAGACAGATTTAGCTATGCCCCTATGTTTCCCTTTTTTTGTTTATATGAGGGATTCTTTTCTGATGAGTGTCTGAAAATGACGTTGAAATTGGACAATTTTTTCAGTTTTTGAAAGCTTATATTTCTTATGTTAATTGAAATATGGAAAAAAACGAAACATGGGGGCATAGCTGTGGCAGATACAGATTACCCAGTAAAAAAAAATTGGCTCTAATGCCATTATCCAGGGAGGAAACTGGGGATTACGTTTGTATGGAGAAATGGTGCGCATCGTATCCTCTTAAGGCAATAACATTAGGATTTGAGTTTTTAGGTCGTTCATGGGTATTTTCAATTAATGTACCTACCTGCTACTTTTTTTCAGAATTAGGTAAAGGTAGTTTTGGTATTTTTTTGAGACAGAATGATTAGCGCTATCGATTTATATGATTAAAAATATGAACCTATTTTTCCATACAATATTTTTGTGTTCGTCTCATATGACGAGCCCTACACACTGTATGAGAAAATTCACAAAACTGATTAAAAAAATTGGGACGCTTTTGTATGAAAATGAACGATTTTGAGTAGGGAAACCCCAAAACCTTATAAAAAAAAATGTGCACTTTAAATTGAAAACTATCGTGGTGTCGTAAAAATCGTAGTAGCCTATGTTTGACCTATGTCCTCTTAAGCAGAGGGTCGTGGATTCGAGCTCGATCTCACACCTCTGAACTCTACGGGATTTATGTGCGAAATTACCTAATTTCAAATTGATAATGAGCTTTACGATTAGGGAAATCGTCGCACACACCTGCGAAGAAATTCGATAGTTTGTGTGAAGGTCCCTCTCATTCTGACAGGCCTGGGTTGACAGTGACAGGAATGGGTCGTAGACAATACAACGTGTCTTTACTCTCTGGACAAAGATCGAAATCCCAATCCCGAGTAGAGTTCTTTCTCAGGATTATTCTACTTTAATAAAATTATTTTGATTTCATAAATGAAAAAAAAACAAAATAAAAATCAATACCCACAAACAAATCAACAATAAGTAGGAACATACTGTATCAGTTGTTCGCAATGAGTTTTGCGGTTCAGAGGTTGATCAAGTTGAAATACTCTTCTATTACCATGTATGTATGTTAATACTGTGGCGTTTGGTGCGAGGCTTTGTACATAGCTTAGAAATACCCTAATCAACATGTCCTATTCGTTTTTGTCCAAAGGATAGAAACATGTTGTTGTAGCTGAGATGAATTGAATTGAAAAACATTGTTGTCACACATTCAGTGTCGATAGTTCGAGGGCGTACTCTAGCCGCACCCATCTCGCTTAGTATAACTTTGTTAAGGCAAATTAAATGGCAGAAGCAAGCTTTATACAAAAACAGCATCATTAGGATGTGGTTTTGTTAAAGGCAGCTGCTCCAGTTTTTCCGCAAAATGGATTTACCTCTAAAGATGCCAGGAAAAGCCAGGAAACTAGTGTTTTATGTGGAAGTCTATTAATCCGCATAAGTAGTACGGTCAATACAACTGGAACTCATTCAACGAGGAAATGATGCCAGCCTGTTGGGCATCATGTCACGGGGGCTTTTCAGGGTACCACACCCAAAGGGTGCCAATGGGACCCTATTACTGAGACTCCGCTTTCTTTTTGTCGGTCCATCTGTCACAGGGCTTTATCTCTTGAACCTTAATAGCTAGACACTTGAAATTTTCACCAATTATGTATTACAGTGGCGAGTGGCCGTTATAACAATAAATACTAAAAAGTAAATAAATTTAAAAATCAAATTGGGCCGTCATACAAGAAACGTGTTTTTTTTCAGCGTTTTTCACTCCGGCGACGGTTGCTTGGTGACTGCCGGCAGTTGCTAGGCAACGCGACTAACGCGAGCGATCCTATGGCTGTTCGGATGTTTCTTTACCACCTATAAGTTTGCGATTTTAGTGTTTAAGTACATCTCGGCGATTTAATTCTGTTTTAAGTTTCAAAGTATTTAGATTTCATTTTAGTTTTGGTTTAGACTTTTTTATTTTATATAACACCAGTTGTAATGAAAGTATAAGTACATTGAATAAAAATGTAATTTACATGTAAGTAAAGCAGTAAGGGACTCTGACAAAAATGAGCAGTTTAAAGCTTAATATTTTGCTAACGAATTCCTAAGTCGAAAAATGCTCATAGCAAACCTGTAATGTTTTCAAAAGATCTACCTAAAATAACTTACTCTATTGGTTTAGACAAGAAAAACTCCTCTCCATTTCACATTATAGGCGAGGCGAGATACTCTAAAAATATATATTTTCAAGATTTAATTTACCACTTTGTTCACGTAGGTTATATGTATTTAGGGTAAAACATCGAGTGCTCAGCCTTTTAATAATATCGCCCAGTTGTTGGCCACTGCCTATCTTTCTTACGAGTGGAAAGAGGACGAGAGATATCTTACGTACTCTTCGCACTCATAGACAGCCGACTAACACCGGTGCTTGGCTCCATGTAGGACATCGCTACCATAAAATAGATGACATTTTACAGTAGTAGGTAACACGATTTAGTAAAATCTACAAAAAAAGTGTAAGCATTTGGAGTAGGTGTTTGAGTCTATAAAGTTGCATGGAGTAATTTAATTTGCAATGGGAAGTATTTCGCTACCCATGCAACCTCCACGCGCGCCGTGGTCTATGGTGCTAATATAGAGCCGAACAAGAAGACAAAGAGTCGTGATCTGTCAAAGAACTACGGCAGCAGCAATACGTACACTAATTTTTAATTTCCGCAAGAAAGATTTGTTATAATAGATTTAAGGGGTCATACACAGCGTAAGAAACAAAAGTTGTCTCCCCTGTGGACATATAATTAGCGACTCCGAGTCAGCAAACTTAAGATTTATTTAAATGAGCCAAATATTGGCCAGGCGTCCCGCGCTCCCATGTAGACTTGACTAAAAAATATTGGCTTGTATGACCCTAAGCGCATCCTTACTTCAATTACCCTCTCGGACGCCGTAACGCAGATCGGCGCCAGATTAAAAAGCATCGCACCGCACGCACACAAAATCCGGAGTTAAGGGTGAGTAAATAAAGTAAGGTGAAGGTGAGTTACCTATTATTAAATAACAATGAACAAAACTTAACTATGAACTAAATATCTAACTTAAAAACTACCTAAAAGGCTGAGAGCAGTCCATCGTTGAATGGCGATGGCGATGGCGATTCGTTGAGAGAGTTAGCTGCCAGCTCTTTGGTCTCCAGTGGTGTCGACCAGACGCTATTACAGTTCTTTAATGAAGTTGTGTGCGCCAGGACCCCAAGGATCCAGGGCAACAGCAACAAAATTGTAAGCTGAACCAAGATCCTGGTATTTTGACACTTTACTATTCTTGGCCGCTTCAGCCGCTGCGCCAGCTTTTTTTGTGTGAAGGTGTGAAGGGGCTAGGGTATCGACGTAGGTTGCGTTCCAAATAATAGTTTAATTAAATTATTTCCATACTAAACTTTGAGCCTGAGAGCCAGCCAACAAAGAGCCAGAAAATTGGCGACATTGAAAGGAAGCACAGCACTAGTTCAAATGAGCTGTGTGTGGCTCTTATTTCTGAAATAGTGTTATTTCATTGCCACCAATATCTTACAAAATGCGGACGAAGGAAGTCCTTGAGCATTGAACGGACACTTAGAACTGTCGTTAATGTTTTATCCGCTGTCGATAAAATTTTATCACGTCCCCTCACGATTGAAGTTTTCAAAGGCGCTCGCGAACGTCAAGCGGTGTCAGGCCAATGTGACAACCCAGCATTATAATTTACAGAGGTAATGTAACTGTTCAATCATTGTAATATAACTAACTAGCTGTTGCCCCTGACTTTGTTCGCGCGGAATTCTAATTTATCATTTAATTTATTGAATCAGGCGTTACTTTGCGGAGGTCCATATTAATGAACTAAAACAATTACTTTGCTCACCCGCGACCTTACAATAGTTACGTTTATGCAAGAAATGTGCGTTCATGCAGTTCCTTCACCTCCACACTGTACGAACACACACAAATCACATAAACCCAACCATCACCACCACCAAGCTACACTGACGCGTTTCGAACTCAACCAGAGCTCATCTTCAGAGTTACCACAACCGTATGCTATGCTACCAAATGTTAAACTAACAAACCTGAGAATTTGAGAAGTTACAGTGACAAGTTAAAACATTTGTTTTGGTTTGTTAGTTTAACATTTGGTAGCATAGCATACGGTTGTGGTAACTCTGAAGATGAGCTCTGGTTGAGTTCGAAACGCGTCAGTGTAGCTTGGTGGTGGTGATGGTTGGGTTTATGTGATTTGTGTGTGTTCGTACAGTGTGGAGGTGGAGGAACTGCATGAACGCACATTTCTTGCATAAACGTAACTATTGTAAGGTCGCGGGTGAGCAAAGTAATTGTTTTAGTTCATTCTAATTTATCGCAAAGCTTCTTCATCTTTTACATTGAACAAAGCAAAAATTCTAAAAAAAACATCATCGTTGGTTTGCTCAAACAGAGGGCTGGACAGAATAGCTTGTTACTGAAACCTTTGCTCTCATCTGCATTTACCATCAGGTGATTGGCAAGGCAGCTGAAGGCGTGGTGGCCTAGTGGTTTGACGTATGGCCTCTCAAGCGGAGGTTCGTGGTTCGAGCCCAGGTTTGCGCCTCTGAGTTTTTCGGAAATCACGTCCAAATTCACATTTGAAATTTACCTGCACACACATGACAAGAAATTCAATGGTGTGTGTGAAGTTCCCAATCCGTAACTGGACCCGCATGGGAAATGGCTCAAACCCTCTCATTTTGAGAGGAGGCTGTGCCCTGCAGTGGGACGTATATGGGCTAGGATGATGATGATGATATGATTTATAATTTGAGACGTTCCACGGGTAAAGGTACCTTATTGCGTCCGCATAAGGTACCTTTACCTGCGGACCGTCACATTTATCCTTTACAATAATTGGTAAACTATACTCGGTCAGTTTAATTTCAAACAAATATAGTATTCTACATAATTTAGCAGGTCATACATACATACGTACCCCAGAATCGCCGTAAATAAACACATACATAAACAGGAGTAGTTCTCACATAGTTTCGATACAACAGACATGTGTGTTTATGGAAATTCGCCTCTGGCTAGCCTGAATCCGAACAAGGTTTTCATCCACTAGATTGTACCATACTATGACCGTAACTGTCTGGTCTATTCCGACTAGTTACATTATCAGTTCCATTGATGGAACTAGTTGGACTTTTTTTTCCTAGTAGTTATGTACATTAATAATGCAGAGTTAATTTAATGGAAGTAAATAAATAATAAATAATATCTGAGAGGAGGCCTGTGCCCTGCAGTGAGACATATCTTTCTAATATATAAAAATCTCGTGCCATGGTGTTTGCTATCGAACTCCTCCAAAACGGCTCGACCGATTTTTATGAAACTAACACCGTGACACGAGATTTTTATATAAATATTAGAAGATTCTTCGCAGACGGGATCGCAGGCAATAGCTAGTAATATATAAGCCGAGATGATGATTATTATTATTAGTTCGGTTGGAACGGTCAAGGTCCTAGTAAATGACACGTCCTATAGTGGGCGCAAGCCTTAACACAAACCGTTGCTGCTCCAATGTTTATTTATTTACCCAGCAAACTGCATTTCCGGGCTATTTTTACGCCAATAACAAAGTTAGTATTAAAATGCTGTTGCCCATGATTCCGTCTGCGAATAATTCGTTTATCGCTATTCCATGGGAACTATGATTTTTTCCGGGATATAAACTATCCTTATGTCCTTTCTTTGATTTTTATTGTCTCGGTTATTTCACTTTTCATCCGACTGTTGAAGGAGGGTTATGTTTTTCGAGCATGAGTATTTATGTAAGTATGTATTATTATGTATGTTCTTACCATTCTTTGGCACGCCTTGCAGCCTAAACGGCTCAATGGATTTTTAAGTGTGAGGCGTCAGTGTAGATTCGTCTCAGTTTCGCGAGTGACATAGGATACTTTTCCCGGAATTCCCATGGGAACGGGAATTATAAAGGCGGGTTTTTTCATCTAGTATTGAAATTATAGTTATTGTTTTAGTCCGCGCAGGGTTGTATACTTGGCAAGTGAGTTACATTGCAGTAATTGGCATTGATCACTTTTTTACAATGTGGTCTAATTCCAAAACCATTTCGAGGAATAGGTTTATTAAATCATTTTATAACATTGTAGTAAAAAAATATTAAATGATCGCGTGTATTTTTGCTAAATAATTTTTGACCTTTGTTTGACCTTTCTGTGGGCATTAACTTTGAAATTCTTTGCAACAAGAAAAAAAAAGCCGTCCGTCTAGTTTCTCTATACTATTCTCTGTCACTTCGACGTAGTTATCATCTGTCAGTTTATTCAGGATACTATTTTGAAAAACATTCTTCGCGTTTTTCATATTTTAATAATGGATTTATACAGGAAGTGTTTCATTCCTACTTGTGGAAATGATTCTGTCAATAGCCCAAACAAATTAATTGTTCGCATTAGAGAAGATTTACAAGAGAAGTGATGCCGCAAAGTTAATTCAAAGTTTACAAGATGTACTTATAGTTTTGAGGATCATTTTAATGTAAGTATGGATTAAATCCGCCAAAGAACTTTCAAGGGAAAACTTCTGACCATTTTATTTTATACGTACAAAAAATACTATAGCCGTAAATCGTTTTTTTACCTATTCTCTTGGAAGAATCGGCAACTTTAGTGTTATTGTTATTGTAATGTAAAGTGACATTGTCAGATGACAACTAACCATCGATTGTGAAACATTTTTTTTGTCATTATGTCTGTGGTTTATACACAGATTCAGCCGCGGCATGTAATTTACGAGAAGTCGTATCTCAAATTTTCAATAAATTATAATAAAATATTGGAGTGTTGAATTGCTGAAATATTCAAATTAGTTTCTTAAAATGCTCTATATTTTCGATAAAAAAAAAACAAAAAGGGGGGTTAGAAAAAATGATCAATCCCAATTATGTTTAAGTAATTTTGTAAGTTATTCGCTTTTATGATCTACAAATTGAATTATCTATTTACGCGTGTAGTTTATGTAGCTTATCGCTTATATTATAAGTGTACAGTTTATCTATCTGTGTGGCGATCCGGGTATTACCGACGGTGCTGGCTGAAAATCTGCGCTGGGGTGGTTATAAACGCCTGAGCATTATGCTGAGCCAGTGTCCAATTTGACAACCGCAATGACACACTATCTTTAGTCTTCGTATTGTACTTTTTGTAAAAATATTTATCTGTCTTGTGCTGTTGTAAATAAATGTATTTTCTTTCTTTCTTTCCCGGGACTCAAATTGTCTCTTACCAAATATTATATTGCGCGCTCGCGTCGAACACGCTGCGCAGACGCCTCGCTTTCAATATGTTCGCAAATCGTCAGTATAATAAGACTCTTATAATGGTTAAGTAAACGTTGTACCGATATAATAGTTATAATCCGCAGCCACATATTATTATATTTGGCCCCATTCGTCCGGTCGCAAATACACATTGTGTCCGAGCCGTAACTGTTTTTCTAGAAGCCGTAAATATTTTACGGCACTTATTAGAAATATAAAAGGCACCAGTGGATTTAGTTTACGAGTTCACTAGCCTTCGTATAACGATGGGCTGCTTTATTCGAATCGATTGTTTTAGAAAACTTACAATGGAATTTACTCCGCAAACATCTTTGTCTCAAAAATTTTGGTAAAAGTGTCTATCCTTTTTATTAGGGTTCCGTAGTCAACTAGGAACCCTTATAGTTTCGCCATGTCTGTCCGTCTGTCTGTCTGTCTGTCTGTCCGCGGCTAAGCTCAGAGATCGTTAGTACGAGAAAGCTGTAATTTGGCATGAATATACATATCAGTCACGCCAACAAAGTGGTAAAATAAAAAATAAAAAAAATATTTTTTTTAGGGTACCTCCCATAGACGTAAAGGGGGGGTGATTTTTTTTTTCTCAACTTATCCTATAGTGTGGGGTATCTTTGGATAGGTCTTTTAAAACCATTGCGGGGTTGCTAACATTATTTTTCTATTCAGTGATCTGTTTGCGAAATATTCAACTTTAAAGTGAAAATTTTCATTAAAATCGAGCGTCCCCCCCCCCCTCTTAAATCTAAACTGTTAGGTGGAAAAATTTGAAAAAATTCAGAATGGTAGTAAATATATCAAATTTACTAGGAAAATTATAGCGGCTAAGATTGCTTGGAAATTATTTGTAGTTTAAGAGTAAATAGTAGCCTAAGGTATAAAACATACCTAAACTTGGATGATTCCGTACACATACGAAATCCTTAGAAAAATATTACTTGATTTTTTTGTAATGGCTACGGAACCCTACCTTGTGCGTGTCCGACACGCTCTTGGCCGGTTTTTAAATATCAAATAAATAACTAAAAATCACGGGACATTTCACACCAATTGGCCTAGTCCCAAAGTAAGCAAAGCTTGTGTTATGGGTACTAGACAACAGATAAACATACTTAATGTTCACATCCTGTCGTTGCTTTTTAATGTCCTTTTGAAACCACAGTCCCCTTCCTACCTCTCTGAAAGATTTAATTACTTGGCTGCTGGGTCTGGGAACCGGTTGCGGTCAAGTGATAATCTTTTGCTAGCCTTTCCTATATCTAAATCCAAATCCTATTCCAAATCCTTCTCCGTGCACGCTGTTAGTCTGTGGAATCGGTTGCCGAGTGTCATCAGGCGGTCGCAGTCAATAGCCATCTTCCGGAATCGCTTAGGGGCGTACTGGCTTGACAGTTCCTCTTAAATTGAGACTACCTCTGTTGTGTTCTTTGTTTAGTGTATATGCGTATATTAATGTAAGTATTTGTAGTTTTTATGTAGTCTATTTATGTTGGTATGATATGTATTAGTCTATTGTATTCATTATATAATATATGTGTGTACTTGTGTGTATTCTTTGTAAGTATGGGTATTGTTTATGTTTTGTTAGTTTGGGTTTATTTTTGATTTCGGCTCTTTTTTTTTTTTTTTTACTCAGCATTGTATGCCTACTCTTGTCTCTAATGTCCTGTCAATCGTTCTAAGGTTAACTGGAAGAGATCCCTTTAAGGGATAAGTTCGCCTTTGTACATCTGTATCTCTTGTTAACTAGTTATTTTCATGTTTTATGTACAATAAAGAGTTTTACATACATACATACATACTTAAATATAGATAGATACACACTTAAATACATATTAAACGCCCAAAACTCGAGAACAAATCAGGTTCTCTAACCACTAGGCCATTTTGTCGCCATTGTTTATCAATTCATCATTATTGTTCATCAAAACAAAGGACTTCATTATCATATCATTATCATCATTATTTCAGCCGTAGGATGTCCACTGCAGGACGTAGGCCTCCCTCATTGATACCCAATTATTATTGGTGTTACACTGGAACTCCGTTCATGCTATTATTAAACCCTTTAAGTTTAAGTAACTACTCAGCCCCTAAAATAAAGGTATCTTTACCTAGTTTGGGGGCTAGAATCGTAATCACTTCCATGACTCCGTTGTACGATATTTAGATAAATAATACATAATGATTATGTGTAAAACTGTACTTGTTTGCAACCCTGTACAATAAACCAATTATTATTATTATTTTGGTTGGAAGCGGCTTGGATACACAGTTAAACTGCGGCATTTACCAAATCATAAGTCCACCTCGTTGGTGATTTGGGCATAATTCTCGTGATCTCGGTTCACCGAGAGGAAGATTTACCAACGATGTGTCTTTCGGTTCATTAAAATACAATACAATGACTTTTTATTGTATACCACAAAATACAGAAAAACAAGTACCTATATTAAAAAATATTATAAAGTACTCGTAAAAGGGCATTATCGCTTTGAAGCAATCTTTTCCAGGCAAGATCTCTTCCGCTTTAGAAGCGAAAACCTTTCTCTCCGACTTTCATGTTTCTATTTTTAATACATCATATTACTAAGTAGGTAATGTATATTTAAATCTCCTTTGCTTACAGTCATTAGGTTTGCTTAAGATAATTCCGAAAGTGTATCAGACTGTGTTATGCAAACAATATATCTAAAATAAACATGTGGAATTCTGTAACTGATATTGTTGTTAGATCCAGAGAACGCTTGGGGCTACATGTCGGACGAGATTTTTATACATATATAGATAATCTTCTAATATTATAAAAATCTCGTGTCACGGTGTTTGTTATCGAACTCCTCCGAGACGGCTTGACTGATTTTTATGAAACTTTTTTCTCCATGTTTGGGAGGTCTGAGAATAGGCCATAGGCTATTTTTTATATCCCTATTCTTCGCGGACGGAGTCGCGGGCAACAGCTAGTCTGATGTATAAAAATCTCGTGTCACGGTGTTTGTTATCGAATTCCTCCGAGACGGCTCGACCGATTTTTATTAAACTTTTTTCTCTGTACTCGGTAGGTCTGAGAATGGTCGTAGGCTATTTTTTATACCACCCTATTCTTCGCAGACGGAGTCACGGGCAACAGCTAGTAACGTAATAATAATATTTCTTTAATGCTACACAGAAAATGTACACACGAAAATGTGTTGTATGTGGACACTCACTGTAGGGCTGGTCCACAAATTTAAAGTTGCTCAACGTGCTATGGAAAGATGCTCGGAATTTCTCTGAAAGATCGAATTCGTAACGAAGTGATCCGACAGAGAACCAAAGTTATCGACATAGCCCACCGCATTAGCACGCTGAAGTGGCAATGGGCAGGCGATATAACCCGAAGAACCGATAACCGTTGGGGTAGACGAGTTCTTGAGTGGAGACCACGGATCGGCACGCTACGGCGTGGGACGTCCTCAGACTCGGTGGAGCGATGATCTTCGCAAGGCGGCTGGCAAGAGCTGGATGAGAGTGGCCGAGGATCGTGCTCAATGGCGTGCCATGGGAGAGGCCTATGTCCAGCAGTGGACGAACGTAGGCTGATGATGATGATGATGATACCGAAAATAAATCCGCGCTGAATTGTGATGCACAGCGAGAAATATAACCAGCCCTATTATCATCATCCTCCCAGCCTATAATTATACGTCCCATTGCAGGGCACATGCCTCAGTTCAGAATGAGAGGGCTTGGGCCGTAGTTCCCAAGCGGGCCCAGTGCGGATTGGGAACTTCCCACAGTGTTTAATATGTGTTTATGTATGTATCTATCTATATAAGTAAGTTTATCCGTTGTCTGGTACCCATAGTACAAGCTTTGCTTAGTTTGGGACTAGGTGAATTGGTATGAATTGTCCCGTGATATTTATTTTTTGCCGTTGAATTTCTTCGCAGGTGTATGCAACATGATCACGGGTAATATAGAATAATTTGTCTACTACTTCACGACCTTGGTAGCAGCCACTATCTATAATCAAAGGTTTTACTTAACAAATCAATTTATTGTTAACGACGTGCTGTCTTTTAGCTTTAACTAACTTGTATCCTTAAGCGAACTCATTCCTTTGAAACACTAAAGTCGAAGTCACGAAGAAAAGTTGGTAATAAACACAATAAAGCCCGCCATTTCGTACACCTGTCGAAATTAAGCTTATGTTGGGATAACTTTTGTTGTACGGCCAAGACAAATGTTTGTTTTTTGTTTCGGCCCATTCAATGTCTGTTTTGGTGTAAAGCAGCGAAATGTTTAGTTTTTTATTTTATGTTGCGATAGATGCCGCTGTACAGAAAATTGCACTATGCTGAATCGCGCTGTTGAGATTTTTCCGTGGCAGTATAAATAGAGTGTCAAATTTGATTAAATTGTCATTCGCCGAGCAACCGTTGCATGATCCTTTTCTAAGGTGACAAGTGAACATTTTGTTTTACTGAAACGTACATATACTGGGTGATGGGCATTGGGCGTAAGGTGAGACACGATTAAAACTAACACTGGCCAATTCAGTTAAATTGTTCGTCAGTTTTTCGTAGAAGCAATCAGTGATGCTAGTGTTTTTTTTTTTGTTTTTCGTCATTCTATAAACAATAAAAATACAAACAGTCCTACGTTGCCGGCATCGGAATGGTTCCTACGATATTTACCAGATGGTCGGTCCAACGCCTTAGTTTAATTTGCACCATTGACTAGTACCATAAAGGTAGGCCGTACGCTATTTTATAGACAAATATTTCATAGATTTTGATTTTGTAGAAAAATTTTCTCATATTATCATTTCATAGAATAATCAATACGCAGAGCATATATCGAAATAGAATACTATGAAAAAATACATCAAACAAATAGTATTGTTTGTAAAATAATTCTACTGTTTGATAAACTATGTGAAATAAAAATATGAGATCATAAGATTCATTGAATTGTGTTTCACTAAAACAAATAGTTCTTGAAAAAATAATTTTTAGAAATTAAAATATATGTAGGTACCAAATATTATGTGAAACATTTTCTAAGAAACGAAATTCTATGAAATATTTGTTTATAAAACAAGGGGCACCCACCTTTACCAGATCGTCGGCCCGTCTGGTTGGGGGCCTTCCCACGCCACGTCTTAAGGTAGGCGAAAATTGTTAGGCGAAAATAAATTTCATTGATAAAACTCTGGGACACAAAGTAAATTTTAAAAGTAAATACTGACTTATTAACTTCGAATTTCCTAGGAAATTGATAGAAAAAGTTAACCGTAGCTGTCTATTTCGAATTGTTATTTCAAATTTTCTTTTACGGAAACGCGCCCACTCAAAACTTTATATTGAAACTTTCAAAATTGTACCTATCTTGTCATGAATAAATTTGGTTTTGATTTTTTTTGGCTTTGGTTTGGAGTTTATATTTAATTTTATTTATGGAAAATAAGGGGAACTCACATTAAAATAGGTAACCCTTTACATAAAAAGTTCTGTTACAAACCTGTTAAAGCAAAATAAATGTTATCTTCGGTCTCTGGCAAAGGCTTAAGATGGGGACTGTACTATAAGGTATTTATTATACACCGTGTATTTATTGATATTGATCTGCTAACTTCGGTAAATGGCTTAGTACGTAAAAGGAAACTACCTTGTAATTAACTTTTCGGCCAAATGTAATAAAAAAAACTGGCCAAGTGCGAGTCGGACTCGCGCACGAAGGGTTCCGTACCATTATCTATAAAAGCGGCAAAAAATCACGTTTGTCGTATGGGAGCCCCCTTAAGTATTTGTTTTATTTTAATTTAATTATTTATTTTATAAGCGAATATATAACTAAATATTCTATGAATATTGCAAGCGTCTACCTGTAGCCGTTATCAATATCGAGCAAAAAAAATCACGTTTCTTGTATGGGAGTCCCCCTAAATATTCATTTTATTCTGTTTTTTAGTATTTGTTGTTATAGCGGCAACGAAAATAAATCATGTGTGAAAATTTAAACTGTCTATCTATTACGGTTCATGAGATATAGCCTGGTGGCAGCCGGACAGACAGACAGATAGACAGCGGAGTCTCAGTAATAGGGCCCCGTTGGCACTTTGGTACGGAACCCAATCATGGAACATGGTGTATATTATTAAAAAGTAACACTTACCATGTATTTTGAAGCCAGTTCAAAGAACCCGTAGAAAACTACTGCGTAGTGTAGTACTAGATACACGTTGCACCAGTGCGGTAAAGCTACGTCGTATTTCTCTCGGAACTCGATCTATAACAACATAATATACAATACATTTAACGACCGCTTTAGCCTAGTTGGTAGTGACCCTGCCTACGAAGCAAGAGGTCCTGGGTTCAAATCCCGGTAAGGGCATTTATTTGTGTGATGAGCACGAATATTTGTTCCTGAGTTATGGATGTTTTCTATGTATTTAAGTATTTATTTATCTATATAGGTATGTTTATCGTCGTCTAGTACCCATAGTACAAGCTTTGCTTAATTTGGGACTAGGTCGATTTGTATAAGATTGTCCCCTAATATTTATTTATTATTTATTATTTAATACATAATGCAACCATAAATATACACCGTGAAATTTTAGTGGTTGTTTTCCCAAAACGAGGCGATTTAGTTTCGATTGTACAATCGATTTATAATTACTATTTTGACTAGAGTCAAAAATCCAATTGTGAAAAACGAAAGACGAAAATGACCGCAAACCAATAGTAACGCTTCGTTGGTACAAGTAGCGTACGATCGAACGATAGGTTAGGTACCAACGAAGCGTTACTATTGGTTTGCGGTCATTTTCGACTTTCGTTTTTCACAATTCGATTTTTGACTCTAGTCAAAATAGTAATTATAAATCGATTGTACAATCGATACTAAATCACCTCGTTTCGGGAAAACAACCACTAAAATTTCACGGTGTATAATACATAGACGCATAATGCTGCGTGGCCACGGCAACAGACTCCTGAACGTGACGACTGGCTGGATGGACAGTGGCATTACCACTCATCATCATAATACCGGCCTATATTACGTCCCACTGCATGGCACAGGCATATACATAATAAACAGGGTATTTTTTTGACAAGTGCACAAATTTTAATATTTGATACAGTGTCGTTAAAATAACAAATTTCAGTATTTTTCGTTATAATTTTTATCACTTATTTGTTAGGGTTCCGTAGTTAACTAGGAAACCTTATAGTTTCGCCATGTCTGTCCGCGGCTAAGCTCAGAGACTGTTAGTACTAGAAAGCTGTAATTTGGCATGAATATATACATCAGTCACGCCGACAAAGTGATTACATAAAAAAAATTAAACAATTTTTTTTAGGGTACCTCCCATAGACGTAAAGTGGGGGTGATTTTTTTTTTCTCGACTAACCCTATAGTGTCGGGTATCATTGGAGAGGCATTTGAAAATAAATATGAGTTTTCTAAAACTGTTTTTTGATAAAGTGAATATTGTAGGAGATATTCACTCCGAAAGTTCAAAATAATGTGCCCCCTCTAACTTTTGAACCGCACGTCTAAAAAATATGAAAAAAATCACGTAAGTTAACCTTAATAAAAACTTTCTAGAAAAATTATTTTCATCTTAATCAGTTGAACAGTTTTTAACTTTTTGTAAAAAAAATATTTCTAAACTAAGATTGTAATTTAACCGCCATTGAAAGCATTTTTTTTCTTTAAGTAGGTACCTATAAGATCAAGCTAACAGTATCTTCTTTCAAATAAAAAAAATATATTACATCTGAAAAACAATCAACATACATACATAGTTCTTAGTTACCCAGTTCACCGATAGATAGGTGCTGTACCGCCGACGTTGGGACCACATTAATAAAGTATGCAAAGATTTTTTCGTATAGTCGACCAAGAAACTCCTTTACCACCCTAAGGTTCAATGTCAGTTGTATGACTTAAGACGTCAAAGGCTATTTTCACTTATTGGTTTTATTCTGATGGAGGAACTGTCACAAAAAATGGTAAAGCACTTACATGGTCGACTATACCTGCTATGGAACCCTATCTTGGGCGTGTCCGACACGCTCTTGGCCGGTTTATTTTTATTTTTCATAGTAACTCGACCAATTTATTGGATGAATTACTATGATACTATTTATTATTATTATTATTTATTTTAATTAAATTATAAAATTACCTTTAGCTTCTTTAATTAAATATTTGTACGCTTGCTTGCAAGCTGAATACAAGGACAAAACTTATAATTATGTATGACCATTGTATTTTTTACTGTATTCTTACAAATAACGTTAATTTGAATTTGAACAACCAAAATTTCAAAATGTTAAAAAAAAATATTGAACAGATAATCGTGATCTATTAACGATACTAAATCACGTATCAAAATTTGTGCACTGATTAAAAAATTACCCTCTATATTTACACATTTACGACCGGATATCCTACTGATTAGAAAACCTGATCACGAAGATTCCCGGTCGGGGCAGATATTTGTGTATAAATACGAATGTTTGTGCTCGACTCTTGGATCTTTAATATGTATTTAGTAAATATGTTTATCCGTTGTTGCCTAGTACCCATAGTATGTACAAATAGGTTTGCTTTAGGACTAGGTCAATTGGTGTCAAATTGTCCTTGATTTATTTACATATTTGATATAAAGGAAAATAAAACGTTTGGGAGGAAAAGATACAAATAATAAAACAACGAATTGTAGGTATAAATATATACCTATAACTAGCTGGCGCCCGCGACTTCGTCCGCGCAGTACCTAAAGCCGTCCGTAGTGGTCCGTAGTAGGTCCGTTTAGTTGTTTCGGAGATTAGCGTGTACATACAGACAGACAGACGCATGATTTTTACTATTTTATTATATGTTATATGCTATATAGGTGTTAAAATGTGTGCACTGATAAAATTACCATGTATTAGTGGGGTGCTGTAGTGTCACAGTAAACTTTCGAATTAACTCGGGCGTGATGTGTTGGTCACTTTAAACATGTCTGAGTTAACCTTTGACAAAGGTTTCAAGGGTCAGTAGGGTTGGATTGTTTAGGGCCTTTAAGGGGTTTAGTTTGACGTAGGCCTTTGTTGGTGTGTGAAGAGGTCAATAACATTGGCGGGCGAAATAGGAGGACAATTATCTTTTCTCAAACATCCAAGGAAATGTGGTCCTTATAGTCGTGACAATAGAACACGAAGTATGCCATTGTATAGCAGTTGAGGAAGATTCGTTCTAATTTCAAATTAGACGACAATAATGGAATTTCATACAAACATTGCTGGCCAAGGCCAGCAAAGAGATTGTCTTTTGTTTTAGTGGGTCGTATTTTCTTTTATTGACTATCAATGACATACTGCCAATTAAGAAAAATTTAGTTTGTGAATTTACTTTTTAATATCTTACTTGGCTAGATTTAATAAAATAAATAAGGATTGGCGTTTATTGTTAACAATTTATTAAAATAACCAATTAATAAGGTCGTAATTTTTTAATAAATATAAATCATCTCAAGATTTTGCGTCAAAAACATTAACTGGAACAGCTTACAAATAAATTGCTGGAAAAAAAATATTTTGGCGGGAATCAAAAAAAAAACAATTTGAATTAAATATGAATATATAAGTTGAACATTCGTGTCATTTCCTTGGATTTATTTGAGAAAAGCACTATACAAGCCTTGGCCACGAACAGGGATTGCCGGCCTCGTATCTCTAGATGGCCTCGTTGACACTCGGCCATCTATTACTACTCGGCCGGCAATCGCCTATTTCGCGGCCGCTGCAGTAATGTACTATTTTACTTGATTGTTTCATTTATATCAGTCAAGTTTTTACAATCCTACTTTTATCCCCTTACCCTTACTTTTTTACCCTTTTATTATTATATCCTTCTCATTGTTTCAAACTATCTCCTTACCGAAATGTCTGTACGTACCAAAATATAAGTGTGGCCACCAGTTGACTGATTGGCTACTCCAATGTGGCCGAAACGTCAAGGTAAATATTATTTGCGTGACTTAAATAAAAACATTTATCAAGTTAGGTATGAAGTATCTTTTTGTATTTATTTTTCAACTTCATTTTTTATTACTTTTACGGTCATCCCGTGAAACCATATATTTCAAACTAAATACAAATATTTATTATTGTATTTAGTTTGAAATATATTATTATGGTTTCACGGGATGACCGTAAAAGTAATAAAAAATGAAGTTGAAAAATAAACACAAAAAGATACTTCATACCTAACTTGTTAAAGTTGGCACAGTAGCGCCATCTCTTGGTCCAGGTGAGCGGTTAGCTCCGAAGGAGTGTTGAAGTCTCTCGGTAGAGGGCATAACATAGATGCGCGCTTTATCACTGCATAAGGTCATTATAACAGACTGAAGTGTACGATGTATGGGAAAAATTCGTCGCTAACTTCTAGACCAGTGATGGTGTAGGGGTAAGCACGCAGCACGGAACGCTGAGGACCTGGGTTCGATTCCCAGCATTGGTCTTTTTTCTGGGGTTTTTTCTGTGTATCTATATTTCAGTTTGTATTTAGTTTGAAAAACATTAATATCATGTATAATTTGACTTACGTCAGCTTTTTCATCCTCGTCGCCGAGCCTCGTTTGACCCGGTTCCCAGCTCGGTCCCCAGAAGATGGCCCGGAGTTTATCGCCGTACGTTTCCAGACGACGGAACTTCTCGACCACGTAGCCTGTGTAGAATGACTGTAAAAAAATAGGTAATAAGTTTTTAAATATAATTTTAACACTTTTTGCGCGGGTGCCCCCAATGTGGGATCATGATGCTTTTTTTCAGCAGTCACTGCTTCTACTATGAGCTCGCAGCTTTAAAGTGGAAGGACAATTGGACATGGTGACTTTGTCGAATCATTTAGCATTGGGTACAGTGAACGTGTTAACACAAGCTTTATTGTTGACTGTACTTATAATACTTTGGTACACGCATCGTCATCCAATATCTAAATACCAGTCGATCAGACTACTATACACACACACATACTAACACGACAAGTTAAATAAAAATTCATAATAATACAGGGTGTTACAAAATAACCCCTAAAGCCTGAAACCCCATGAACAGTAAATAAAACTGTAATTTTGCGCGCTGTTATTTTTTTTCTAGCTACAATGGTTATGGAAAAAACCGATATCGAAATTAAATAGTGGTGTGTGGTGTGTATGGTGTGTAATCTCAGTCGATATTTTAATTTACCATTATATTAAAAACACTTATTTTTCCGACATTGAAAACATACCTATGAAATAAAAAAAATATATACTAATTTAATTCTTTACTGGAGTACTTCCATACCCTTCGGTTATTACGGGTAACTTTGTAACATCCTGTACGACCATAACGTATTGTCGAGTAAAACATATTGTTACCGGGCTGCATGAAAATAATTTGTGTCCCACAAACATAGTTATTTTGTACGTGTGGTTGCGAAGTAGCAAGGTCAAAAGGTAGCACAGTCGTAAATATTTTTCAAGATTTTTTCAATACATTGGTTTTGACGAAAAAATGGCCTAGTGGTAGAGTACCTGACTACAACACTTGATTCCCGCGTCGGGACAGATATTTGTATGAAAAATAAGAATGTTTTTTCTCGAGTCTTGGGTGTTTAATGTTTTCAAATATGTATGTATCTATCTACATAAGTATGTTTATCCGTTGCCTAGTACCCATAACACAAGCTTTGCTTATTCTGGGACTAGGTCATTTGGTGTGAATTGTCCCGTAATAGTTGTTTTATTTATTTATTCATTGGTCGATGTTCAAAGTTTACCGCGGCCAACGATAAATCAAAAACCGGCCAAGAGCGAGTCGGACTCGCGCACGAAGGGTTCCTATATCTATAAAAATCACGTGTTTTGTATGGGAGCCCCCTTAAATGTTTTTTTTATTTTAATTTAATGATTTATTTTTAAAGTCAATACTTAATTAAATATTCTGTGAATATTTCAAGCTTCTACCTGTTGCCGTTATCAATATCGAGCAAAAACGAGAAAAAAAATCATGTTTGTTGTATGGGAGCCCCCTTAAACATTTATTTTATTCCATTTTTTAGTATTTGTTGTTATAGCGGCAACCGAAATACATCATCTGTGAAAATTTAAACTCTCTAGCTATCACGGTTCCCGAGATACAGCCTGGTGACAGACGGACAGACGGACAGACAGACGGACGGACGGACAGCGGAGCCTCAGTAATAAGGTTTCCGTTTTACCCTTTGGGTACGGAACCCTAAAAAACGATGTAAAATCCTACCAGAGATGTTCAGATAACTATCAGCTTGAATATTCCGAACTCATTTTATAAAGCGAGAAACATATTGAAAAACTACTACTCAAATCTACCCTAGACCTAACATAAAACAACAAAACAAACAGCTATTATTTAAAAAAAATATTAGGCTTTAAGCTATCAAAAAATATTAGGGATTCTAGTTTTAATTTATTTAAGGAAAATCTTATGCTTCTTCTAGTCGAAAAATGTTTTTACTCAGTAAATGATTACCTTCATGAACAATAAATGGAGGACAACAAACTTATTAGTGTTTAAGAGAATTTATTTTAGTTCAATGGATTGACTTATTTAAAATTTGAGTAAGTACTTACTATTTAATATAGTTGATGTTATTTTGTTTTAAATTAATATTGATATTTTACTTACTTTATTCAAATTCACTGTATTCAATTTTAAATTTAATGGACTCATAATATTTATGTAAAATAAAAATAGGGAAGAAAACAAAAGAATGTACGTCGAAAGGCACAACATGGAGGACTGTTTTAATTTTTTGTAACATCTGTACCTATTTATTTGTAACTTATGTTGAATATTAAATTATCTTTATCTTTTATCTTTTTCTTTATTTAAATTAAAATATTCTTCAAGTATATCGAGCCCTAAAAATAAACGTTGTATTTTGGTAGATCCTACATAAATATTACCTAAATGTTTGGTAGCGTAATTTATTTTACCATAGAACAACATTTTATGTGCGTCTCGATATAACTTCATCCTCATTTATGTTATGTTGTACAATTTCCTTGGAAACCACATCTCTGATGCGCACCTGTCTCGAATAATACCGTCCCAACTACCGCAGACTTGTTCTGTATTCAGGTTGACGAATCGTTTTATAAGATATACGTATAATATAACGAACATCTTGCCAATATTGTTAACATAAAAGTTCTTTTATATTCCTGCGTTTAATCGTACTTATACCTATTGTAAAAATAGCTTGGACAAGTCATCGTAAAAATAGTTACGGAAATAGATAGAAGATTCCACAGTCGTAATAGAGTACAGCATGTGGTAAGCGTAGTAAACAGTTAAGGAAAGATAATACTTACAAACATGTACTTCAAATAATCACAATGGGACCTCTCACTCTAAGAGAAGGCTTCAGACATGCAGTGGGAGGGGAGACCGAGGTGAGTTGTGACAGAGGAGAGTTGTAACATCGTCGATTTTTGGGAACTTAATTTACTTCTAGCAAGCTCGCAATAGCGCGTGTTTGATAGCTCGAGACCTGAACTAAAAAACGCGCGCTATTGCGCTCGCTAGCAATTAATACGTTCTAAAAAATTGACGTTCTCACTACTCTCCTCTGTCATAACTGGCCTCCCCTCTGTCTCCCCTAAGCATGACGATGATGATTTTATCTCACCTGGAGATACATGGGGTTGAAAGACGGTTGGTTATAGATGAGACCATAGACGATCTGGATCTTATCCGTTTCTGGTCTGAACGTTCCAAACAGCCTGTCCCAGATGATCAGAACACCCCCGTAGTTCACGTCCAAGCAGTACTTATTGCTACCTGTGAAAACAATAGAAAAATTGTACTCTAAGATCCACATTTTCCAATTATTATAAGAGTATCGACATTCGAAGCAGACAATTAATTACAAAGCACATACAAAACGTCATAGTCACAAAGTGGGCGCGCTCCAGGTGGTGGGTACTACTTGGTACTACAGTTCATGAATCCTAGTTCAGACACTTGTTATAATTTCTCTTGTAGTAGGTAGTTATTCCTGATCTGATGTAAAGTGAGTTTCGAATAAATTACTATTTTATATGTTCCAGGTGGATGCAAGCTGCTACCAATCGTAATGATAGGGTATCAATGAGGGAGGCCTATGTCCAGGAGTGGAGGTTCTAAGACTGAAATGATGATGGCTATGATATTAATTGTTTTTTTTTTATGTACATGCTTACATATATGCTATAATTCTATTTTATAATTATTATTGTATCAATCGTGAACCATGAATCGTGAACATGAATCTCTCGGTCTTTTCCAGATTTACTTACCATGATGTACTCTATGATGACTAGGTGTATTGAGGATGTACTCCAGAGGACCTAGGCTCTTGATAGCCTCAGTGTGGATCCAGAACATATAGAGGTAGCTGAATTGGTGATGCATCACGAACTGCGCGGGCGGGATCATCAGAGCCAGAGGGAGATAGAAAATCTGTAACAACGATCAACGATATCAGAGATTTAAACATAAATCATGCAGTGGCCGAAAACTCAGTGGACTCGGGCTACATTCGATTTGATAAGGCTTCCGTACTTGCAAGAGAAAAGTTTTTCACTCCACGGAAAAGTGCGTGAAGATTAGTCGTCATCCCAACCGGGATAGTGGTTGGTCGGTACCTCGAGTTCAAAAAAAAGTGTTGAATAATATTCGTAATGCGTCAACGGTGATTGAGAGCGAACCTTTACTTTAGTTTTAATTGTTTTTTTTTTTTAATAAAACACGCAAAATCTAGTTTTATTTTAATTTATTTAGTTTTGCGCAGCTGCTGAATTTAACCAAAGTGCAATCTGATTCATCTTGAGCCTCAACTTAGATAAAGTGGTAGTACTGGCTTGACGAGATTTGTAGGGTACTTAATGCTTTGTATGGAGATGTTTTTTCCTGTAAATATTTTTTTGATAAGCTATTTATCATTTTTGAATGTCCATTAAATGGGCATGTTTTTAAGCTAGTAAACTAAACAGTAATCATGTATTTTTTTCACTGTGACAGATCAAATCTTGACCAAAGTTTAGGAGAAGAGGCAAAATTTAAATTGAAATGAAAATAAATAAAAAAACTGCAATAGTTTTTAAAAATATTTTTTTTGCGTGTGATAACTATTCAAGATTATTTTTCAATAAAAATAAATGCAAAAAATAATTAATTCGGAATATCACAACACAAAATCTTCGTGCGGGCGTACATTTTTCAAAAAATCAGAAAAATGAAAATTTCTCGAAAACGGTGCGACTTTTACGAAGATCATTTTTTGATATTTGGTAGATAACCTGTCTACCTATCTCCCATTTCCGTTTGTCGTACTACTTACGGGACACCCTGTATGGTGGAAAGGCACAAATTGTAAATGTGCTAAAAAAACAACTTAAAAAGATTTAAACTAGAGTTTCTATCATCGCAAAAAGTAGTTGCCAGCTGTAACTACGATATATTTCTCAAAATGGAAGTGTGATAGTTTGCTCGTCTACTTGCTTGATTTTTCTTAGCAATTACTTGAAATCATTTTGGAACAACTTTTTATACACCGTGCCGGATGAGTAAGCCGATACATTATATTTAAAAAATAGATTTCTCGGGTTATTTTAAGCTAAAAATGTAGTGCAAATTCAGATCGATTTGCTTAGTTTGGGAGATATTTAATATTATGTAAAAAATAATTTTGGGAAATTCTGCAGTGCAACACACCCTAATGATAGGCAGCGTTACCACTCTTCGATCCCAAAAAGTATTTTTGTGGCAAAAATCGTCATAATAATTTACAACACGTTGCCAGTTGTTCTAGGGCCTTATCATCCTTAAGTTTGAATAATATTAAATACCTAATTTATTGAATCAGGCACTACTTTGCGGAGGTCCATATCAATGAATTGAAACAATTACTTTGCTATTAACCCGCGACACTACGAACATACATAAATCACACAAACCCATCTATCACCACACTAACTACGCGTTTCGAACTCGACCAGAGCTCATCTTATCAGAGCTCATCAGGTGGAGGAACTGCATGAACACACATTTCTTGCATAAAAATAGCTGTGATAGGGTCGCGGGTGAGCAAAGTTGTTCCAGTTCATTATTTGAGAAAAAAAAGTTAAAATAGTTTTTTTACTTCTGAGAGGCTCAGAAATCTGTCTTATGAGTTTGGCGTATTTGCCGTATCCAAATTATAGACGTCCTTGTGATTGGATCGTAAGAAATACTTTCTCTAAATCCTAAATTGAATTGTCTGACAGGACCTAAGCCCATTAAGAAGCGTGTTCCAAACTATACCTACAGAAATCCAAGAAAACTTACAAAATAAAAGAAAAGATGGACGAAGAAATAACGATATATTTACTGTAATGTAACTAGTTTGTAATGTAATGTGGAATTATAATGAATAATAGGACGTCTAGGCAGTCTAGGTTACTTCCATTAGTAATATTGACACGAGTGACATTGAGCTACGTTAGAACTTGTATTGACTTTAATAGATAGGCAGTAGACTAGATTCTGTTATAATATTACTAGCTGTTGCCCGCGACTCCTTCCGTGAAGAATAGGGGTATAAAAATAGCCTACGACCTATTCTCAGACCTACCGAATATAATAGAGAAAAGTTTCATGAAAATCGGTCAAGCCGTCTCGGAGGAGTTCGATAACAAACACCGTGACACGAGATTTTTGTATATTAGATCTAATATATAAAAATATCGTGTCACGGTGTTTGTTATCGAACTCCTCCGAAACGGCTTGACCGATTTTTATGAAACTTTTTTCTCCACATTCGGTAGGTCTGAGAATAGGTCTTAGGCTATTTTTTATAGCTACCCCTATTCTTCGCGGACGGAGTCGCGGGAAACAGCTAGTAATATTATAAGCCGTGTCCACATAATGTGTTTCAAAATATTTAATAAACTACCGAGAAAGGTAAAGACCTTGCTCTTAATAAATTTAATGGTGAATTGTATAAATGGCTGTGCGAATTATGCATATATAATCATCATCATCATTCCAGCATATATACGTCCCGGTGCAGGGCACTTGCCTCAGAGTGAGAGGGATTGGGGCGTAGTTTATACGCGGGCCCAGTGCGGATTGAGTACTTCAGACACACCATTTAATCTCTTAGCAAGTATGACTTCACTGTAAAGCTAAGTAATAAGTGTAAGTAATTAAGTAATGGTAAATGTTATATGTTGTTTCTACATAAATATCGTAAAACTTAAAAGTGCCTGGATCCTAGATGATTGCTGCGCTTCTTTAAACTCGTACCAAAACAAAACTGTCACACAAACGTACAGAATTAAACAGTTACCTTTGCAGATTGGCGCATTGCCATGTCCTGTTGTTAGTGCTTCGTGACACAGTAATAACAAAGAAAGGCTAGGTCGGAGTAACAAAGACGATAAAATAAACTAGATCTATTTTAATTAAGGCTGATCGTCAATTACCAATGAAAGCCTTTTCTAGATTAGACAAACAAGACATCCAACTGAATTTGAGCGTGTATTTCAGAGCTGACTTTGAAGAATTGTCATAATATCGATAGTGCGAGCGTGTCTGGGGCATAAAATTTTTACACATAATATTTGCAAGTTAAGTATGAAGCATCTTTTTCTATTTATTTTTTTTCAACTTCATTTTTTATTACTTTTACGGTAATCCCGTGAAACCATATATTTCAAACTAAATACAAACTGAAATATGGATGCACAGAAAAAAGAAAACTCTCGATGAGGGTATAGCACAGATGGCGCTGTATCACGCAGTGATGATCTAACAAAGTGAGATATGAATGTATAGGAAAAAGTCGTGTCTAGACAGAAAAAACCCCAGAAAAAAGGCCAATGCTGGGAATCGAACCCAGGTCCTCAGCGTTCCGTGCTGCACGCTTACCCCTACACCATCACTGGTCTAGAAGTTAGCGACGAATTTTTCCCATACATCGTACACTTCAGTCTGTTATAATCACATTGTGCAGTGATAAAGCGCGCATCTATGTTATGGAACGCTGAGGACCTGGGTTCGATTCCCAGCATTGGTCTTTTTTCTGGGGTTTTTTCTGTGCATCTATATTTCAGTTTGTATTTAGTTTGAAACATAATATTTGTTTGTCATAATTTTTTTCTTGTCTAAACCGTAACTATTTCAGAATTTTTTGTTTTGTTTCATAACAATTCTGTATAGTTAATGGAAGCAGAGTTAAAAACCGGCCGGCCGGCCGCTTGGCTTGGCGGCTTGGCCGGTTTCTGTCACTTGTTTATGTTTTATACTTACAAATCCACACCACCCTTGCAGCACAGACTGTCTGATGCCGACACCCATGTTGAAGTCTTCAGACGTGTGGTGCACTTGATGCTGCGCCCATAAGATGTGGATCTCTGAAACAAAATGATTCATTTTTTAAGTTTTAGTTACATCATGAAGTTTAATAAATATGTATTTAAGTATGTATATCATCATCATCATCATCCCAGCCTATATATGTACGTCTCACTGCAGGGCACAGGCCTTTCAGAATGAGAGGGCTTGGGCTGTAGTTCTCACGCGGGCCCAGTACGGATTGGGAACTTCACACACACCATTGAATTTCTTCTCAGGTGTAAGCAGGTTTCCTCACGATGTTTTCCTTCATCGTAAAGCTCATGGTAAATTACAAATGTAATTTTGCACATAAATTCTGAAAAACTCAGAGGTGCGAGCCCGGACTCGAACCCACGACCCTCTGCTTGAGAGACCATAGGTCAAACCACTAGGCCATCACGGCTTCTATCTATAAAGTATCCATCTATATAAGTATGTTTATCCGTTGCCTAACACCCATAACACAAGCTTTGCTTATCAGGTGAGATAGTGGTCAATCACGGGTCAGTTTTATGTAAAAAAAAAAAAAAAAAACTTTGGGACTAGGTCAATTGGTGCGAATTGGCCCGTGATATTTATTATTATTATTAAATCTATACAATGGATGCAATATGGTTACAAAAGCATAAGATGGATAAGACTTTTATTATTTTTCGAGAAATATTTATGTATAAAAATATATGCAGTTTTTATACATAATATTAAAGTTACACATAATACCTATATTCTCCAATAAAATTGAGTCAGTTATAGACAGAATTCCAGATTATGATTTTATAAAAAATTTAAGTGATTGTAACCACTGATGTAAAACCACTTGGCAACCACGACTTCAATATGTCCTAATAACTTATTAATACATTATATTATTACACACTCGCTACACAGAAGAAATATAAGAGCGAGGTCTCTTTGGGGTTGTGCACGAAAGCGTGTAACTTTATGTGAATTGGTCTGTTTTCTCTCAGAAATCTTCAAAGGCCAAGCGGATGCTTGTGAAGTCACTCAAAGACACTCACTTCAGATCACGCAACAAGCTCCAGGCTTTCTTCTACCGTGCCATTATATAGATTTGCATGGGAAAACGACTCCTTACGGAGCCTTCTACATTCAAACGGTGATGAAGCCAGAAGAGCATATCTTTACCTTGGTGCTAATTCAATTTAGACCCAATGAAATAGCATGTAAAGTTTAGATTACTAGTTCTATCTGTATTAGTATTTAAGTTCTTTTGGAGAAGGCCCTAAAGGGTTTTTGAATTGCGTTGCTTCGGAATTTCAAAGGCTTTTTTACGTTTTGATCTTTGATTGTAATGTATGATAAAATAAGGTCGCCAAGGAGGTTTAGTATAAAATTGAATGTCTCGAAATTAGGAATAATAGGTAAGAAATTCAATGGTGTGCGTGAAGTTCTCAAACCGAACTAGGCCCGCGACGCGAGGGACCTGCGGCCCAAGCCCTCTTATTCTGAGAGGAGGCCTGTGCCCTGCAGTGGGACGTGTTATAGGCTAGAATGATGACGATGACTGAGTCATGGTAGCCCAGTGGCCTAAAAGCAGAGAGTCTTGGGTTCGAGTCTGGGCTCGCACCTTATTCCACTGTAGGGCACAGGCCTCAGAATGAGAGGGTTTGTGCCGTAGTTCCCACGCGAGTCCAGTGCGGATCGGATACTTCACACACGCTATTGAATTTTTCGGTGTAGGTGTCCTCACGTTATTGTTCATCATCGTAAAGGTCATGATAAATTTCAATTTGGTTGCTTAAGAAACTGCCTTGTCAAAGAGCCTTTAGGATCATAGATTAAACCAAAAGTGATTTTTAGGGTTCCGTAGGTAACTAGGAACCCTTATAGTTTCGCCATGTCTGTCCGTCTGTCTGTCTGTCCGCGGCTAAGCTCAGAGATCGTTAGTACTAGAAAGCTGTAATTTGGCATGAATATACACATCAGTCACGCCAACAAAGTGGTAAAATAAAAAATAAAAAAAAAATTTTTTTAGGGTACCTCCCATAGACGTAAAGGGGGGGTGATTTTTTTTTTCTCGACTAATCCTATAGTGTGGGGTATCGTTGGATAGGTCTTTTAAAACCATTGCGGGGTTGCTAACATGATTTTTCTATTCAGTGATCTGTTTGCGAAATATTCAACTTTAAAGTGAAAATTTTCATTAAAATCGAGCGTCCCCCCCCCTCTAAAATCTAAACTGTTAGGTGGAAAAATTAGAAAAAATTCTTAATGGTAGTAAATATATCAAATTTACTAGGAAAATTATAGCGGCTAAGATTGCTTGGAAATTATTTGTAGTTTAAGAGTAAATAGTAGCCTAAGGTATAAAACATACCTAAACTTGGATGATTCCGTACACATACGAAATCCTTAGAAAAATATTACTTGATTTTTTTTGTAATGGCTACGGAACCCTACCTTGTGCGTGTCCGACACGCTCTTGGCCGGTTTTTTTTTCAAATAATTATATTAGTATTCAAAAAAATAGATGTTTTGTTTTATATTTTACAATACTTTTGCTCGAAAAATTCACTTTCAAAGGATGTATACATGGCTCGTAAGTTCATTTTACCGCACTAGCGCGATTTTTTTACAGTTTTTTTTTTAATTCTCCAGTTTAAAAGTTTACAAGCAAAGAGTTTTAAGTGACAAAAATAAAAAAATATCGATTTATACGTAGAAAAATGTATAAATATACAAAACTAAGTAATGAATATGCAAAATTGATTGTTATTATTATAAACTGTAATTTAATTACCGCAGATTTTAATGATTTCCACCTTTTATTTATTCGAAAAAATCGCAGTGGCTGAACGCGTCGAACCTTTGCCTGATAATTTTAGTTAACCTAATTAAAAACAAAACTTACGCATGCGCATTACGGATGCGCCATTTTTGTAAAACTTTGCGTTGTTTTGAGTTGTTGATTATAGAATTTGTACAAAAACCAAACAAAATGAGTGATGTTCAAGTGATGAAGTCAACAATAACATGGAATTAACTCCGCCCGATATTTAAAGTAAGGCGCAAACCGCGCAAAATAATCTTTTGCCACCAATAAGTATCTCGAGAAATTTGTTTTTATTTTACAATTTTGTGTTATTAATTGCCTATTTTCTCACAAATGTATTGTAAAACGTCGTATGATACACGGTTGGCAAGGTTTTTACAAACTCGTGACGATGAAAACCCTCGTCGTGCGGCTCGGGTTTATCACTCGTCAACTCATTTGTAAAACCATCTTACCAACCTTGTATCACAAATAACTATTATGTAACTACGACTTAAACTTGATCGCCACCGAATATCTAGAAAAACCGTTTCCTGATCACCAGACATAGGAATTTAGGGGGCAAAATTTAATGCCAGCTAGCGAGTTCCTTTATCGATAAACTCAACTAGACACTTTTCCCATACACTATTGTTCGCTCCAAGTTTTTTTTTTTATAAAAATATATTTTTATGGAAAATATATGACACAAAATAATAAATCAATTCTCTTCTTCTTTACCCTCGTAAAGCCCACGTCAAATTTGCCTATCATAGTTTGAAACTTATTGACAATCAAGAAAAGTTGACATTTGCTTTGACATTGTATTATTTTTTTCCCGTTTGCTATTGGGCCTAACAAGGTTATTGTAAATATTTTATAGTGCAACGGCACTCGTTACCCAGCTATCATTTAAAATATGCTTTATGTTAACTTTATCATATTTGTCTCCGAAATAAGACTTACAAAATAATACAAACTTATAAAAAAGCTGGGCGTGATCACTACCATATGGGAAAAGCGTCGATAGTTGAGTTTATCGATAAAGGAACTCCCTACCTGCCAATAAATTTTGCCCCCTAAATTCCTATGTCTGCTGATCACCGATTAAAAATTATTGTGTACTTATAAGCTATGATTACTCACCATGGCACGCTCTGTGCATCCAATAGTAGCAGAAGTCAACCCCTAGTGCTGCCGCGTACCAGGTCACCAGGTTGTCCCAAGGTAGATCCACTATTCTGAAGTTGGTGTAGATCCACGTGTATAGGTAGGACTCCGCGCCTCGCCATAGTATTCTGGAGACAGCAAAAGTCAAGTTCATTATCATCATGTTTGTTTAAGAAACTGGCTTGTCAAAGAGGTTTTACGCTCTTCCATGAGTCAAATAGTAGTGGGCAGGGCACGTCGCTCGTAGAACTGATGGCCGATGGGGCCAAAAGGTTCGCGAGTGGCGTCCACGGACCGAAAGATGGTGTAGGTAGGCCTCCAACAAGATGGAACGACGATTTGGTTTAGGTTGCGGGAACGCGTTGGATACGGATGGCGCAGGGCCGATCTGGTTGGCGAGCCTTGGAGGAGGCCTATTTTCAGCGCTGGACGTCTTTCGACTGAGATGATGATGAAGATGAAAAAGTAGTGTAAAAGTAAGATAAAGGTATTCTAATTAAAAGGTTGAGAATTTTACAGCACACGGAACACTCTGGTACTAGAAGGGGATTATAAGTATTGATACCGTAGGTCTGTTTGGATACCTGCCACATTCCTGTATGACTCCATGGGATACACTGGTGATCCCATCGTTCAGTCTGATCCCCGGCTTCCCCTCCAGCCTGAGGACTATGTGTTCTAATACCATGAAGACTAGGAAGTATGGCCATGACTGCAACAAAGAAATGTAACGTTAGTATCGTGATCTACATTGTACGGGGATGCTCTTGGTATGTCCCACTGCTGGGCACAGGCCTCATCTTAGGCGCAAGCAGTGGCGAAGGGTGCTAACAACTCGATTCCCAGCGGGTTGCCTAAAATTTTGAAGTAACCAAACGCTTCTCTTAGTAACCGATTGTTTGTATAGAGACTTACTCTTCCATAATAAACTTTAAAGTATTTTTCAAAATGGTGCTGTAACAAAACGCATCAAAATATCCACAAGACCAATCAGTCATTCATAAATTCAGTATTCCGGCAGGAATTGTACACTCACACATGTAAATATTCATTCATAAAACCATAGATTCACTACAAGCGTCTACCGTAAGAATAGGCATGGAATAGGCTGAAGATAACCCGGTCTCTATCGGCTTATCACATTTAAAAAAAGACTTTCTACATTGTGCATAAGGCTTAATTTCACTTTGACAGAAGCTTTTTTTTTAATTAATTTATCCCACTTGGAATAGCCGACGGAATTGACATTCATGCAGCCATTCGTAGACTTATTTAAAATTACTGGAGCGAAATTTAATTTTAAAATATCGAGTTTTAGTGTAAAACAGAAAGTACGATATTTTATCTATTTTTATAATAAGATTTATAAACAGACAAAATTAAACCGCCACGGGCTGTGCTCAGCGCGCTGCACAACACCAAATCGTTTACGCTGTGCCGCGCTGCCGGAATGTGTCACTGTATGTACGATTCGGAGCCATAGAACGTGCCGGACGTGATCCGCTAGCGCGGTCGATTTGTTTGTGGTGTGGTATTTATTGAAATGACAACATTAGGTAATGTCATGTCAATCGCTCAGTGTTTTGTAGTTTGTTTATTTATATTATAATAAAATTATGTGAAATAATTTGAATAAAAACACAATATTGGATCAGTGTTGATACGCAATATCGGTGAAATTTAATCGTACATATTATCGTCTGTCAGGTTGTAAATCTGATTATAATTCAGTGTCTAATTCTTGTATAAGTAACATATTGTTTTGATACTGATATCAGTGAAAGGATAAATATGCTGCAGTCATAAGGACCGAATTACTGCACGTAAGTACTAGTTTTCAAGAATATAACCTAGTATAACTACCTACTAAGAAATGGGGTATGATTTTTGTTTGCTTTTGTTTCGTCCGGCTTTACCTGGAAAAAAAATCACGCCTCGCCACTGGGCGCAAGACACACAGAAGAAACGTGGGGCGGTGGTGCGTCGCAGACGCGGTGCTCGTTGTATACCTATAGAAGCATCGCGATCCAAAGCAGACAGAACTGACAGAAGAAACGAGGCCGCGTCTCCGCCTCTCGCGACGCTTCTATACATTAAGGGGGTGTTTCACCACCTTATTGTCAAACTGCTGGTTACGTAACCAATGAATAAACTAAGTACTGGACAAATCTGTTGGCTAGTTTTTTTTCAGTTTCACCACTCCGGTCCTGTGCAAACTAAGTACCACTTAACTAATCGTCAGTTTAACAAAAAGTCAGAATGGCAACGTCGCATTTCACGACCACGCGTTCCTGTTCGCACACTTTCGTTCAAAGAGTCGCTCATTATTAAAGCAAAAGAAATCGTAAACTATGTAATTTTTAAATACATCTATTTTTTTGCATAAACAAATGTGTAACATTATAATTAATCCAAAAACGCTATTTATTAGCGATACTTTGTTAACAATAACAAAGAAAAATAAAATCACGTAAAACGAATCGAAAAGTGGCGCCAAACCATTTGACAGATAAACTTTTTTTTTAATGGCGATATACAAGTTCAGGTAGAACAAACGAATGAGCCACTGAAAAAAGTCTGTAATTAGAAAATATTACGAAATTTTGGATTTATTTTTACATACTAAAAGTGTAACTACATTTTTTTATTCAAATCTTGATATTTAAATTATTTTATGCAATTTAGCATGACCTCTTTCTTTACAACTAGAAGGCTCGGGTCTTACATCCCACGCGAATACAATGTAACGTCGATAAAGTAAAAGTAAAACGTAGGTAATATCTAAAATAATAGGTATTTCTAGGAGTGGCTTTGTCTGCTGTAGATTTTACGAGTCTGTTTTTAGTGTTCCGTAGTCAACTAGGAACCCTTATAGTTTCGCCATGTCTGTCCGTCTGTCTGTCTGTCCGCGGCTAAGCTCAGAGATCGTTAGTACTAGAAAGCTGTAATTTGGCATGAATATACATATCAGTCACGCCAACAAAGTGGTAAAATAAAAAATAAAAAATATTTTTTTTTAGGGTACCTCCCATAGACGTAAAGGGGGGGTGATTTTTTTTTTCTCGACCAACCCTATAGTGTGGGGTATCGTTGGATAGGTCTTTTAAAACCATTGCGGGGTTACTAACATGATTTTTCTATTCAGCGATCTGTTTGCGAAATATTCAACTTTAAAGTGAAAATTTTCATTAAAATCGAGCGTCCCCCCCCCTCTAAAATCTAAACTGTTAGGTGGAAAAATTAGAAAAAATTCTTAATGGTAGTAAATATATCAAATTTACTAGGAAAATTATAGCGGCTAAGATTGCTTGGAAATTATTTGTAGTTTAAGAGTAAATAGTAGCCTAAGGTATAAAACATACCTAAACTTGGATGATTCCGTACACATACGAAATCCTTAGAAAAATATTACTTGATTTTTTTTGTAATGGCTACGGAACCCTACCTTGGGCGTGTCCGACACGCTCTTGGCCGGTTTTTTACGTTTACAAATAGAAGAAGAAATATCTCCCAAACTGAGCCACATAGACCTGGCTTTATACTAAATTGTTGACTTGAAATAACCCAAGGAATGTAGTTGTTCAATCTGTTGGGATACGTGACAGCCGCGGTGTATATGATGTGGATGATGTTCTGACTGACTGATGTATTAACCCATAGCCCAAACCGTTGAAGCTAAAACCTTGAAATGGAAAAAATAATAGTAATAACACTAAGAGAAAATTTTCCAAATTTCCCACCGGATAAATAAATGGGATTTACATTTTCGCTTCAAAGTGGTCCCATCTCGGTAACTATAATGTTAGAGAATCTGGCATGCCAGTAAGTGCTAACAAGAGTGATAACTGATGAACTAATTTTAGGATTATTTAAAAGCGAAAAAGTTTTTCGGGTGCGCCGGTGGGATTTGAACCCACGTCTCCTGGGTATGCGCCCCAACGGGTGTTCTACCAATTGAACCACGTCGCATCCAACCGACTCCCCCGAAATTCTTAATTGCTTACATACGCCAACAGTGGCGTGTGGTAACATCCATCGCAACTATTAGAAGCTACGACTCCTACGTTCCAAATTACATTGGAAATGCGTAAGAAATGATGTACCACATCTATTTATTCAAATATTATTTTTGCTTTTTCGCTTTTAAATAATCTTAGATTCGGTGAGCAGCCGTACTGCTAATATAATAAAAATAATAATTTTAGGATTATTGGAAATTCCTACGGGATAAAGTGAAAACCTGATTATTCAATGATGAATTTAATTCAATGGGATCCTATCTTCGTAACCATTCCTTGAGAACGCTCGTTCCCTAAATATCAGAATTGCAAAGTACCTACTAGATTGCTGACTTAACTATTTCTAAAATACCAAATTCCCAGAATACCAGACTTTCCTGTCAACATGTTTTTCTGTATATCGGATTGCCAAAAAGGCTTGTTTTAAATACACCATGTTCCATTCAAAACTGAATTCCCATAATACCAGATAGTGAAATCGCCAGGCTCGTCAGGCAGGTCGCGGTCGTCGTGGGGAGGCCAGGGTGTCGTGTTTTACGAGCCTGGTGATTTCACTATCTATAATTATGGGAATTCGGTTTTGAGTGGAACATGGTGTATTGAAAACAAGCTTTTTTGGCAATCCGACATAGAGAAAAACACGGTGTCAGGATAGTCTGGTATTCTGGGAATTTGGTATTTTAGAAATAGGGTAAGTTGGCAATCTACGAGTAGTATTTTGCAGTTCTGATATTTAGGGAACGAGCGCTTTAGATTCAATAGAGGTGCACCAAAAAGGGATTTTTCGAATTCTCCGCGGGATAGAGATCAGGAGTTGACTTTATTTGTGCGCGGACGAAGTCACAGCGAAAAGCTAGTAAACAAATTTAAACTGGCGCTGCCTAGCAACGTAGCAACACACATAAAGTCGAGTAATCAATAAAATGACACCACAAAACAATTGTGGCCTTACTGCTTTGCAAATCCGCCGCAACATATTGCAAGGTGTCAATATACGATTACATGTACAGCATTGAGAAACCACAGTAATATGATACAGTGCGGTCTGACCTACGCACGACATGCCGTAACTCCTGTTGCCATGACAATAAAGATCATTTTCAAACAGCAGGGGGCTTGTTTTTACATTGCAACAATGTCATAATGCTTTGTCAAGGCGTTTAGTTCAGTGTTAATAGTAGATTGTACACCAAGGGGATAAAGCACTGCATTATGTCACGGGCGCGATATTGAATCCTGAGCGTATCGAGGGACTCCAGATTTAACTCCCGAGCGTAGCGAGGGAATTAAGACGGAGTCCTGAGAGCAGTGAAGGATTTAAGCGCGCCCAAGGCAAAATTAGTTTTATCCCCGAGGAGTATACTCTACTTTTCTCACCTTTAGAAACTACTCGAAATAGACCCAGAAGCACTGATTCTGACACTGACTTTGCGCCTTTTGCAGTTTTCCATTTGTCGAAATCTTTGTAAGCTTTTTAGTATTTTTCCTTCGACTTCTCTGGGAGTACATTATTAACAATTTCTAAGGCCGGCTTGCGCAGACCTGGGTTAGCTACTTAACTCCGAGCAAGTTAACTGCTAACCCAGGGTTAACAAGTGTCAAAATGTATGTAACTGTCATTCTTAACCCAGGGTTACCGATTTAATTTTTATACCCTGAACTGTGCAAGTGGTCCTAAGGCGTCTAATTTAATGGAATCAGGAGTCAAATCACTTTCGTCACTCGATATTTTCTTAATGTTTTATCTTCTTTTGCAGTTTTGATAGTTAAAATTGCAGCGTATTGAAACACTCGCGGCTTTTGTTTAAGTATTTGACTTTGTTTTCGTTCGGCCGCGGAACTGCAAATAAATGACGCGCGGCGCGGCCCCCGCGGGGCTGAGCTCGTTGAGCACGTGCACGTGCTGCACGCCGCCGGCCTGCACGCGGGGCGATTTAAAAATTAGACTTTAAGTGCATTCCAATAAGAACTACGAGAAGTGAGAATCACATTACTGCCCGGCGGGTTATAATGAAATTCAGTACAACATTACGCCCCGGCGAAAGCCAAGGGCTATAATGATTTACTTTGAGAGAGGTTTGCATGATATATAATAAGGCATTGTCGAGCAGGTGGTGTGAAAAAAATATTATTAGTTTCTGCCGCCAAAGTGATTTGATTTTGAAGTGAAGTGATTTTTCGGGAAACACGTAATAAGAAACATACAAGATGATCATCATCATCATTTCAGCCGAAAGACGTGCACTGCTGAACATAGGCCTCCCCCAAGGCTCGCCAAACAGATCGGTCCCGTGCGTTCCGCATCCAACGCGATCCCGCAACCTTAACCAGGTCGTCGCTGCATCTTGTTGGAGGCCTACCTACACTGCGTCTTCCATACTAATGTGTCATACTTCCATACTAATATTATAAATTCGAAAGTGTGTCTGTTTGTCTGTCTGTCTCTCTGTCTGTTTGTCAGCTCTTCACGCTTAAACCACTGAATCAATTTAGATGGACTTTGGTATAAAGATAGGTAGTTTGAGACCCTGGTAGGAAATAGGATAGTTTTCAAAAAAAAAAATTCAAATTCTACCTAGAGAGTGACAATAAAGTACCTACCTAGTGGTACTTTAGTTTGGTTAATTAAAACTTGTACTGAACCGCTCTAACTCGCCTACTATTACATAAACCTCTAGTGGGTTTTCCAATAGTGGCATAATAATTCCTACCTTATTTATATGTACTCTTGATTATATTTAATAAATTAAAAAAAAAAAAACACGGAAAAATGCATATTTCCGATGGATAGCGATAAACGAATTCTTTACAGACGAGTCGCGTGCAACAGCTTATGTTATAACTTTAAGTATAGCATTTTTCACATTTTAAAAGTTAGGTACTTAGGTACACGTTTTAACATACGTGACGTTTGTACAAAGTATTTCTAACAGGGCACTAACCTTTGATCTTACATGTTTAGGATACTGAAATTATTCAAGTACAAAAAGTAATAACTGCGAATGTGACCACTCCATTTTGAGTCATAACAAGAGGGAATAAAGTTGAAAATGAGAATAATGGTTTTTGACTTATAACGTTTATATTTTTAGGTGTTTTCCTTCTCTACGAAAAACACGTTTCTGTTTAGGAAGTTTTCTTAACGAGTTTAGGATTCCAAAGGTAGTGTGTTAGGTACTTGGTTCTTTTCTTAGTGGTGGTGGTGGTGGCAGTGAGATGATGAATTAGCAGAGACCTCTTCTTAAATTACACGTTTAATCCTGTCCAGATTCAAAGATTTTTAACACAAACTGTTCAACATCCATTGATTAAAAATTCAACACTCATTATCCGGCCATTTATCCAAATAATAAATTATTACATTCTAATTACGACGGATGTAGCCATATCGAAATGTCGATATATAAATTGATTGAATGTGACAATTAACTATCAATAAATTCAATCACGTCGTTATAATATTGGGTAACTAGATCAAAAGTGACCTGATTTAGAAAATGTATGAAGTAATAAAACCTTGAAAGTAATGCATTTAGTTTGAAGAGACTCATTTAAGGTCGTGTCTTTATGTGGATTCATTTTCAATATTGAACATGTAACTAAAAGACTAGTAAATACAAATTAACAATTTTGAAAACCCCCAACGCAGATATTGATAATATATAAAAGAAGAAACTGACTGACTAACTGACTGACTGACTGACTGACGGACTGACTGACTGACTGACTGACTGACTGACATATCAACGCACAGCCCAAACCACTGGGCCTAGAGATTCCAAATTTGGCATGTAGATTCCTTATAAGTAGGGTTGGGACTTTTGGAGCACGAGTACGAGCACGACGTGGTTCTAGAATACACGGAGTCGTCATTATGTTAAAATATTTTTTTCGAAGTCAAAGTCAAAGTGTAATAACCTAACCATAAAAATTTCATTTTTAATACAAGCTTTTTTTGCTGACTGTACTTGCATTGTCACCCAAACTACATTTGCATACCAAATTTCAAGTCGGTGCTATTAACTGCGGAGACGATCCTGGCTGGAGTACCAGGATGTCACTACTAGATTATTGTATTGTCACGCGATTTACATAAAGTGGTCCAAGTTTCAAGTCAATCTGACTACTGGAAGTTGGTAAAATTTAACTTGCAAGATTCTATTACAGACAGACAGACAGAAAGACAACGGGGCAGGTGAAACTAAATAAAAGCTTGTAAAAATAAAGCATTTTATTAGATGTCATACATGATTTATGCTGTATGATAAACACGTTACCTATTATAACTGCAATTAATTAATTTTATAATAAATCTATTAAACACAAGTCACAGTAGTTCAAAGGTGACGCGATATGCATATACATATACAATTTACTTAATTATGCATCCTCTTTGATAGGCATTTGTGTTGTGATAATTTAATTGCACTATATGATAATGTGTTTATTTTACGATTTAACAACATTATCATAATATCTAATATATCGTTTTATTTTTAGACTTTGACTTTGACTTTGAAAAGAATATTTTAACATAATGACGACTTCGTGGATTCTAGAACCACGTCGAGCATCCAAAAGTCCCAAGCCTACTTATAAGGTCTAGGGGTGCACTAAGAAAGGATTTTTCAAAATTCACTCCCTAAGGGGGTGAAAAGGGGGTTCAAAGTTTGTATGGGGAAACAAGATTAGTTCGACTATTTTATTCGAAACTTCACAGAAATACTCCTAATGATAAATGAGTAAACACGTGTTTCAGGTTTTTTGAGAATTCAACCCCTAAAAGGGGGGAAAGGGGTAACAAAGTCTGAAAATCAACATGGGGGTTGTTACTATGGTTTATCGGGTCGCTGGTTATGAAAACAACAACGGTTTTAAAATCCGATGTGGCATACGTAAAATACCATCTCCCTGGATGGTGTGCGATGGGGTTGAAATGTCTAAATATCAATATGGGTGTCGTTTTTAATGTTTTGCTCAAATCACTGGACCTAGAAACTTGAAATTTTGCACATAGATACCTTATACAATATAGATATCCACTAAGGAAGGATTTTTGGGAATTCCCACGGGAACGGGAAAAAACGGGATTTATATATTGGATTCCGAGTGACCCTATCTCAGTAACTATAATAACTAGACTCTTCAAATTTGATACACAAGTAGGTATTACATTAGTTAAAACATTAATTTCAGGATTTTTCAAAATTCTCACGGGATAAGGAAAAAACGGGATTTATATATTCAGTTCAACGGAATCCTATAAACTATAATTACTAGACTCTTCAAATTTGGCGTAGAAGTAGGTAATTATAATAGTAAAAAACAGTTTTAAGGATTTTTGGATATTCCCACGGGATAAGGAAAAAACGGGATTTTTCGTTTTAATGGTCGTAGAAAGCTGAAATTCGTTATGTAGATTGCTTGGAAAGTGTAGAGGAGCATTTGAGAGAGGACTTTTCAAAATTCCCACGGGTACGGGAAAAAACGGGATTTTTCGTTTAACTGGTCGTAGAAAGCTGAAATTCGGCATGTAGGTTGATTGGGGAGTGTAGAGGAGCATTGAGAGAGGACTTTCCGAAATTCCCACGGGAACGAGAAAAATCGGGATTTATTATATTCAGTTCAACGGAATCCCATGAACTATAATTACTAGACTCTTCAAATTTGGCATAGAAGTAGATAATTATAGTAGTAAAAACAGATTTAAGGATTTTCAGAAATTCCCACGGGATAAGGAAATAACGGGATTTTTCGTTTTACTGGTCGTAGAAAGCTGAAATTCGGCATGTAGGTTGCTTGGGGAGTGCAGAGGAGCATTGAGAGAGAACTTTCTGAAATTCTCACGGGAACGAGAAAAAACGGGATTTTTCGTTTTACTGGTCGTAGAAAGCTGAAATTAGGCAAGTGGGTTCCTTGGGGAGTGTAGGGGAGCATTAATAAAGCATTTCCCGAAATTCTTACGGGAACGAAAAAAAACAGGATTTTGCGTTTTACTGGTTGTAGAAAGGTAAAATTTCAACATTCAAAAGTTTATACTGTAAATAGGCCACAAAGGGCTCTTTAACCGATTTCAAAAAAGAAGGAGGTTATACATTCCACTGTATGTATTTTTTTTATGTAGGTATATTCACCGATTTTTCGGTCAATTGTGGACAGATTTTAAAAAATATTTTTTTATACGAAAGAATATAATATACTCCTGAGATAGTCCCATTGTCACCAAATCAGGATCTGATGACGGGATCTCAGGGAAATCGAGGGCAACCTTCAAATTTTGTAGGCACGCATTACGTTTTTCATATATTTTCTCAAGCTATTTAAGTGTTTGCGTCTGGTAGACATCATCTCATGTTGATGAGCTGATGATGGAAGGTAAAACTCCTTAACGGTTAGGAGTTGAGGATATTTTTTCAAATATTATAGGCACGTATTATAGACCGACAGTTGTATTTTTGCAGGTTATCCAGGTGAGCTGATGATGGAAGGTAAAACTCCTTAACGGTTAGGAGTTGAGGATATTTTTTCAAATATTATAGGTACGTATAGACCGATACTTGTATTTTTGCAGGTTATCCAGGTGAGCTGATGATGGAAGGTTAAACTCCTTAACGGTTAGGAGTTATAGGAAGTTTCTTTAAATATCATATGCATGTATAGAACTTTAGTTGTATTCTTTCTGGTTATTCAGATTTTTAGTGCTCGCTTCCGAATTAGTGAAAAACATTGTATACAAAGAAATACTGTAAAGGATCGTATCTACCTGAAGTTTAGTCGTGCTTGCTTGCACACTTGCTTGCACGCTTACTTGCACGCTTTCTTGCACGCTTGCTTGCTTGCATATTGCTTGCATGCTTGCTTGCATGCTTGCATGCTTTCTTGCTTGCCTGTATGCTTGCTTGCTTGATATCTTGGTTTTTTGGAATACTCATGGTACACGCGAGCGAAGCCGCGGGCAAAAGCTAGTTGATAATAAAGTAAATTATGCGTCTAAGATCCCTTCGGTAGCTAACCAAAGATTTAAAACACGACCCCCTGGCCTCCCCACGACGACCGCGACCTGCCTGACGAGCCTGGTGATTTCACTATCTGGTATTATGGGAATTCAGTTTTGAATGGAACATGGTGTATTGAAAACAAGCTTTTTTGGCAATCCGATTTAGAGAAGAACACGGTGACAGGAAAGTCTGGTATTCTGGGAATTTGGTATTTTAGAAATAGGGTAAGTCGGCGATCTAGTATTTTGCAATTCTGATATTTAGGGAACGAGCGTTTCAGACTTAAGTGGCAGTGGGAACATTGCTCGTATAACCAACGGCCGATGGGGCAGGAAGGTTCTAGAGTGGCGACCGCGGACTGGATGATGACGTGGCTTACAAAGATCTCCAACAAGATGAACCGACGGATCTTTGGATGCGGGCAGCGCGAGCGGATCTTTTTGGTAACTACTCTCTGAGAGATGATACTAATACATAACATGGTGATTGTTTGTTCGTTTGTCACTTTTTCATATAAAAGAGTGTAATAATCGGCATCCCAGTCTATATAATGGCCCACTGCAGGGCAAAAGTCTCCTTTGGGCAAAAGGCTTGGCTTGGGCTGACGTTTCCATGAGGGCCCAGTGCGAGTTGGAAACTTCGCAAACACCATTGAATTTCACCTTAAAGCTAATGGTTTCAAATTTAATTCTGCATTTTCTTGTAATAAACCTAAAATTCGAGCAGCTCAAGCTAGGACGTTGAAAAAAAGCCATCCTTTTGTTACCGAAATATCCTACTTTTATGAAGCATACAATATGACTACTAGGAACAAGCCCTGGCGTTGAATATAATGACAAAAAGGTTCCATCAGCATACCCATCTAGCTGTAAGTTGAGTCTTCTGATAGTGCGCATAAAGTTGATATTTCTTTAAATGTTCAACGCAGTTGAATCCTTTTACTACCACATATTTCCTGGGCATATTCCTAGCAGCGCAATTTCATAAACTCATGCTGGAAAAAATTGGAATGTTGGTCGGTACAGCCACAGACGGTTAGGAGATTAATAAACACCGACCAAGAGCGTGCCGGACTCGCGCACCGAGGGTTTTTTTTTATTATGAGTTGGAGGCAAACGAGCAAGCGGGTCATCTGATGGAAAATGATCACCACCGCCCATAAATATCAACAACTCAAAGAGAGTCACTGATGTGGTTGCCGGACTTTAAAAAGGAGAGGAAATAGGGGAGAGGGAGGGGGAGGGGTATTGGGCCCCCGGCACTCTAGCTGACCGTACGAAACGCAGCAGGAGTACTGCTGCTTCCCGGTGTTCTGTGAGAGGGTGGTACTGCCCCGGACGAGCCGGCCCATTCGTGATGCAGCGTCTAGTTACAACATGGCTCTACCACTACTATAGATTCGAGGGTGAATCAACTTCTCTTGCCACCCGTTGCTATGGTTACACAAATTTTGTTTCTTGGAGGACAACCTAAGCATTTTTCTATGAAACAGTATGAAGATGTCACTTAAACAACATTAACTAGGGACTGGACAACACGAAAAAGTTGATTGACCCAAGTACAAATTTGTAGGTACCTATGTCAAAATATACGCTGTATGGCTCTGCTAACACTGGATTCAGTAATATGGTAATCCAGTGTTAGCAGAGCCATGCTTCTAAGTAAACTGTACGCAGTGTGGGATCATTTTATATTGAGAATTCGGGACCCCTCTTAATGTTTAATTTAATTATATTTTTGTTATTTGTTGTTGTAGCGGCCGCAATAATACATAATCGGTGCAAATTTCAAGCGTCTATTACGGTTTAAAAAACAGTGAACATTAACAGACGGACAAACAGATAGACAGACAGCGGAGTCTCAGTAATAGGGTCCCATTGGCATCCTTTCGGTACGGAACCCTAAATAATATTACATTTCATTGGTGAGAGCCTCAACTTCATCTCATCTCGGCCTATATGCGTCCACTGCCACAGACCTCTTACCGTTTGGGCCGTAGTTCTCACGCGGGACAAGTGCGGATTGGGAACTTCACACACACCATTGGATTTCGCAGGTATGTATAGTACAGTACAGTACAGTGTCAGTCCTCATGATATTTTCCAATGTGATTTATCAAATAAATTTCGAAAAACTCAGACGCGCGAGCCCGGACTCGAACCCACGACTCCCTGCTTAAGAGGCCATAGGTCAAAACATTAGGTTACCATGAACAACTAGAATTTGAACCCACGAAAACAAAAAACATGATATTAATAGAAGACGGACTAAAAAAGTGGAATATTGAAAGTAGTCGAAAATAAGCGATGAAAATCCTTTTCTGCTTTATTAGTTTTGTGATTTGACCCGAAAAAACCCACATTAAAAGTTTTTAAACACGAATATTTTCACTTCTCGTGCTCGTTAAGTTCGCACTTATCCAGTATTTAAACTGCATAAAATGACTTTATGACCTAGTGCAGTATAATTTTACAACCAAGCCAATCAGGCGCCAACAGCTACGAACAACAGAAGTTTATGAAATAAGGTATTTTTATTTTGTTTTATATTGGCTGATTGATGAAAAAGCATATTGGATAAAAAAAACAAGTTGCCCAAATTACTCATTCCACGCGGACGGAGTCGCGGGCAAAAGCTATAGGTTAAATATATGTAGATATACCTGTATAAAGAAGTTAGGGACGTCTTCTTTATTTTTGTACATGTTCTCCTGTGGGGACATGATGTAGAACAGTCTTCCGACTCCTTTTAGATGCGACACCATTGCACTCTCCTCCATCGTCGCATTGGCGTACGAGAAATCCATTATGCTAATTATTATTCTACCTGAAAAAGGAAAGACATTTTTAAGTTCTTTATTTGTTGTTGTAGCGGCAAAAGAAACAAATCCATACTAATCTTATAAATGCGAAAGTGTGTTTGTTTGTCCTTCTATCACGTCGAAACTTAAAAGCCTCATAGACTTACATAGACTATTTTTTTCCACGGGAAAATATCTTATTCTCACGGGAAAACACGTTTTTATCCACTTAAGCGGGGGCCAGGGAGAGTGACATAGGCTACTTTTTACCACGGGAAAAGATCTTATTCCCACGGGAAAACACGTTTTAATCTACTTCAGCGGGGGTGAACGCGAGGGAATCCGCTAGTATTGATTATAAATAACGAACCCTCAAAAAACCGGTAACTAAAAGAAGAACTCGCTGCACAGATCATAAAGTTACTGGCAGCGTACAAAAATCCAACCAATAACTTACAAACTGTGACATGATAATCTACGATAACATGGCCCGCCCCTCCGCAATTCAAGAAGTCTTCAATGTATTGTGAAAGTATTTATAAAGCACACCAAAACTTTCAACGCATGTGTGCGTGTTGAGACAGCCGTCAAACTAAAGCAGATACTGCTAGGTACAGTCACGAGCTTTAATTTGAGACCCACGTAAGGTTGACAGTCCTGTCATATTGTATAGGAATTCAAAGGATATTTTTTCGAAATGGGTCCCAAATTAAAGCACGCGACCGTACATAAAAATTATTTCGTAAATATGGGACTAAACACATTGAAATAGTAATTTGGAGGGCGGGCCATGTTATCGTAGTTTATATCTCTATCTGTTTCACTACGAACAACCGAAGGGGGTTTAGTCAACAGTTCGCAGGTTCATCTCATCTCATCATCTCAGCAGGGCATAGGCCTCCTCTCAGAATGAGAGGGCTTGGGCCATAGTTCCCACGCGGGCCCAGTGCGTATTGGGAACTTCAGATACACCATTGAATTTCTTCGCAGATGTATGCAGGTTTCCTCACGATGTTTTCCTTCACCGAAAAGCTCATGGTAAATTTCAAATGTAATTTCGCACATAAACCGCTAGGCCACCACGGCTTAGGTTATCTGTTAATAATTGATAACTATCCAACATGTAGGTATGATATGTTACATAGTATTTATTATATACAGTACTAAGATTAAGATCAGTTGAGTCATTTCCTATGAGCATTTATCTACAGCTTCCGAGTGAAACATTTGAACAAACAGTTGAACTAGAAAGAAGAAACAAGAGAATAAATTCTTTTGACTTGATTCCTATTTTCTTAAATTTATTTTCTTATAATGATGTTAACTTCTAGGCGTGATTCTCGTAGCTTCTATCATGTTATGGCTGATAAGAAGTTTGGGTCACTTTTTTTCTACAATTATTGTTTGTTGTCAAGTTCTATGTACCTACCAAGGCTACACGTGTAAATATATTATCTGTTTACATAATTATGTTTGGAATTGGCACTGTCTGTTGTTACTACGAACTTAAACGAGTGTGATAAAAAGTGTGTTTGGTATTTTTATTTTATCACAAGCCTTTGCCCGCTGTTTTGCCTGCGTTACCCATTACATCTGGGATTAAAAAATCTAAATTTGCAAAAAAAAAATCGCAATCTTCTTTAAAGTAACATAAAAAACCGTGTCAAATTTCATGTCTGCATATTATCTGAGAAAATACCAAATTATGTCCAGATCCGTACAGCAGTTTTTGCGTAATAAGTAACAAATTCACACACATCTTCGCGTTTACAACACTAGCCCTCACCCACGGTTTCCGTCTTGTAAACCATCAAATCTGGCAGTCAAATTAAGAGGGTTTATACCTGCTGAGCTGGCAACGTTGCATTTTTGTTAGTTTTTCTCGATTATTTCATAAAAATTGAATGAAAATTAAAATGTTTTGTATACAAATTGTTCTAATATATAAGTTAATGTGTCTACTGCAATAATAATTCGTGACAAGACTTTTATTTTCTTTAAAAACGAACAAATTATTACCTAACGGTTTTTAAAGAAAATAAAAGTCTTGTCACGAATTATTATTGCAGTAGACACATTAACTTATATATTAGAACAAATTGTATACAAAACATTTTTAATTTTCATTCAATTTTTATGGTATAATCGAAAAAACTAATAAAAATGCAACGTTGCCAGCTCAGCAGGTATAAACGCTCTTAAAATCCCGGGTCTTTCTTTAAGTTAATGAAGGACAGTCGTTAAAACATGTTTCTATATTTAGCTGTCAATGTTGTGGGATTTTATCTCGTGGGAATATCGGGGTAAAAGGTAGCCTGGTGTCATTTCATACATCCAGCTATCCATGTACTAAATTACATCCAAATATATCCAGCAGTTTATGCGTGAAAAAGTAACAAAAACACACACGCACGCACTCACTCACTAACCTCGTATTTTTAATATTAGTAGGACTGGCTATGCATTATTTAAAACATCAGCTTTTTAAATATTGTTTATTTAGATTAGATCACACTTGTTAAATTTTTACCGTAATTTAGAACAAACATCAGAAAATAATGGACGTGTAAACATACTGAAAGTATGCATTGCTACCTGGCTTTTATTATTAAACTGAGCTGTCTAAAGTGTAGTAATTAAGATATTTCATGTTTTCTAGTAAAAATCATACTTAGTATCAGCCCAGCCTATTATAAGTACTTCCTTTTTTTTAGCATTAAAAATCGGGTAAACAATCTTGACGAGTTTTTTTTATCGATAAACGGTTTTAAAAATAGTAACTATAAGGTAGTACTTTGGTTTCATAAGGATGAAACCAAAATAACACTCTGACCATTATTTCTTTCTAATTGTTTCATAATTATTTGCTTTGATTTATTTTCCAAAAGTGTTTTTCAATTAAAATACACGTCAAGATCGCTTATCTTCTTTTAAATGCTAAAAAAAATATATATGCGTCTCACTGCAGCGCACAGGCCTCCTCTCAGAATAAGAATGACTTTTTAGGTATAAAGTGAGTTAATTTACGAATAAAGTGGCTATCTAATCCTGTGATAGTTCGTATGAATAAATCATATTATGTATATAATGTGATTTATGTCTCGGTACAAAGAAGTGAGTATATTTTATTTACAGTAAATGGAAGTTTTTGTCTGACTTTCCGAATTGATAAAAAACTAATGACTGACCTCAATGAGTGATAACCTTCTTTGACCTTAGATACAATACAACATAATCAATGAATATGAAAGAATAAATATAAATTTAGTTTTATCCACACATTTACCGCACGTTTGTCAAATTTTATGTATCGATTAACAAGTGCTTTATTTTACACCAAAACAAAGAGATAATTCGTTATTACTATACCCAATTGAGAACAATAAGTACATTAAGAAAATTTATACAGTAAGCAGTATGGATGATGTTTGTTTTCATTTCGATGAAGCCTATAATTTAATTTGCATTAATATTTGATATGTTGGAGTTAGATGTTTTCTTATTTTTTTTTTAATTAAAAAAAAAACATTTTTACGCCATTTATAACAAACAACCAAATGGGCAGCCTTGAATTTGAAACTTCTTTCACCGTAGAACAAATTAATTGTAAAAATTACTGCCGAACATGTCGATGATGAACTATAAATATTTATTTAAAGTACAAAATTACATCCTCACGAGCATACTGGCGTACTCAATACAATTGGCCAAGTGCGAGTCGGAATCGCGCACCGAGGGTTCCGTACAAATATTTAGATATATGTCAAAATATACAATGTGAACAGCCGTAACTATAATAATCCAGTGTTACCAAGACCCTGCTTCTAAGTAAATGTTCCACGGGCGACTGAATTATAAGCACTAAATCACTCAGAAGGCTATCTCGTGCTGAATTAAAACCATTGGCTAACAACTTCATTACGTTTACTTATCTATCTAATTGTAATAATAATAAAATAATCCCTAGGGGTAGAAGTACTAAGGTTATTCACCCCTTTCATTGAAGCGAGTCCATGAACGTATAAATTAAGTCAGAATGATTCATTGAATAGCACACTTTGTCGAGGTCAAAAATCATAGAACAATGAATTTAACAGAGGCGCTAATTTTTATAAAAATTCTTTCGCCGGGACCGAGAGCGAGCCATGTAAGCGTACGCATACGAAATATTAATAGGTAGTTATGTATGTCTTTCTTAATCATATCGCTTTGCGACAAACACAATCTATGTTAACGCTTAGACGAGCGTTATGACATATTATATTATACAGTAAAGTTGTGCCCCAGCCTATTATATGGCCTCTAAGAGTGGCGATTTCCTCTTTGATCATCATTCATTCATCATCATCGCAGCCGAAAGACGTCCACCATTGAATACAGGCCTAATCCAAGGTTCACCAAACAGACCATAATAGGCATAATAATGCGTTACGTTAGCACCAATAGAAATACCCATTGTGAATAAATTTTAAGTCTATCTATCACGGTTCTTAATTTACTGCCTTGTGACGGACGGACAGTGTAGCAACATTAATACGGTTCCATTAGTCTCCATCGGGGTACGGAACCCTGAACAACGTGATAAAAGTGCACATAGGATCCGAGTAAATAATGTCGTATTCCGATGTCCTGTTACGAATTCTGAATGCAAAAGCGCCGACGGCAACAACCAAACTCTTGTGAATGTTTTAGCGAAAAAAGGTGCAGACATGCAAAGCCCTTATAGTATATTTTTCTTAAAATAACAGTCACAGACATGTCTGCGTTAGTGTCAAATGAGTCTATATTGGCTCGCATAAAATTGTTTATCAAAGAGTCATACACATTTTTTTGTTCGCGTCTCTCCTGTGGACATGGCAAAAGTTAAGGGTCCATAGCCAATATTTTTTAGTCAAGTCTTTATCGGAGTGTGGGACGCCTGGCCAACTTTCGGCCCATTTAGGTAAATCTCAAGTTTGCTGACTCGAAGTCGCTAATTTTATGTCCACAGGGGAGACGACTTTTGTTTCTTTTGCTGTGTATGACCCCAAAATATTTTTCAACTAGCAATACTAGTCATTATTATCGGTATTCCTAATTTATCTTTTCATAATATTTTTTTGTTCATGAATACCTAGGAGTATTTACTTACTACTATTGAATAACTTTCAGAAGTTCCAAACAGATCTATACTTCATTTAATTTAGAATTGGAAATCACAACAACATTATATTGCGGCTCGTGAACTGTAATCTCTTTACAATTTGTACTAGAGTAACAATTGACGACACGCAAATAAAGTGGCATTAAAACAATTTTATTTTGCGGCTCCCAGACTATTGTACTGTACTATTTGCTAGGTAAGAAATGGTTGACGAGCCGCAATATAATGTTATTGTGGTTTCCAATTCTAAATTAAATAAAGTATACAATACATTTGTTTTGGGAAAAAATAATGCCTTGTTGAGTTTCTTGTCAGTTTCTTCTCAACAGGAGTTTTTCGAAACGATGGTAAATTCTTCCATATGTCATAAATGCTTCTTATAAGTTATAACCTACATTGAATAAGTTAATCCTAGTAATATTATAAACATGAGAATTTGTATGATTGGATGGATAGAGGCTATGTGTGGATGTTTGTTACTTTTTACTATAGAGAAATGTCAAAGAGGTTAGTCGACTTCACGGGAGACCAAAGAGCTGACAGTTTCCTCGGACAAAGAATTAGCTTAGCTTTTCAAAGAGGAAACGGTGCCAGTATCTTCGGAATATTGCCTAACGGGACCAATTTTCATAATATGTTTGTGTTAGTTTTTATTATGTATTAGGATAGTTCGGCACAACATTTAAATGTCTATTTGTTGTTAATTCCTTTCAATAATGGAATAAATAAAATATACGAAGCGCAAAATGTTACTTTTTCACGTTAAATATGCTCTTATAAACAATGTCGCCAGACATGTCGAGCGAATTCGACAACGTTCTGACATTTATAATGTGTCTTGATCGTTTTAAAAATGACAAAGTATACTTGTTGTTTTTCTTATAACAATTCAATAAAAACCCAATGATACAGCTTAAATTTTCCCAGTTGTAAAAATTCATTTGTAAACACCAAAGAAAGTTGTAGCCCATCAAAAGATTCCGCGTAAACTTTGGGCGTCAAAACTCTGATTGAAAACTTTGCGCGAATCCGGCAAAAGTTGAAACTTGAAAATAACCGAGGACCGGAAATAACTCAGAAAATACTTTTTTGCGAGCATGGAGAATTAATTTGCCTTAAGAATTGAAAATCATCATCATTATTATCATCAACATCCCAGCCTAACCGCGAACTCGTTCCAACAAGTTAGAATATTACAACCGTCACTGCCACCGCACCGCCACGCCTCCGCTGCTTGTGCGTTTGAAGCTTTAAAGTGTTTTACTTAAAATGAGGATTCGACACCACCTGTCAAAAACTTTGTTGAAAATAAATAATTTTAATTATAATTTTTTTTTTAATTTTAAGCTATTATCATACAAATTTTCATCTGAATCGGTTATCGAAAGATCTTCACAATTTTTATCATTTGTAACAATAGTAGGATAATTATGACATTGAACCACAACATTTTACAAGTAAGAGTAGACCCAGTATTCAAACTGAAATAAATGACGAAGAAAACATGTAGGTAAATAATGAAGTAAATTAAGTTCTTAGCGCAATATTTGTAGGCATCCTTAATTAGTTTTGTCAGCGCCAGTTGAAATATGATAGCAACAATGTTTACGTAATAAACGAAGATACAGCATATAATTGATAACTTGACCTCAAGCAGAGACAGATTAGTTATAATTAATATCTACATTGCACTATAAAATGCAATGACTTCCTTTAACAAAGTCGCCGAGACATCTTTTCACTATGCGTGTATGATTATGATGTAATTTTGTGTAGATGTTTGTTTTCTTGGGTATTTGTTACTCAATCACACTAATTAATCAATCAATATCAATTATATATGCTACAGTCAAAACTCATAAGCGGTCGAAACCCCTTTTGACTGCAAAAATCAGGCAAAAGTAGTTTTGACCGGTCAAAACCACAAATTGACAAATAGTTCAAAGGGGAACTGGACGAGATTCCTTTAAGAAATAAGTTCGCCTTCTTCTCTACGTCTGTTTCTCTTGTTGTCTGTTAATTTCATGTATAGTAAATTTTTACATAAAATGTGTATTACCATTGGATTCCTGACCTACTGCAGAACTATGTCACAATAAGCGTCATAATTATCCTGGTAGACCTACTATGACGTCTTCTGTATATAGGCGCGCAGCATCGTCATGATTCATTTAATTCTATTTACATTGCTTGTTTTATGAGCAACAACATAATTCAATACTAAACGTAACCTTTAATGTAACGAGCAAACCGGTTTATCATGTGCTTCCGTACTCACTGATTCAAGTTTGTGAATGGATCAAAATGTGAATGTTGTTTAATTCATTCGACAGATTCTAAGTACTGACGCCGACCTCTGTTTATTAATGATTTAACTTTTGTATATATTATTGTTTCTAGCGGACCCTTCTTAAGATTTGCATAAAATTTTGTATACAAACAAAATTAAATATTTGCCTTAAAAGTTAAATAAATAAATAAATATCACGGGACAATTCACACCAATTGACCTAGGTAGTCCCAAAGTAAGCAACTTCTACGTACTAGCAACGGATAAAACATACTTATTTAGATAGATACATACTTAAATAGGTACATATTAAACACCCAAGATCCGAGAACAAAAATTCGTATTTTTCATACAAATATCTGCCCCGACACGGGAATCGAACCCGGGACCTCAAGCTTCGTAGTCAGGTTCTCTAACCACTAGGCCATCTGGTCGTTGACAATGTTGACATCTAACATGCTTCGGAGCCATAAGGCAGCTTATTGCTTACTTTTTTCACGTAATTGCTTTTCTGTATTGTTTTCTATACCTAGACCGTTTAAATGAGTGCTCGCCCGTGCGGTACAGGGGCTGCCTTAAGACAAAGGGGTCGAGAGAGGTGCGGGCGCGAGCGCGCCTCGTGTGGCTCCCGCCCGCCCCTCTCCCGACCCCTTTGTCGTCACACCCCCCCAGCCCCTGTACCGCGCGGGTGAGGACTCATTTAAACGGTTTAGCTATAATGTGGTGTACAATAAAGAGTCATTGTATCGTATTGTATTGTATTTAGGTAGAATTTATATTTTAAACATGAAACTACCGTGAGACTCACTCATAGTGAAAATAAACGGATCACTCACGTCTCAAGTGTGAGCGAACCTTTACAAAGTGATGTGGTTAGTTTTGTGTGCTACCCTACATTTGACAATGACAATAAAAGTGATGATGAAAACGGGGGTAGTTGTGTGTCGCTGTCAGTTTCGTCGAGTAGCCGCGCGACCTGTACCTCTACCATGAGTTTACACTAGTTTACGTGACCGTACTCGCTAGCGATGGCGTAAATTATTTGTATGGAGAATTGTACAGCGCCTCTAGCGGTCACTTAGGGAAGTACAATTCTCCATACAAATCATTTATGCCGTCGCTAGCGAGTACGGTCACTGTAAACTAGTGTAAACTCATGGTAGAGGTACAGGGCGTTAGCACGCAGTGCACGTTTGGCAGCCGCCGTAACGTGCGACTCCAAGAGGAAGGGCTACGGATTAGCCCGAAACATGTCGAGTTAAACTCGTTTTGAGACGTGAGTGATCCGTTTATTTTCACTAGAATTTATATTATGACGAAAAAATATTTAACGCCCATTCATAAAATATTTATAATGATAAATAATGCAATAATTTAAGTATATGCTTTATCAAAACTAAAAATATTTTCATCAATAGCTCAATGTGTTAATTTTTTTTCTTGTTCTAAATTTTAATTATAAGAACCAATATCGTAATAAGAAAGTTTGTGATGATGTTTGGATACTTGGATGTTTGGATGCTTTTTAGTCAATCACGCAAATAACAGCTGAATAGATTTAGTTGAAATTTGGGTTTCAGATGGATAAAAATCTAGATTAAGATATGGAATACAAAGAAGCCTAGAGAAAGATTTGACCGGTTTTTATCAAAAATACCCTTTAAACCCAATTAAAATCAAAATAAGCAAGAAAGAAAGTTTCATACTCTCTCTGTTAAAGTCCTGTTATCTTATGATATTGGTGATACCTTCACGTCACTGTTTCACTGACTGTTTTTTCACTGTGGAAGTAGTGGGAGGAGGATTTTTGCGAACTGTAGACACCTGGCAGATAATAGATACATGCTAATGGTGCACAGTGCGGTGAGTATGGCTTGCTGTGAGACTGCGTCATCGTCTTGTGTGTCTGAAGATTGCGATTTTGTCCAATGTCGTGGGTCACCAATTTGGGGGTAGTTGCAATAGAGAGATCTCTGTCCAGGCAGATGTTATGCCTGGGGACCGAAGTCCAATGGATGAAAGTTGGAAGTTGTATTTATGCAGCCGAGTTGAGAAACTTCGATAGCGTGATGTAGGATTGTAGTAATTAGTTCCTTATGTGATGACTAGATGGCGCTAGTAGTCGCTACAAATCCAACAAAACAAACAAGGATGGCATCACCAGATATCTGTCACATAAAATAACAGCCATTTAACAGAGAGTTGTAAAACGGGTTCTTAGAGATTGCGAGTTTGAAATGGCGCCAACGAAAAGAATATTCCAGCAAGCCGTATCTGTCGTTCTGTCTCCACTTCTCCATTAAAATAGACAGAGAGATTGTTGATCAAATTCGATTAATCGTTTTGCTTTTCGATGGACTTAATTACAAACCTGGCCTTGCTATTAAATACGTTTATTTGTGCCAGTATTTCGGTGAATTTCCTTAATTACTTATTAAGTTATTATGCCCGTATTGAAGAGTTGTCGTTAAGATTATACTGGTGTGATTTTTTTTGTATGAGTATTTTATACTTAGGATCACTAGCTGTGGCTGTTGTCCACGGCTCTGTCTGGGATACAAGAGGCTGAAGTCTAATAAAAATAACTTAATAAATCTTCCACTATTTTGTGCAAATACGGGACTGGGGCATCGGTCGTTAACTGACTTTAAAAAAAAACCGGCCAAGAGCGTGTCGGACACGCACAAGGTAGGGTTCCGTAGCCATTACAAAAAAATCAAGTAATATTTTTCTAAGGATTTCGTATGTGTACGGAATCATCCAAGTTTAGGTATGTTTTATACCTTAGGCTACTATTTACTCTTAAAGTACAAATAATTTCCAAGCAATCTTAGCCGCTATAATTTTCCTTGTAAATTTGATATATTTACTACCATTCTGATTTTTTTCAAATTTTTCCACCCAACAGTTTAGATTTTAGAGGGGGGGGACGCTCGATTTTAATGAAAATTTTCACTTTAAAGTTGAATATTTCGCAAACAGATCACTGAATAGAAAAATCATGTTAGCAACCCCGCAATGGTTTTAAAAAACCTATCCAACGATACCCCACACTATAGGATTAGTCGAGAAAAAAAATCACCCCCCTTTACGTCTATGGGAGGTACCCTAAAAAAAAAATATTTTTTTATTTTTTATTTTACCACTTTGTTGGCGTGACTGATATGTATATTCATGCCAAATTACAGCTTTCTAGTACTAACGATCTCTGAGCTTAGCCGCGGACAGACAGACAGACAGACAGACAGACGGACAGACATGGCGAAACTATAAGGGTTCCTAGTTGACTACGGAACCCTAAAAAGGAGGTAGTTCTCGATTTAATTGAAGGTTGCCTTTCTTAATCAAGGAAGGAATTTATTTGACATAATTTAATTTGTAAGGTTTCGAGAAATTGTTTATACTCCATTTAATTTAGAATTAGAAACCAAAACAACATTATATTGCGGCTCGTGAACTGTAATCTCTTTACAATTTGTACTAGAGTAACAATTGACGACACGCAAATAAAGTGACATTAAAACAGTTTTATTTTGCGGCTCCCAGACTATTGTACTATTGGCTAGGTAAGAAAATAGTTGACGAGTCGCAATACTATAATGGTGTTGTGGTTTTCAATTCTAAATTAAATGAAGTATAATTTAAAATAAGGAAGTCGAAAAACTTTTTATGTTTAAAAATTTTAACGATTAGTAATTTTGTTAAGAGAAAAAATAAAAAATTAGCAAAAACACCTAGTTTTTGTTTCACTCTTTAAAAAAATATTTATTTGTGTTTAATATACACCGTGGGTGACAAGTAAACCGACAGTTTTAAAACATAAATTCCTCAGGCTATGTAAAGTCTTTAGCGTAAAGTCAGGTCGATTTGGTATGGTTTGAGAATTATTTTTAGTAATAAATCTTTTTGACAAATTGTGCAGCGCATCAAACCCTGTTGTTAGGCAACGTTGCTACTCTTCAACCACAAAAAGTATTTTTTAACAGATAACGTCACGATAATTTAGAATGCGTTGCCAGCTCGTCCTAACTTGTTATCTTGAAGTTAAAATGAGCAATTAGACCCCAGGTTCACATAAAGTTTTATAATTCTGTTTCTCTTATAACTCTGAGGGATTTGACGTAGCCACGAATATATTATGTAGAAAAATTAGTTAGTAGACATTTATTTCGAACGAATGATGTTTAGGAATGATCGAAGAAAGTAACGAGACAGAAATCATTAATAACCTATTAGTTGCTTTATTTATTTTTAAACGTGAATGACTGCTTTTAGTCAAATGTTTTTATTATTTTGATTACTATTTATTACCAGTAATGTATTTAAACGTTAGTGATTCTTATGTATCCAATTCATTCAAACGCTGACAATTAACAAGAATAGAAGCAATTAATTGATTTCCATGATAGTACAATGATAAGGTAAAACTATCCTTGAACTTATTTAACCTTGTTCTAGATTATCCGATCAAAGTTCTAGATCCGGTTGGCGAAATTGAGAAATGTGAAATAGTATGGTTTAATGTTACTAAGGCAGAGGCGATAATTGAATCAACTATTATCTACTATCTTTCTTGTATCTTTTACAGTACCCAACGTTTATGATCTATTCTTGTTAAGTATACTATTATAGATAGAGTCTATAGATATAGCAAATGGAAACCATATTCTCTTTCCATTTTGCCTTGATGTGTTTGCCTCAATATTTCATTTCTACTGTGTGTGCTAACCTAAAAACGTCAATAAACTTCATTGACCTACTGATTTTACTTAATATTCTTGAGCTTTTGTAAATAAATAATATCTCTCACAAAGATTTGTGATATGCTTAAGTATTTATGCTACTTTATATAGCAAATATTGACATGATATTGACATGGGCATGTCCTACAATTGCGGCCAATAATACCGGAGGACGGACAGCAGCGCCCTCGATATCTTTTGGTATCCCACCAACCCGCCAACCCGCCTGCCAAGCGTGGCGACTATGGCAATAACCCCCTAATAACCTATCCTAACCTAACCCGCTATTCCAGACCATGGTAGCGGCCTAGGCAACGGCGGGGAAGGGGGTGCTAAGAATGCGAATTGCGCGGAACCGATCCCTTTGGCGAGCCTTGGGGGAGCCCTATGTTCAACACGTCTATCGGCTGAAATGATGATGAACGATGCTCGGAATTTCCGCGGGAGACCCAAACGTTACTGACATAGCTCGGAAAGTCGTCAAATTTAAGTGGAAGTGACTTTCACTTTATATTTATAAGTGTACAGTTTATCTATCTGTGTGGCGTTCCGGGTATTACCGACGGTGCTGGCTGAAAATCAGCGCTGGGGTGTTATAAACGCCTCAGCATTATGCTGAGCCAGTGTCCAATTTACAACCGCAATGACGCACTTTTTTTTTAGCCTTTGTATTGTCCTTTTTGTAAAAATATTTGTGTGTCTTGTGATGTTGTAAATAAATGTATTTTCTTTCTTTCTTTCTTTCTTTACATTGCACGTACGGTAAAACTGATGACCGATGGGGCAGGAAGGTTCTAGAGTGGCTTTCGCGACCCGAGACGTGGCGTAGGAAGGCCCTCAACAAGATGGACCGACAATCTGTAAAGGTCGCAAGAACCACGTGGGTATCGCAGGAAAGACCGATGTGAAACGCTTTACCAAGCAGTGGACGTGTTCCGACTGATAATAACATGATGATGATAATGATTCATCGTCATCATCATCCCAGCCTTTATTCGTCCCACTGCAGGGCACAGGCCTCCTCTCAGAATTTGAGGGCTTGGGCCGTAGTTTTCACGCGGGCCTAGTGCGGATTGGGAACTTCACACACACCAATTTTTGTAGTGGTAGAGCCATGTTGTAGTTAGCCGCTGCATCACAAATGGGCCCTCTCACAGAACACCGGCGTGAAGCCGCAGTACTCCTGCTGCGTTTCGTACGGTCAGTGAGAGCGTCGGGGGCCCAATACCTCTCCCCTCCCCTATTCCCTCTCCTTTTCCCAGGGCCAACAATGCACTGGCATCGTGTAAAGCGCTGCGGGTGTCTATGGACAGCGGTGATCATTTAACATCAGGTGACCCACTAGTTCGTTTGTCTGGCCTCTTTAACATAAAAAAAAACCATTGAATTTCTTCGCAGGTGTATGCAGGTTTCCTTACGATGTTTTCCTTCACCGTGAAGCTCATGGTAAATTTCAAATGTAATTTCGCACATAAAGTCCGAAAAACTCAGAGGTGCGAGCCGGGATTTGAACCCACGACCCTCTGCTTGAGAGGCCATAGGTCAAACCGGTAGGCCACCACAGCTTGATGATTGGTATGTAGTTATTGTGAAAATGTTCCGCAATGGTTATTCTGTGAAAAATTAATTTATTCGAGATCTTAAATGAAAGGAAAATTTTACCTTTGTTCGTGAAAGTATTTTTATAAAAAAAATCCTTAATGTTATTTAGAAAAGATGATTGATACAGATTAGATTAGGGGCCGGCTGAGAGAAAACAGTGATAATACTATCTGAAGAGATGAAAGTAACTGTGTTATGTTATAATTATGTTAGTAGGACGTTTCGGATTATCATGGATTGTTTGGTTGTACGTAGTTTCTGAGGATTCCATACCCGAAGAGTGACAGATATAACCTTATAATTATTGTCGCTACAGTATCGGTCCGTCCGTCTGTCCGTCACAGAGCTGTATCTTAAGAATCGTTATATATAGACAGCTGAAATTAATACAAATTGTGTATTTCTGTAGCCGCTACGTCATTGTTGTTCCTTTGTTCGGTTAAGGTCATATTTTGTTTACGACAGATTCGGTATATATGTATAAGCATATATTTATACATCATATAGATAGATGGAGCTGAAGAAGTTTTACTTCAGCAGTGTGGTTTTTTTTATTTGTTTTGAAGTCGGTTTCATTCTTATACCTACCGGTAAAAAGCAAAGTTCATGTTTTTAGCGTTAAAAGGAAAATTTGTATTGTTTGGCATTTAGACACTAAGTTTAATTTTACTGTCGTCACGTATATTTTACTATCCAGATAGCATGTAAAACGGAATGAGTAGACACACGACGGATACAAAACAGCACATAAAAATAAATACTAACATTAACAATCAGTAAAATATACCTACACGTCATTTGTTAATCAAAAATATCACGCGTCGCACATAATTGTTTTTTCAAGTATACAAAATGTAAATGAGACATTTAATAATATTGTAAATGCGAAAGTTTGTATGGTTGGATTATGGATGTTTTTTAATCTTTCGCGCAAAATCAGTTTTACGGATTCAGATGAAATTTATTCATAACTGGAATAAAATATAGAATATTTTCTATCCCAGAAAATTGTATGCTGCGCAGACAACAACTAGTTTAAAATAATTTAAAGTAAACAAAAAATATCCTAACCTAATTAACGTTTTTTTAATTAACACTTACCAGCAGTCTCGATCTTGTTACACTAACTGTCAATCACACAGTTCACATTCACACCTAACATAACTAATACGATAAGGTATCTTCTAACTTAACCCTGCAAATGCGTCGGCAATTAAACAACGATTGATTTTATAACATACAATTGATCGGTACGGTGTCAAACAAATGAATGCACACGAGGCCGCGAGTTGCTCGTATTTGTATAAATAGCCGTGTTGAGTGTTAACACTGCTCGTGTGTGGTTGTTTATGCCACACGTGTCAATTGACATTATGGGTCATTGCGTCCTATTTAATTCTGATGGACCTGTTAAATTGTTTTGAATGACGTGTTGATTCAAACGAAGTTAGTTAGTTTTTTGTTCGTGTCATTGTCAGATGCAGTAATTAAATTCTATAATACATATAAGTTCTTCATATCATTCGATGAAATAAAAAATAAAATAAAAAATGCCTCGTGAACATCAATTCAAGAAACCGTAAAATTTGAAATTCTTGATTGATTCAGGTGTTATTTCGCGGAGCTTCATATCAACGAATTACAACCTTATTCCTCCGCTACCACATTTGAAATTCATTAAGCTTGTTTGTAATTTTACTACCTCAACTTTCTTTATTTTTAAGTTCAAAGAATTCATAAAGCACCTCTGACGAGAAATAAAATCTTAATTCCTTTTCTCGTTTTTTTCTTACCGTTAATAAATTCCACGAAAAGGGACCAATTAACCGTACAAGTATGAAATTGATAAAGTTTTATTGGTTTTCGATAACCGATTCACTAACTTAGATTGAATATAAGTCGAGTATTCTCTCGTTAAAAATGAATTAATGTTATATGATTTTTATGACATACTTTTAAATTAAGTTCTCATATTTTTATATCTTTCTAGGAAACCTTGGAAAAAAATTACGATCTAATAGACACGAGTCAGAATACATAGAAACCTAAATCAAACCCTATTATTTGCTCCGTTAAGAACGGAAATAATGTCAGAACCAGGAAAACAGCTTCTAGTTTTTACGATTTTTAATTCAAATTTGAATTTAATTTAATGGAAACATTAATAATTTATACTAAACGGGACTCATCACACAAATAATATTTACCTCGACGTTTTGGCCACAAACGTGTTTTTTGTCGTTTTCATAGATTGTACGGAGCCCTTCGTGCGCGAGTCCGACTCGTACTTGGCCGTTTTTTAAATAAACACAATAAGACTGACTGTCACAGTGACTTGTACGTGGAAATGATCTCTGATATTTTCAATCGTACAAGCGACATAGAACTTAAGGATTGTAACGGAATTTCTTGGTTGACTATACATTTGCTACCCTATTTCCTAAAAAAAATATATATTAATTGTGAAGAAATATTAAAATTTCATGGCCATTTCGACCCCCGCAGCTCGGCAGTGTTAGCATGATATTAATACCCCTCTGTACGCCACACGCCGAGCCAGTGTTTACTTTTTGCTGATACTTACTACTAAATAGAACAAACAAACATAACAACCGTTCTTAAGACACGATTGAGCAACGTTTAAGGCTAATAAGTATAAATAAATTAGCACAGGCACTGAGCAGGCCATATAGCATGCAGAAATTAGCTTTTGGGGCCGAAAAATCCTCAAATGGAGACCACGAATTGGCAAGCGCAGCGTGGGACGTCCACCAAAGAGGTGGATGGACGATTTGGTAAAAGCCCCAGGTTTACGGGGGATGCAAGCCGCTTCCAAGCATAATGATTAGCCATCAATGAGAAAGAGCTATGTCCAGCAGTGGACGTCCTACGGCTGAAATGATGATGATGATTCTTTTCACGCTTAACAGCTTTTGTTTTTTATTTCTTGATATGCAGTATAATTTTATCTTTATTATTATCACCCTTCCGAGTTTGAGGTTTGTTTGTTAAAACATTATGGAGATAAAACAATAGTATTTTATGCAACTGTATTATAATAAGGGCCATTGAGGCGAAGCCGAATGTCATAATAGACACGCATGAGTGTCTCAATGACCGATTATGAATAGTTGCATACATTACTTTTTCTATGAGCTCAAAATAAACAATTATTAAATAATGAATACTTACATAACGGACAATAAATGAATTTTTCGATTATAAAAGTTGCAAATTATTGCTCACTTCCATTGCCGCCTGTTTTATTTCTGGCAGCGTCAACATTCCTGCATCACTTAAGTAATTCACCAAAGTCACACATTCTCACAGATAAAAAGTCATTTAAATAGTGATTAACTCTTGTATTTCTTTCAACTTTCAAGAACTCCGTGCAAAAACAAAACAAACTCCCGCTATTTTGAAACGTTTTTTTTTTCACTAATCACAACCTTAGAATGGACCCGGGAACTTTAGGTCATACAGCCAAATTGAATGATGTTAAAAATATTCATTCATATCACACAATGCACCTCATTGAATTACCGATACCGATATCGTTAGTAGCACATTGTACTACGCGAGTAGAAAAAAATAAAAATAATACGTTTCTTTATGCGGGCCTTTGGGTAAGCCGTGATGAACTAGTAGTTTGATCTATCAGGCAGAGGTCCTGGGTTCGAGCTCGGACTCGCACCTCTGCTTTTTCGGAATTTATGTACGAAATTACAAAATGATTGAAATGTAATACAGCAAAAACTCCCCCAGATCATAGCTGCTCGTTGGGGCCGCTTGAAATGCAAGGCCAATTTTATTCTCGCCTAAAATAGCTGCCAGCTATCTTGAAGCATCTATCAGGCACGTGGCATCTCCTTGGCGGGGTATTTCCTCGGCGATATCTCACACATTTGGCCTTAGCGCCCGTGGGTCGTGGAACTTAAGTCAATTTTGACATTAACAGTTCATTGGCTAGAGAACCTGACTACGACTTGAGGTATGGGGTTTCAAAGTCAAAGTAAAAATGATTTATTCAAGATAGGCTTCAGTTGAAGAACCCATGAATGTCGAAGAAGGGTCACTGCCGTTTTACCAAATTATTTTTCGTCAAATGTTTCATTTCCCAAATGTTTATTTTTTCTCAAACTGTAAACTTTCAGGATTGTTATAAAACAAACCTAACCTAACCTAACCTACAGAATAGTCCTGAAATATATCCTGAACAGTTTGCAGTTTCAGAAAAAATAAACATTTGGGAAATGAAACATTTGCCAAATTAAACATTTGACCAAAATAAATTTAGTAGAACAGCAGGATCCGGTCGAAGAATCTACGACCGGTTCGGAAAAACCCTGTTGAGAAGAATCCGGCAAGAAACTCAACAAGGTATATATTTTTTTAAACAGATCTACAATGTTATTAAATAACATATATCTAATAGTAGATTGTTCTACAAGGGACTAAAACAAGCCATAATGACACAAGATGTTTAGCCACCCGAGCAGAGCGAGGGGTTACAAGCTATTGTCATACAAACTGGGGCACTCCTCGTCGCATGACTGTTATACGGCCACATCTCAAAACGCTGGGTGAGTGCAACAGTGGCACAATCCAAAATCTAAAAACAGTTAATAATGAACAGTTAATGATGAATGAATGCGTTTTTATATTTTGGATTGTGCCACTGTTGCACTCACCCAGCGTTTTGAGATGTGGCCGTATAACAGTCATGCGACGTCCTGTTTTGACAACTCGCAAAAAGTGTGTCAATATTGAGTAAAAAAGCCTGTTATTTTTGTTATTACAATTAAGCAGGAAATCAACATGGCTTAGTAAGCGTACGAATAACAAATATTTTGATGCTCGTTGTTTATAAAAAGCATATACATAAAGACTGTCAGAAAAAAGATAAGCAAAACTAGGCACGCGTGCAAATATGGTCACGGGAAACGCCTCGTTTTTTTTTTCTTACTAGCTGTTGCCCGCGACTCCGTCCGCGAAGAATGGGGGGGGGGGGCATAAAAAATAGCCTACGACCTATTCTCAGACCCACCGTATGTAGAGAAAAAGTTTCATAAAAATCGGCCAAGCCGTTTCGGAGGAGTTCGGTAACAAACACGTGACACGAGATTTTTACATATTACATATATTAGAATTGGCCTGTTGTAGTGTTCCACGGCTGGGCAAACGCCTCCCCTCTCGAATTCCACAACTCCAGGTCCGGCGCAATGTTAGCCCAGTCCTTTGCGTACAGGTCGAAATTGTCCCGCCATCTCCTTTTTGGTCTGCGTCGCTGGCCCTTCTCCGTGAGCCCACGTTTACCCATTACCCCGCCTCGTTTACTGGGCTATAATGTCAGAGGCCCTACCACGAAGTGCATAATTCGAACTTCGTTTCGTGCCGTCCCGCTCACGCTAATGGTATTTATTACGAGAGTGAGAGAGACCGCACGATCCGAACTTCGAACTTCGAATTTCGTAGTAACCCCCCAGGGCCGTTTATAACCGACTTCAAAAAGAAAGAAAAGAAAGAAAGAAGACATTTATTCACTTTTACACGACACACAAATACAAGAAAGTTCCCACAATTTCATACAAATAAACAAAGTTCACAAAACAGTGAAGTAATAAATACACAGATCTGCATGTGTGTCCATGCAAAAGTGAAACGGTCGCTGACTCAGCATTATGCTGAGGCGTTAGACGCCTGCAGCGCTGATTTTCTACCAGAACAGTCTGTGACTCACGAAACGATACACAAATATACTATATAAACTACTTAATAAAGTGATAAATTAATAAAATGATAGTGAATTAATAAATAATTTAAATTTATTATTGCGTAGCATAATATGTAAATAAATAAATTACAATAAAGTAAAAGAAAACTGAGAAAACATAACCCTGTCCTTGCAGTCTGGTAAAAATTTGTTTAAGAACAACAGGTTGGCATATCAATAAATATGGCATAGAAAAAGAGGTTCTCTGTAGGAAAAGTGGAACTCTTATAGGATCATTTGGCTGTCCGTCTGTCGTTCAAGACCCTTTTACTCAGTAACGCGTTGCAGTATCAAATTGAAATAAACACCAAAAAGTAGTGTCTACGGTCACTTTTTAGATTTATTACATAAGCGAAACGAACGACTGATAATTGGTCTGTTTTATGGAAGTAAAAAAATATTAGGATAATCTTGATCGTATTTCTTAATTACAGTTTGCTTACGAAACACGATTAGTCGATTAACCCTTAATAAGGTAGAGGCGATTTAGCAACCACATGCATTGAGTTGGAAATTTTAACCTTATTGCTTTCATTATATACCGGTCTTTTTCTACCGACCTTAACCATCGTCGCTCCATCTTGTTGGAGGCCTACCTACACTGCGTCTTCCGGTCCGTGGACGCTACTCGAGAGCTTTTTTGCCCCACATTAATAATCAGGTCGTGAAATATTGTCGTTCATTCTGGATTCTGGGTCCACAAATATACACCCACTAAAATAATGATGCGAAATCTGTTTTTGTGTGTGTTATGTGTGTTTTAAAATAGCTTTTATTATAATAACAAGATGCAATTCATAAGATATAGGTTATTGACATCATACCTGCGCAGAAGCAGGCGATTTAAGTCTATAGCTTAAAAATTCTCTATCATTCTAAGCTTTATGGCTCAATTATAAGGACTATCTTCGCTGGAATATTTATTTGCATATTAATTACTAATAACAAACGTGACGGTCTATTTCAACGGCATATTTAAATTTAAATTCGATGATGTTACCATAGTATACATTTTTTTACCTTTTATACACAACAGGATCCTAATTTACATAATTTATTATCGATTTACGTCAATTACCTGACAACAAAGTGTCTGACATAATATTTTATTTTTGGCAGTGGGCAGAGCATATTCCTGGTAGAACCAACGGCCAAAGGGACGTTAAAGTTCTAGAGTCGTCACCATCGTCTCAGTATATATAAGTCCAACTGCAGAGCACAGGCCTCTTCTCCGAATGAGAGGGCTTGGGCCGTAGTTCCCACGCGGACCCAGTGGGAATTGAGAATATCACACACACCATTGAATTTCTTTGGTAATAAGAAATGTTAATTAAATACATCGCGGTAGATAATGCTGTTCGAAACTAGGGATCGCCAATGCAGATCGGAATTATTTTCATCTCTGTCCCTGTAGGTATTAAAAATGTCAGCATTTTAGGGCCAAGGATTTGGGCTGCGCGTTGATGAATCAGTCAGTCAGTGAGTCAATCAGTCATGGCGTTTCTTTTTATATGTGTAAATAACTACCAAGACTCTCGCATACGTTTCACAAATTCTTATTAGGGCGCCTTGGGCACTTAATGCCATCAAAATTGATTCAACCCGCTCCTAAAAATAACAGTAAATGGAAGATCAAATATATCATATACATTATTTAGCGTCCGTCGAGAGAAAGCCTATGTCATCCCTCGGGACTTTTTTTGTTCTAAAATTGGTTTTTCCCTTTATTATTTTTGCCCGTTACATTTTTCTTGTTTCAGGGTTTCGTGTCTCTGAGAGAAAAACATTTCTAACTTTTATTTTAATGCTTGAGAGAATCACTTGAACAGTACACACACACATACATAGGCACATCGCTCGTAGAATTGAAGGACGATTGGGCTAAAATATTCTAGAATGGCGTCCACGAACCGGAAGATGCAGTTTAGAATTAGATAGGCTTCCAACAAGATGGAGCGCGCGAGCGTAAGTAAATCCTCTGTTCTTGTATGTCTCAAATCAGATCTTTTTACCCGACTGCGAAGAAGGAAGGGTTATGTGTTTGTTTCTATCTGTACGCTAAGGCCAGTAAAGCCGTGGTGGCCTAGTGGTTTGACCCATGGCCTCTCAAGCAGAGGGCCGTGGGTTCAAGTCCCGGATCGCACCTCTGAGTTCTTCGGAATTTATGTGTGAAATTACATTTGTAATTTACCATGAGCTTTACGGTGAAGGAAACCATCGGAGGAAAGCTGCGAAAAAATTCGATGGTGCGTGTGAAGTTCCCAATCCGCACTGGGCCCGCGCGGGAACTACGGCACAAGCCCTCTCATTATAAGAGGGGGCCTGTGCCCTGTAGAAGTCCAATCTAAATCAGTAAAAAAATCGATGTAATAGGCTGCCTGGAAGAGATCGCTCCGAAGCGATAAGGCCGCTAATGCTTACCTTATATAGTATATTTTCTCTATGTACTTGTTGTTTGTATTGTTTTCTATGTGTGGTGTACAATAAAACGTAATTTTGTTGTATCCGTTTCAGCTGTTATTAAGTGATTGAGTAACAATCAGCGGTGCCAGATCTACGGAAATAATCCGTAGATCTACGGGTTTTAGGCCTTGTGCCCAGACCTACGGAAATGCTTGGCTAATCTACGGAATTTCAGACCAGCCTCATTTTTTTAAATACTACTAGTTTCGCTGACAACTAGCAAAAATGAACAAAACGGAACGGAATAAACGGTATACCGAAGCGCATACATATAAATAGAAAATTTCTTCCTCTTCAGAATAGATTGTCAATTTTTTTTTAATTTTTGTCGATTTTCTATTGCCAATTTACTTTAGCCAGACTCTTATCTAATTTTGAATAGCATTTAAAGGTTCAGGTGCAGTCGAATATACCTAATTTAAAAAAATCCGTATATCTGCGAATTTTTCTTCAGGTGATTTACGGAATTCTACGGATTTTTTCGCCTGGACCTACGGATTTACATAAAATGGATATGGCAACACTGGTAACAATAATACATACATCTTTAGAAACTTTTTTAGTTTGTATTATTAGGAGGATATAACTATAGTGAAAATAAACGGATCACGCACTCAGCGCGCGTTTGGCAGCCGCCGTGACCTGCGACTCCGAGAGGAAGGGCTACGAATTAGCCCGAAACATGTCAAGTTAAACTCGTTTTAAGACGAGAGTGATCCGTTTATTTTCTTTATGAGTGAGTCTCACGGAATTTTCATGTTAAAAGTATATAACTAATATGGTAGATAGGTACGGAACTCTCGATGCCTGAGTTCGACTCGCACTTGGCCGTTTGTTATATTATCGGATGAGTTTGCACTTCTACTGAATGTTGATGGATCATTTTTAATATTTGCGCAGAACACTCTGTTACTATTTGTAATGGAGCTACCTCTCGGCTACCATGCATTATTACGAATATTATACCTAAATACTAAGCAGCTTTTTTCGATTCCAATAATCGATTATTATCTGTGATATATAGCTGATTGCAGATCATTAACAATGTCACTAAATTTATCGCGGATAATACACCGTGTAATTGGAAATAACCTTTTTTAGGTTGGGACAAGTTTACCAGCGCAAAATGTGAAAATGACCCTGATACATCATTGAATATTATGGTTGGCACTATGTGTGTATGTGTATGCCAAATGCAATATTGATAAGAGCTGCGTATGTCTGCTAAAGAATCAAACAATAGACACATTATTTTGTATTTTTAGAGATTTTACCTACTAAAATGGCACTCACTCATACTCACCGTTAAATGGTTTGATTGATTTTTGAGCAATTTATGAGAGAGTAAAATGACTTAACACATGATTATGATGTTGATTATTTGTCTAGCTAGGCCGCTTAGTACCGAATCGTCGATGAAGCAAAATGACCACGATTCACATGGTCTAAAAAGCACATCTCCAATTATGTAAATCGTCCGTTGTGTGAAGATGTCTTAATCGTAAAATACCCAATTCGCACAACGTCCATGCAGGGGCACGGCCAGATAGCAGCAAGTCTAAGTAAGTATGTAAAATGTTTAAAACGTCCAAAACGTAAATTACTTAATGTCACCATTAAAGCTAAACGTCAAAATCGCCAGCATTATGCTGAGCCAGTGTCCAATTTGCAACCGCAATGACACACTCTACTTTCAGCCTTTGTATTGTCCTTTTTGTAATAGTACATTACTGCAGCGGCCGCGAAATAGGGGATTGCCGGCCGAGTAGTTATAGATGGCCGAGTGTTAACGAGGCCATCTAGGGATACGAGGCCGGCAATCCCTGTTCGTGGCCAAGGCTTGTATAGAGTTTTTCTCAAACATGCATTATCATCATCACCACCATCATCACCGCCATCATCATCACCATCACCATCACCATCACCATCACCAACAACATCATCAACATCCATCAACATCCATCAACATCCATCAACATCCGTCAACATCCATGAACAAGAACATCCATCAACATCCATCCATCCATCCATCCATCAACATCCATCAACAACCATCAACATCCATCAACATCCATCAACATACATCAACAACCATCAATCAACATCCATCAACATCCATCAACATCCATCAACAACCATCAACCAACAACCATCAACCAACATCCATCAACATCCATCAACATCCATCAACATCCATCAACATCCATCAACATACATCAACATCCATCAACCAACATCCATCAACATCCATCAACATCCATCAACAACCATCAACCAACATCCATCAACATCCATTAACATCCATCAACATCCATTAACCAACATCCATCAACCAACATCCATCAACATCCATCCATCCCTCCGTCCGTCCGTCCGTCCGTCCGTCCGTCCGTCCGTCCGTCCATCCGTCCGTCCATCCATCCATCCACGTCGACCACGTCGACCTATTAAACGTCATGGTGCTGTGTCACATAAAACAATAGACGATCACTTTGCTGGCCTTGGCCAGCAATGTTGTATGAAATTCCATTATTGACCTCTCGTCTAGCCGCACCTGCAACGTGACAGTTCGTGGCGTATTTTAAGGAACATAACGTCAATATTTCATAGCATGTTTGAGAAAAAATATTTATGTGTCTTGAGTTGTTGTAAATAAATGTTTTTTTTTTTTTTACATAAAACTGACCCATGATTGACCACTATCACACCTAATGAAAAGTGTAGTTTTTCTTTCTTTCTTTCTTTCTTTTAAAATCACGAAACGTCCAAAAATATAATGTCGCGTAAAAACATAATATAAACCTAAATTGATAATATAATCGGCCACATAAATAAATAAATATTAGGGGACAAATCTTACACAAATCGACCTAGTCCCAAACTAAGCAAAGCTTGTACTATGGGTACTAGACGACGATAAACATACTTATATAGATAAATAAATACTTAAATACATACAAAACATCCATAACTCACGAACAAATATTCGTGCTCATCACACAAATAAATGCCCTTACCGGGATTCGAACCCAGGACCTCTTGCTTCGTAGGCAGGGTCACTGCCAACTAGGCTAAAGAGGTCAGTTAAACCATAAACATGAACCACGAATACCTGTTATCTTTTAATAAATGACGAAAATTGACTTTTCTCAAACATGCTATGTAATATTGACGTTATGTTCCTTATAATACGCCACGAAGTGTCACAATGCAGGTGCGGCTAGACGAGAGGTCAATAATGGAATTTCATACAACATTGCTGGCCAAGGCCAGCAAAGTGATCGTCTATTGTTTCATACCATGACGTTTGTAGGTCTATGGCATCATAGCATTTAGCCATTAAAAAAAAACTATAAGCAATATTTGCGTTTTGGTTCAATATGACATTCTGCTACTACGCTTATTTAAGGTAAGGTAAGATGGTGATGGTGATGGTGATGATGGTAATGGTGGTGGTGATGATGATGATGGTGGTGATGATGATGTTGATGGTGGTGATGATGGTGATGATGACGACGACGACGATGGTGATGGTGGTGATGATGATGATGATGATGATGATGATGATGATGCATGTTTGAGAAAAACTCTATACAAGCCTTGGCCACGAACAGGTATTGCCGGCCTCGTATCCCTAGATGGCCTCGTTAACACTCTGCCATCTATAACTACTCGGCCGGCAATCCCCTATTTCGCGGCCGCTGCAGTAATGTACTATTGCTTCTCTTTGTCGTTTTCAGAATTTCTATGAATTAATAAGGAACTGTAATGGATAATACAATTACCTAATTAAATATTATTTGGTCATTCTGCTACTCCGGCTAACTGCTTTCAATAAGATTTGACGGTTTGCTTTTTTTACACGCTTTATATTTTTAGGAGATAGTGTTCTTGACATACCTACCAATTTGTACGGAACCCTCGGTGCGCGAGTCCGAGACGCATTTGACCTGTTTTTATGCGGCAATCTGGTGTATTATATAGTTCAGAAATATCAAATAACCTTTCGTTTCACGACTGTGACTAGGTACAGTCAGCCTCAGAAGTCGCGGAACACTTTGTCGCATTAACCAGTTACACTATGAATGAAGACTGAAATACATAATGACTGTCACGTTAGTGAAAGTGACAAATTCAGCAACTTTTGAGGCCGACCGTACATGTAAATTGAATATTAATAGTCACTTGATACAGATTACAACTAACAAATCAATTAAACACAATGTGTCACGAGAATTCTTGTACATATTTGTATGACAACTTATGTATGTTAATACAAATACGCCCGTATATTTCAATGTTGCCCATAATAACTTCATTTATAATCGGTTCAACATCCTAATGTGTATTGATAATTAACTAGATTGTGATGCAATATAAGGTACTACTTTCATAATAAGATTCAAACTGGTTTGTCCTATTAATAACTTATTTACATCGGTCTAAGTTTTATTAATATACACTTTTTTGCAATCTTGTACCTGTTACAGAAATAAAAAGTGTCACAATGTACCTACCTACATCTAATCTTTGCTATGGTCACTATAACAGCAAAAATAAATTATGCCTGTTGCGGTCGAGACGGCTGGTCCCTGGGAGGTGGACGCCAGGTCATCGGCCAGGTCGGGGAGTTGGGTCGCAGCTTGCGGGACAGAGGTGGTGACCCCCGTTCCAGGTCGTACTTGGTGCAGCAGATCTCGTTGGCCATACAGCGGGGCAATGCCGCTGGGGTGATGGGCACGTTTGGGCCTAGCACGATGCGGACGGATAAAGTCTAGATTTTATTTTGTTTTATTTTAGCTTTAAGGAAATTTATTTTGAAAACTGCTTTTATTGGGATAAGCAGTAAATTTTAAAATTGTAATCCACACTACTAACTACTTTAATGTAAAGTTGTATTATGTATTCCTTCTTCTTCTTCTTTAAAAATAGTGCTTTATGCATTACTTAGGGATTATTATCCATGTCATTTAGATATGCGATAATAAACCTTTAAAACAATCTAATACTAAAAATGATAATATACGTAATGTAACTCTATTATCGCTATACATATGTAGGTATGTTAATACTTTATTGTATACAAAGAAAACAACAAAATAAAAAGAGTACAAAGGCGAACATATCCCTATTTTCAAGCTAACCTGGTTTGAAATGGAAAATTTAACAGATAGGCCAACACTAATTTATGTAGATACAGAGAGAAGAAAGCAATATATAACACATAACTATTAGGTATTGAAATTGTTGATGGTTTTTGTTGCGAACTATTCGCCGGCGTTCGTGTCGTTACAGTGTGTATGTTTTTTTTGTGTTTTGTTTTAAATGGGTCCCACTGAAAAACAGCGTTGTGGCTCGCCACAACATTATGCTGTGGGGCCCAATTTATACTATTCGATATTTTTTATTTGTATAAGTATTTCCTGTCAAATGTATTTTTTTTCTGTGTTTGTATCGAATATGTGTAAATAAACATCTCTCTCTCTCTCATAAATAAATACACAAGATAAATAACATTTACTATGGCAAAATATATTTATTTTATAACTAGCTGTTGCCCGCGACTCCGTCTGCGTGGAATTAGTAATATTTGGGCAGCTTATTTTTTTATCCAATTTGCTTTTTCATCAATTATGGCTCCACTAAGTTCCTCGATATAAAAAAATTATCCGCTCCCAACCCCACCCCCCACCGAACCCCCCGCACACCCGCGTTCACATTCACCACAAGTCAAGCGTGCCTATAGAAGTTTTACTTCAAAACCCCCGATTTTGAAACATTCTTCCCCTCCGCTCCGCTCTTATTGGTGTTAGCGTGATGATTATATATCCTATAGCCTTCTTCGATAAATGTGCTATCTAACACTGAAAGAATTTTTCAAATCGGAGCAGTAGTTCCTGAGATTAGCGCGTTCAAACAAAAAAACCTGTTCGATAAATTCTTAAAATAGACGTATCTTTCTTATTTGTGAACCGATTCAAATGAAACAAACACTAAATGTTAATCCAAGAAAATACCAACATATCAATGAAAACCGCATCCTTCTAGGTTAAGCCGTTTCTGAGATTAGCGCGCACAAACGCACAGACAAACAGATAAACAGACAAACAGACAATAATTCTAAAAATCATTGTTTTGGGTTCTATTGCGTTAATAAATAGCCCTAGTGACAGTTTTTCTCAAATATCTTCAATGTACAGACACCGACTTGTTACAGATTTATTATATGTATAGATAGATATAGATAGATGAATCTAATCAGGTATTCCAAAAATTGAGAAGAGTTAAAGTCCATACTCGTACACTAGCATGGATTATAATAGGTTTTTGAGGGGACTAAAGTGAGTAGACGAAAACCACCTTGTGCTATCGGATTGAGATATGAACAAGCCCTTACTTAATCATTTACAATGTAACATTGGAGACAGGGGTTTTTATAGCTTAACCTTTTCAATCCAATAGGGCCGTTAGAATTCTACCGTGCTGTCTGAATGGCAGCGCAGGTGTACCTACCTATTAAAATATCAAGAAAACAAGCTTTTAATTAACTTACGATGTTTTGGCAGAAACATAATATTTAAGTAAACGTTCATGCTTTTGCTGGAGAGGGCGCAAAGGGCTGTCCTTAAGGTCATCCTTCGGAAACCCATTAGGTACCCAACTAAGAATGTGTACAGCGATGTGGAGGTTCTTACTGTCCGTGGAATGTTTATCCTGAGAGTGGTGTCAAGCGTCCATGGAGTGGTCATAGGGTCGTCTAATTACCATTCCATGTTACAAAAGCGCACGTATAAAGTCTTTGTGCCTCCAACAAACTCAGCTTTCGCTAAAAGGTTACCTAACTTCATTCATCCTTTTCTTTATAACAGAACCAATTCTATGATTCTTATTAAGAATCTATCCGTCAAGGACGCTAAGAAAAAAATCTCAGCATGGCTTCGCTCTCTCTCATATAACGATATAGAGGCCCTAATGAGAGTAACTAAATAATAATAATAATAAAAAAATAACAAGCACACGCACTTACACTCATACACAAAAATACACATATACATACACACACACACACACACACACTCACACACACACACACATGCACATAACTACCGTATTTGTAATTTAAATCTTAGATATAGTATTTAATTTTTACTTAGATCCATTTGTTTCTTAGCCAAGGGATTCTTATTAGCTTTTCGCATCAATTATGTCAACTCGCACAGGAATTGGTTACCTACGAAACAGGCTGAGCCTAGTGTAGGGGCCAGTGCAACCAAAATTGTGAAATTGTTACGTACATTTATATCGCCTGGTTTTTAATGTGAAAAATCTTATTATTGTTATTTCTGTTGTAATAGATATTTATGTACAATAAAGAAATTATGAATTATGAATTATGAATTATGAATTAAGTACCATGTATTTACATTTAGAGTTCGAACTCCTTTCAGCTTTTTAGGCGCAAAATTTTTCCTTTCAAGAATCGATATGACTGTGTAATGTGCCCGAAACATCAGCAACATTATAAGGAATGATTGATTAAGTAAGGCACGAGTTTTTTAGGAATTAAAAAGGTACTTAACGAAGGTGACATAATTTAGTCAAATCGTCAATCAAAAAGCTCGAATAAAAGTAGACGCAATAAAATTACAATTGATCGATCATTTCTAAAATTCTCCAAACTCCTTCAACTAAATTCTTATTCTATTTAATTCAATTCAATAACAAAATCGGAGCTAAAACAACTTCATTAATGATTCCATTATCAAAACAAAAACAATAAATTGGAATATGTTTAGAATGACGCAACAAACTTGATCGTTGCATCCCTACCTGCACGTCAACATTATTATGGTAATGACCATTAAATTGTATTTTAATAATGATTCGAACCTTTCCGTATCAAATCTGTGTTATCGCAGTATCGATAGTTTGTCAAACGACAGTTTTCGTCTATAACGAGCTACACTATATTGATGGATATAACTATTTTTACTCTAAATCCATTAATTGTACAGAAATTTTATAAAACAAACCTAACTTAACCTATAGAGTTCTACAGGATGACCATTTAAAAACTCCTGAAAAATTGACGGTTTCGACGAGGAAAAAAAATATGACTACGCAATGGGACTGCGGTCCAAGTCTTTTCATTCTGAGATAAAGCCTGTGCTCTTTAGTGGGACGTATATAAGCTGGAGTGATGGTATGATAGACACCTTTCGGTGTCTTTTCGGTTCGAGCACCTTGGACACTTACCTATTAATATCAGACGCTGTACTATTAAGGTATGTAGATGAGTTTAGTACCGTTTATTTGCAGTCGCGATCTAACCAGTAGTCAAACTATTCGTGAGAATTTGAAAGAAAAGTCAATTAAAAAAATATAATAATGTCTTTATTTCATATAACGGTCACGTAACATACATTCAGTCATTATAAATCTACTTATCTAGATTTATTTTATATACCCCCTAATTAATTTTGTTAGTTCACATACATTGCCGCCAACGCGTATATTACTTTACGCCTAGTACGGCTGTTACAATTTTTAACTAACTTCAAAAAGAGGAGAGTGCGCTTTCTACTGATCAGTTTGAAGTCTGTCCCTCAACACGAGTGACCAGGAGTAGAACTACTAATTTACTTTACGTAGGTATGTAAACTGGGGCTCTAGTAAAAAGGCGTTAATTCTGCAGAAGTTGAACAGTTGATTTCGACTTAACCCCTTTTACACACAAAATAGAAAATAGCTGTTTAATTTCTGCAGACTTGACCACATACATTTATGTAGCCTTTTGAATAAAGTATACTTGCGGCACTTACATCAAACCGAGAGCGCGGGGCGCTGACGGAGCGTGCCCCAGCGCGGTCAATAACACTGAATCAAATACGGTGTGCCGCGCTGCCAGCGTGTGTCACCGTATAAATGATTTAATGTTATAGAGCGCGCTGGGCACGCTCTGTCGGCGCCCCGCGCTCTCGGTTTGTTAGTTTGACAGCCAGCAGCGTATGCGTCAAAATTCGTTAGTCATTTACATGCCTCTTCAATATTTACTCGTAATACGGATAAAATTATCGATGTAATTATACATTGCTTATCGATGTAATTATATATAAATTTCTATGCAAATCGGAATCCAAAAGGAAATGTACAAAGTTTTTGAGAAATTCTCTTTAATGGCGTCAAGTACGGTTCAAACCGGGACATATCTTATCGAACTTATGGCAACCTTAATAACGTTAAATCTGTGGTTCTAGTGAAAAAGGGGTTAAGTCTGCAGAAATTAAACAGCTATTTTCTATTTTATGTGTAAAAGGGGCTAAGTCGAAATCAGCTGTTCAACTTCTGAAGACTTAACCCCTTCTTCACTAGAGCCACAGAAATATGAATACGGGGATAAGTCAACTAATCAATATACTTTGTCGCTTTTATCTCAACAGTGTTGTATACAAAAAGGAACCAAAACAAGCCAGATATTATATACAGGACTTGGACCATCGGATTCAAGACTGTCAGCCATCTTGTGATGACAACAGTTGCGAAGCATCTAACGGTTTCCAGGAGCGGGGCCTTCGGAGAAGCGTCCAGGATCATTCCGAAGACAGTGAGGGACAGGAGGATGTAGACCACCAAGATGGAGACAGTTGTAGTCGACATAGTCTGAAAGAGAGTAAGTCAAGATATAGTAGTTTTAGTTAAAAATGTTTGTTGCATTGTTTAAAAGAAACGCTCGGAAACGGTAAAGACGGGTGTTGACGGTAGGTAACTACCTAGTAGATTGTCTCATTGTTCCATTTTTCTATACTATTTATTTTCATCCACCAATTTATTTATCTCATAGTTTTCGACGAGCAATCTTGTATATCTAATTCTTGGATCTCGGGAACGGCTTTAACGATTTTAATTTTAAAATATAAAATACTACCTACTACAACTAAACATAGGTAACCAAAATTTGCAATTTTTAGCTTCAATATTAGCTGAGATCCTTTCTTATGCAGCTGGACATCATGAGGTCCTCATTGATATACACAGAAAACGCTACTAAAGCTTAAGATAATCTATAAACTAAAATTAGAACTTTAAGATTCAATATTGGCTGGAATCCTGTCAGCAGTTCCAAAGAAAGCTGAATATCATGGAGACAACTCTTTTAACAGCTCAATTTAAAACAATTTAAAATTTCTATGTTAAAAAACTTAAAAATGAAATATTTTATGGTGTAAATGAATTCCTAAATTTTAAAGGTGATTTCTAATATAAATATTAAAATATAAATATTAGGGGACAATCTTACACAAATCGACCTAGTCCCAAACTAAGCAAAGCTTGTACTATGGGTACTAGACGACGATAAACATACTTATATAGATAAATAAATACTTAAATACATAGAAAACATCCATAACTCAGGAACAAAATAAATATTCGTGCTCATCACACAAATAAATGCCCTTACCGGGATTCGAACCCAGGACCTCTTGCTTCGTAGGCAGGGTCACTACCAACTAGGCTAAAGCGGTCGTTGATAATAATAATTATAATCCCATTTAGCTAAGTAGTTCATAAGAAAATTAATTATTGTACGCCTGACTGGCAGATTATAGCAGTTCTGATAGTGACAATATGTCTAGCATGTATATGTACCTATAATAACAATAAATGAGTTTGAGTTCGAGTTTTAATTCCCACTAAACTAAGCTAAGAACCATATCGACCATATATCAGCTATCAATAACAAATCGTCCATTCGCTTAAGATTCACGAGGCCGTATTCTTTTTTGCGTCGAAGTTTAAAATAGGTCGCAAATCCTAACAATGTGGGCTAAACTCTTGAATTTTCGGAACTCTAGCTTTAAAGTGCAAAGTTAAATTGAACTCTGTCTTTCGCCGAGTCGAAACTTCGTGGAGCTCGTGCCAAGAGTCACGGCCTTATTCTGAGTCTCTTGTAGGTATAGTTACTCGTACTTGTCGGAACAAACATCTTACTAATTTATTGAATCAGGCGTTACTTTGCGGAGGTCCATTATGTAATGAACTGAAACAATTAATTAACACATTCATACTACTTACACTACACTACTACTTCACTACATTACCACTGCACTACTACTATTATACACTTACTATTATAATTTATACATTTTTACATAATATTTATTTTGTATGAGATTTAAAATTTCGCTTTGTATAGTTACTTGTCGGAACAAACATCCTACTAATTTATTTAATCAGGCGTTACTTTGCAGAGGTCCATATTAATGAACTGAAACAAATTACTTCACACATTCATACTACTTACATACACTACTACTACTACACTACACTACTACTATACACCGTGAAATTTTAGTGGTTGTTTTCCCGAAACGAGGTGATTTAGTTTCGATTGTACAATCGATTTATAATTACTATTTTGACTAGAGTCAAAAATCCAATTGTGAAAAACGAAAGTCGAAAATGACCGCGAACCAATAGTAACGCTTCGTTGGTACAAGTAGCGTACGAGCGTACGATATGTTAGGTACCAACGAAGCGTTACTATTGGTTTGCGGTCATTTTCGACATTCGTTTTTTACAATTGGATTTTTGACTCTAGTCAAAATAGTAATTATAAATCGATTGTACAATCGATACTAAATCACCTCGTTTCGAGAAAACCACCACTAAAATTTCACGGTGTATACACTTACTATACTTTATACTTTTTAACATATTTTATATCAAGTTTAAAATTTCGCCTTGTGTAGATAGTGTTGGTGATGCGGGTGAGCCAAGTAATTGTTTCAGTTCATTAAACATCTTACTATCTTATCTTATATTACTATTACTATTTTTACTTCTTAATATCTTACTAATCTTACTAATATTATAAACGCGAAAGTATGGATGATTGTCCGGATGTTTGTGTTGTTCACGCTAAAATGTTTTGACGGATTCTAATGAAATTTAGCACATCGATAGTTTATAACCTGGATTAACATATAGGATAGTTTTAATCCCGGAAAATTGCATGTTTGCTGAGATTGGGATGAGCCTTATTTATTTATTTATTTATTTACAAAGCAAATTAACAGGAAAATAAGGCTCATTTCAAGCTCAGCCCATTTTTATCCTCTCGCAAACGATTGAATTACCGCTCGCAAACCGTGTTGGGCCGTTCCTGAATTTAGCCCCTGGTTGCATTCGGCAGACAATCAATCAATGTCCGGATTACCATTATATTCTAGTTCAGAATTAGTGACATTATCACTAATTAGTTTCAGAATTGAATCGTCCTTATTAACACACTATTCCAGTTTGATTTTTATTGATATATCGCTAAATAGTTTCATAATTGAATTGTCCGTATTACCACTCTGTTCTAGAGACATTATTACTAGTTTCCGAATTGGATTATCCGTGCTACCTAATTAACTCTAGTTCGATACCGTTAACATTATGCTTAATTAGTTTCAGAAATGGATTATCCGTATTACCATCCATGTCCATTGGGTAATGTCCTGTTCTGAGATAAATATATTTTCCCTATTAAGGCAAGCTACAGGTTAATTTTTACATGAACATCATTATCTATACTATGTTTATTAGGAATAGTGAACGTTTCTATTAGTAGAATATTCTTTAGAATAGGTTTTACACATACAAAAAACCGGCCAAGTGCGAGTCGAACTCGCGCACAAAGGGTTCCGTACCATTATCTATAAAAAATTGTGGTTTACGATTTATGACGTATTAAAAAAACTACTAACTAGATCTCGTTCAAACCGATTTTCGGTGGAAGTTTACATGGTAATGTACATCATATATTTTTTTTAGTTTTATCATTCTCTTATTTTAGAAGTTACAGGAGTGGGGGTGGGGGGGGGGCACACATTTTACCACTTTGGAAGTGTCTCGCGTGCAAAATATTCAGTTCAGTAAAAATGATATTAAAAACCTCAATATCAATTTTGAAGACCTATAGATAAACAAATTGAAACGATAGTAGAACTTTACTACTAATGTGGGTTGGATGGACTACAATACAAGAACAGTCGGCGAAAAAGCTTGTATTTTGTAATTTTGCAATTACTTGTGCTTCAATTTAGTAACTTATTGACTTTAAAACAAAATAGTAACTTGATTAGGGAAGGGATTTCTTACTTGCTACACTAAAATACTAACTAGACTTTAACGACGGGTTTTATGGGACTAGGGCTTCTGTTTGATGGCCCTAGCCAAGACATTAACAAGCCAGGCCATCTTAAACCTATTGAAGGCCCGAACTTTAGAGTAATTGGGTCCTGGGTAAATATTCGAGTGTTTTAACGATGACGATGACGTTGATATTTAGATTGACAATCGTTTTGTTCGGCAATGGACGTGTGCTGGGGTGTTTGGATTGTGGGAGAGGCAACAATAGAGATGTTATTGCCTGGGGACCAAAGTCCGGTTGAAGAAAGTTGGAAGTTGTATTTATGCAGCCAAGTAGAGAAACTTCGATAGTGCGAGGGATCAGGATGTACATATCTGTTTATCTATTTGATACTAGATGGCGCTAGAAGTCGCTACAGGATCTTTGAAACCCGTAGAAATTTTGGAACACGTTAGTATTTTCCGTGGTGTTAGGGTAAAGCCAGACGACGAAGCTACTCGGTCGACAAAAATCACCACGAGAGAAAGAACTACCTAACCTTGTTACGGTTTACTTACCAAATGCATGAGGAACAGCTGATGAAAACCATAAAGTATGATGCCGTAGTGCATCAGTAGGTATGCAGTGCACCACTGGGGCAAGACCACGTCGTACTTCACGCGAGCGTGGAGCGCCGGCTGCAAGGTACATTATTCATCGTCATCACCATCGTCAACATCATCACCACCATCATCATCATCATCATCATCATCATCATCGGGCTACCCGTCATGCACACACACATACACACATGCTTGCACGAGCGCACATACGCATGCACACATTCATGCTTGCACGCAACTTAAGATAAAGAATTTAAATTAAATTAAATTAATTATGTATTAATGTCACTTATATACCTACATAAAATTTAAGTAACTGTACCTAATTTTAAGGAAGAGCGGAGGCTCTTATCACAGGTATATTTTTACCTAAAAAGAACCTTCGGCCACTTGTATATGTAAAATTGTAAATGGTTACTGAATAAATTTATTATTATTATTATTATGTTGGTACGGATTTCCGATCACGGGCCCATGGGGACCCGGTCATTTGAAAGGCATTCATGGGGCCAAAGCCAACATGAAGAGGCCTTTGGTACCATATAATATAAATGAGATGGGCGCAACTATGGAGGTCTATCCCCTAATACACCATGAGGATGTGCTAGCGGACAGTCCTCCACAGTTGCCAATCTATTGCCAGGTAGGAATCGACATGGAATTGGCTATGGGGTTGGGATGTTGTGGACAGGATTACCGGGCTATGGAGTGAGATAACGGACACCTACCATTTCAATATCTCATAAACTGAACTTTTGGTAGGCGGTGACTCGCCATTCACTAAATGGGCCCCTCAAACTATTGCCCACTCGGGGCAACGAGGCGGCAACATTGGTGTGAACGGCTAAGGATGGAGAGGTGTTCCTGGACTTTAAACTTCAAAATGCCAACTCGCCACTTACGGAAACACATCCATCCTTCGAGCATTTAGCTCTTGCGCTCCACTCTAGGCGGCCACTAGCACTAGCACTAGACGTCTTTTGGCTGATATGATGATGAAGTTAATGATGGTTCACGATAGACTTTTTCGGAATTACAAGTTAAGTATGAAGTATCTTTTTCTATTTTTTTTTTTTTTCAACTTCATTTTTTTATTACTTTTACGGTCATCCCGTGAAACCATATATTTCAAACTAAACTTTTTCGGAATTTATGTGTGAAATTATTTTGAAATTTACCACGATCTTTACGGTGAAAAAATCTTGTATACACCTGCGAAGAAATTCAATGGTGTGTGTAAAGTTCCCAATCCGCACTGGGCCCGCGTGGGAACTACGACCCAACCCCTCTCATTCTGAGAGGAGGCCTGTGCCCTGCAGTGGGACGTATATAGGCTGTGATGATGATGATGATTTACTTTAAATAAGTTGAATATTTCAGGTAAAGGCTAAGCAACGGAACTTTAGTATTCCCATAAAGTGCCCTTAAATATTATGGCCATTAACAAAATGAGGTTCGTTGTAGGTTTAACTGAAACTCATTAACGGTTGACATCAAAATTCACTCAGAGAAATGAAAATTAAACTCAGCCGAGACACGGTTATCCCTTTCAGTTAATTACGGAACGGCGCGCAAATGCCGTTTTACTAAATGTACCGCATCGTTCTAAATATAGTTTTTTGACGTGACAACGTCTAATAAATCGATGAACGCCGGCTGCATCCACGAAAAAGGATGACGCAATGTAACGTACATGTACGTTACGTGCGGTGCGGCGGTATTTACGGGGGGTTTAATTTTTGTTTTTTAATGACGGGGGGGATGAGGTGGAGTGGGCGGGATGCGAGAGCCTTAAAGGGGGATAAAAAATTCATTGATTTTGTCGTAGGATGCATCGTTTTTAAAATATTTGACAAAACACCGGTTCTCATCCGATCACCGAGGTTACGCAATGTCGGGCGCGGTCAGTACTTGGATGGGTGACCGCCTAGTATCATTTTTGTATTTTGAATGTTTTGTTATGACGTTGTCAAGTTAAACTATCGTCCGTAAACCGATTTTACAGACAACCGGTTTTTCACAGATCTAAACAATGCCACGGAGCCATCCATAACAACTTTAACTTCAATACTAGATGGAAAAAAACCCGCCTGTATAATTTTTGTTCCCATGGGAATTCCGGGAAAATATATTACGAGTATACATATAGCCTATGTCACTCTCGGAACTGAGACGAATCTAATGACACACACACACACACTTCAAAATCCATTGAGCCGTTCAGGCAGGGTTCAGGGGGCAGGTGCAGGGCGTGCCAAAGAATGATACATACATAAATACATACGCTCGAAAAACATAACCCTCCTTCGGCAGTCGGGTAACAAATTTAGGGAGGCAGGGAGTCTAGCGACTTGTGAACGATCAATCCGAATCCTAACTAATATTATAAATGCGAAAGTAACTCTGTATGTCTGTCTCTTTATCTCGCTTTCACGCTAAAACTACTGAACCGATTTATATGAAATTCGGTACACAGATAGTCTAGAGCCTGAGAAAGGACATGGGCTATAAAGCATCACGCTAACACCAATAGGAGCGGAGCGGAGCGGAAGAATGTTTGAAAATCGGGGGTTTTTGAAGTAAAACTTCTATAGGCACGCTTGACTTGGGAGTACGGTGGTGAATGTGAAAGCAGGTGTGGGGGGTTCGGGGGAGGGGGAGGTATTTTTTTATATCGAGGAACTAAGGAGAGCCATAATTGCATAATTGATGAAAAAGCAAATTGGATAAAAAAAATAAGCTGCCCAAATTACTAATTCCACGCGGACGGAGTCGCGGGCAAAAGCTAGTTTGTAAATAAAAAAGCCTCACATCTTCCTCCATGTCCTTGAAGCGTACGCTGTGTCCTGGCTTCCAGCTCGGCCTGCTGAATACAGCACGCAGTTTGTGTACCCAATTGTCATACTCCTTGAACCTTTGGATGACATACTTGGTATAGAATGTCTGGAAAAAACAATTAAATAAATAAATAAATAAATATTAGGGGACAATCTTACACAAATCGACCTAGTCCCAAACTAAGCAAAGCTTGTACTATGGGTACTAGACGACGATAAACATACTTATATAGATAAATAAATACTTAAATACATAGAAAACATCCATAACTCAGGAACAAATATTCGTGCTCATCACATAAATAAATTATAATGAAAATTAATATATTTTTTATTTTATTTACAAAAATGCAACCAAAAACTGTACAATAGAGAACCTACTCTATAAATATTTTGCTTGTTCTGGTTTTCCTTAGCTTAGCTCAGCAAGTTTCCTGAGCTCCATTCATAATGGAAACTAGAGTTTTTCCTTTAGCGCTGGTAGTATTAAAAAAGTGACAATGTAAAATACACTTTGGCGGCCTATATATTTCTTACATTTTACAGGCACTCTTACATAGTTTATTTGATAACATCTGCTTTTGTTGGAACTTTTATCTTTTCAACACTAATGACGGATCCAGCTCGTCGTTGAAAAGGTTAAATGCTACTTTGCGAAAATTATGTTCATTAGTTAAAAAGTTGATAACAATGTCTATTTTCATGCATGTGGCTACTTCGCTGCTTCACTTACGTTACCTTTTCGACCTGATAAAAAACTTATAACTCACATAATAGTTCCCTCCGTGAATATAAACTTTCATAGTAGTTTTAATCATTTTAATGCTTCGTATGCGGGAAGTGAAAAATATCGTGCATTCTAGTCTCAATCTGTTTCATATAAATCCAATGATACAGATTTAAAAAAAATCAAAAATAATGCCTTATGGGCACGGACCCGTGTCTTAAGCATACGAGGGATTAATTAGAGTGACAGCACCTGTAATGGACAAGAACTAATTAGGTATGGTAATTTTTTCCGTGCAGCCAAATTTTAAGGAACGGACACTACATTTTTAAACTATCAACATCAACACTATGCTCAGATACCTAATAACTACTGTAAGTGGTCATAACTGGTAAAGTCCATGAATGGTGGGCTATAAGGTATTTAAAAATATATATACGAGGGGCGTTCAATATAAAGTGAGAATGAGATGCAAACTATTTTAATATTACGAAATTAAATACTGGCCGGTAAAGCTGATCTATCTAGCTGATTGCTATGAAAAAAAAACTAACTGTCTTTTGTTTAAAAAAATATACGGTAATTTCTTTGCAATGCTATTGAGTACGTTAGCGAAAATGGAGAAAATTGAACTGCGCGCCGTTATCAAATACTTGTGTTTGAAAAATTTTTCTACGGACCAAGTCAATTTGGATTTGCGGGACACTTTCGGGTCTAATGCTCCTCCGTATTCGACAGTCGCACGTTGGTGCGCCGAATTTAGACGTGGAAGAACATCGACAATGGACGACCCCCGCTCCGGACGCCCTACTACAGCAGTAACTGAAGAAATTGTGAAAAAAGTCGAAAACTCAGTTTTGGCGGATCGTCGTGTCACGGTTCGTTTTATTGCTGAAAATGTAAAGATTTTAACGGGGAGCGTGCATAATATTTTACATGAACGCTTGGGTATGAAAAAGGTATCTGCGCGTTGGGTACCAAGAATGCTTACTGACACGCAAAAACAAACTAGACTAGAGATTTGTCAAGAAGCTTTGAACCTGATGCAGCAAGACCGGGAACTTTTTCTGGCGCGATTTATAACAATGGACGAAACATGGCTCCATCATTACGACACAGAAACGAAACTGCAGTCTATGACATGGAAAAGGCCATCAACTCCAACTCCGAAGAAATTCAAGGAGAGCCCATCTGCCGGTAAGGCATGGGCTCTGTTTTTTGGGATGGTTAAGGGGTATTAATGATTGAGTATCTCGAGCATGGAGCCACTATTACGGGCACATTATACGCCAAACAAATAGCAACATTGCGCAATGAGATCCGCGAAAAACGGCGAGGTAAACTCTCGAAAGTTGTGCTGTTCTACCAGGACAATGCCCCGGCACACAAGTCCGCCGTTGCAATGGCTGCAATTCGTGATGCTGGGTTCGATATCCTTAAGCATCCTCCGTATTCACCAGATCTCGCTCCCAGTGATTTCTACCTATTTCCGAGATTGAAACAATACCTGAGAGGCCAGAAATTTGAAGACGACGACGCGGTAGTCGCTGCAGTACAAGATTTTTTAAGTACTCAAGATGAGACCTTTTTAAAAATGGAATTTTAAGTTTAGAAAAAAGATATACTAAGTGTATTATGCTAAAAGGTGACTATGTCGAAAAATAAAATGACATTTAGTAAAAGTTGTTTATAACATACTCACTCTCACTTTTTATTGAACGCCCCTAGTATATCGAGGGTTGAAAGGCTAATGGCGTTAAGCGACACTATGGGCGATATTGAGTTATATACATATTCGGAATCAGCAAATTTTTCCGCGTCCTTTGAGCCGGGTTTCACGTCAATCAGAGCTATTTTTTGTCGCTTGATGCAAATAGATTTGGACGCTGTTTTTCACTCCACTGCTGACTGAAGCGACACAAAAATTAGCTATTATCTTAACACGTTTGACTTGAGCTATATAAAAATACTATGGCAATGACTTAAACCGTTTATCCTTTCTCGTCATGGAAGCCAAATGGTTTTTAAAGCTTTTTTCCATATTCTATTTCAAAAGCTGATGGTTGGTTGAATTACTTAGCTTGCTCCGTAATGCACAAATAGATGTCGCTTAATGCAAGTAGCCTGTGACCGAAATGTATGAAATTAGTCGCTTAAAGCAAATGTCTTTCCACAAAAATATAAGAAACTTGTCGCTTGAATCAATTAGCCTGCAACAAAAATAAACAAAACACGTCGTTTGAATTATTTGACCTTAAGTCTATTTTACCTTAACAAAGCTACTTAAAGCAATTAGCCTTTCTCCAATATTAGGTGAACTGGTTATTTAAATTATTATTTCTTGTATTATTTTAAAAGAAAGCTGTCACATAAATTAAGACATAAAGAATATTTTTGTACTTGAATCGGGTTTCTTTCACTACAATGAGTAAGTAATGTGCGTTCAGCAAATATGTTTTACTATAACAGCAGTTGATCAACGTCGTTTAAGACCAACCTAAAATGTTTTTGTAATCTAAAACCTACTCGCGAATAGTAGATGTGCGCTCGCGCGGGGTGCTTCAGTCGGTCACATATCGTCAGGGAGATTTTTTGGTGATAGTGAATAGCCTACAAAATCAGTCTCAACCTAAAGTTTAATTTCATTTAAGTCTCTTTCTTGTACAAGATTATTTTTTAGTTAGTCAAAATTATTAGTTTCTTAAATACTAATAATTGTGTTTTTGTTAAGTTTTGTTATAGTTGGCTGACTGAGGTAATGATTATAATAAAAAAAAATAGTTTCTAAAATACTGATAATTGTATTTTTGTTAAGTTTTGTTACAGTTGGCTGACTGAAGTAATCATTGTCGGTAATAAAAAATATTTTTTCACGTCATTTTCTGCATTTTATTCTCTATCTTATTTTTTTTGTTTTCTACAATGTTCATGTTGATAGTTTTTATATTGGTTTCAAACACCAATCTCAAATAAAATTCTAAATTACCGAGATTTAAATTAATACGACCAGAATAATGATCGTTCCATAAGCTACTTTTCCTGCTTTTAAAAACTAATGGAATGGGACTTTGAGCATATTAGCCGTAATCTATTGCACTCGTAACAAGGCAGTTAAACCTTTTAGCTTTACACGAAAACTACAGTTACAATCCTCTTAAGTCATTTAGCCTTGCGCTAATTTTCATAGTCGTTGTTTCTTAAATCATTTAGTTGTATTCCAAAAAAGACTTGAAACGTCGTTTAAGTCGTTTTTCCTTGCTCTAAAAAATAAGAGGTAGAAGAGAGAGAGAGAGGTAGAGGTATTTCGTTATCCTCTCGTTTTATTAAATGAATATATTAAACATCAGAAGTGGTATTAAATTCTAAGAAAAACTGTGTATTTATAATCAAAATCAGTTAAGAAATTAAAAACTACGAATTATTTCTATTTTTTAAAACTTTAAAACGCTCTCCTGTAAAGTTACAAAAATGTCGCTTAACGCCATTAGCCTTTCACCCCTCGAATATATATATATATATTTTTTAAATACCTTATAGCCCACCATTCATGGACTTTACCAGTTATGACCACTTACAGTAGTTATTAGGTATCTGAGCATGGTGTTGATGTTGATAGTTTAAAAATGTGTCCGTTCCTTAAAATTTGGCTGTACGGAAAAAATGACCATACCTAATTAGTTCTTGTCAATAAATCATCTTCGAAAGAACACGTATTCTATTTTATTTCAAGTGCGACTATCAATACTCAACCTAAATTCAAGCAACATATGGTTCAATATTTAATAATATATATATATATATATATATATATATATTAAATATTGGATCTTTGTTGTCCATTACTGGGAACTACTGTGCTTAACATGCCCATGATTGGTGCAGTCATGCCTTACCTGCAAATGTAGCGGGTTGAATGACGGCTGCTGATAGATCAACCCGTACACGATACGGTCTGTTGGTTTCTCTGGTCTGAACGTGCCGAAAATTTTGTCCCAAATGATGAGAACGCCCCCGTAATTAACATCGATACAGTAGGGGTTGCTGCCTGACACAAATGGAAAAAAAACCTTATAAACCATTGCCACTTTATAAATAGGTACACTAGCTTTGGATCGCAACTTCGTGCACGTTGAAATCAAATTTGTAGTAAAGCTTCTTCGACATTTCTTTGAATAAAATATAAATTCGGCAAAGCAATATTTATCATCAACATCATCTACCCAGACTGTAAATGTCCCACTGCAGGGCAAAGGCCAAGCAATAATGCTTATACAGTCAAGGGCAAAGATATGTATAGACTTTAGTACCTTGTCTATTTTCGTCATATTTGAACTGCCATATATGAACTGTCACAGTGGTTAAAGTGACAAGGTACTAAAGTGTGTACATATTTTTGCCCTTGACTGTACAAAAATTCGTCATCATTGGTGTAGCTCTTGCAATTCACGGCGGCGAGTGGGCTTTATTTGTGGTAAAAACGTATCTGTATAATGTCAAAGTGTGCGTGAGAATGAAGGCAGGTATAATGGTAGGCAAAAAACATTTTAAACTGCCGCAAAGCTTCTCTTTTATACGTACGTAAAGATTCGAGTAAATTTTTTGAATTTTTTTGATTCAAAAACATTAATCATTTTGATATTTTTGTACATGAGCCAGATGGTGCTACACAAGTACAAAGTAACAAGTAGATTTTTTAAATACTCCGTAATTTATTAAAATCCATCATTAAAAAAGAATAAGGAAAATTCCGGATCGGAAAAATTAGCGTAATTAGGGGCCATTGCTGATGAAACCAGATTGAAAATAGCTCAAGGTGCGTAGGCACCTTTTTAGGGTTCCGTAGTCAACTAGGAACCCTTATAGTTTCACCATGTCTGTCCGTCTGTCTGTCCGCGGCTAAGCTCAGAGACTGTTAGTACTAGAAAGCTGTAATTTGGCATGAATATATATATCAGTCACGCCGACAAAGTGGTCAAATAAAAAGAACTAAAAAAAATTTTTTTAGGGTACCTCCCATAGACGTAAAGTGGGGGCGATTTTTTTTATCTCGACTAACCCTATAGTGTGGGGTATCATTGGATAGGTATTTGAAAATAAATAGGGGTTTTCAAAAACCATTTTTTAATAAAAATAATATTTTCGGCGATATTCACTCCGAAAGTTCAAAATAATGTGTCCCCCCCCCCTCTAACTTTTGAACCGCACGTCTAAATATATGAAAAAAATCACGTAAGTTAAACTTAATAAAAACTTTTTAGGAAAATTATTTTTAACTTGATCAGTTGAGCAGTTTTTAAGTTTTTGTAAAAAAATATTTCTAAACTAAGATTGTAATTTAACCGCCATTGCAAGCATTTTTTTTCTTTAAGTACCTATAAGATCACGCTAACAGTATCTTCTTTCAAATAAAAAATTATATTACATCTGAAAAACAATCAACATACATATAGTACATACTAGTTAGATTAGTTACCCAATTCGCCGATAGATGGCGCTGTACCGCCGACGTTGGGACCAAAACAACCACATTAAATAAAGTATGCAAAGATTTTTTCGTACCTGCTACGGAACCCTATCTTGGGCGTGTCCGACACGCTCTTGGCCGGTTTTTTAATAATAGCATCAGCGGGCTAACTCACATTATAATCATCTGTTTATGAGGATATCCAAATGTTTTTGCACAAAGAGCGATGGAGCGAGTTATGCCCGAAGTTTCTTTGCGCGATCGAATCAGAAATAGGGAGATCCGCAAGAGAAGTAAAGCCATTGACATATTTCGGAGAGTTGCTAGACTTTAGTGGCAGTGGGCAAGAACCTGTTCGACGCGGGGACCGTAATATCGACGCCGGAAAACAATAAGGGCGTAACCCTAAAAACCCAACTTTACACCAGAGCCAAAACACCGAAAAAAAACGGAAAAAAATCATAACTTTGTAACGGCTTGTCGTATGAATGTAATTTTTGGACCATAACTATAAAATATAAATCTGCATTGTATTGTTTACAAACTGTTAACTTGGTATTGCCAGGAACACGAGAAATCGAGTTACACCCTATGTCTACAGAAATTACAGACCTCAAAAATGGCGTAACTTGACATGATGTTTGTACTGAATCAGAAAATGATAGCAAATTAACTGACTACAAAAAGGTAGTAACTGCTTTTTGTTTTAATTTCGCGTAAGGAACGGGGGTGTAAGCACGTTCGTAATGCATGACAATGGCTAGAAAAAATGTCGTAACTTTAACCTTTCCAAATTCAATGATATTAATGAAACGTCATAAGCTTTTGATAACACAAATTTATTAAAATTTAAAAAAAAAACTAGCAACAAAACTTATTTTAACTTTGTTAAATATGAATATGTTAACATTGAAACATTAAAAAATTGTGTTTTAAATGATCAATCATCGTAATAACAATTTTTAATTCGTGATTCAGGTTGTTTATTTTTTTTTTTGCTGCCATCTAAAAAAAAATGTAAAATTAACAATTTATATCCCAACGTTAGGACTACTCTATCCTTATCTTATGCAAGCTTACAACTTAACTGAGATACCTGTCGAACAGCGTAACTATTATTCTTTTCATAACATCATTATTTGACCACACCGCTAGATAGACTTTGATCAATTTACTACATCTATTAATTGGTGTAGTATTTGTTTGTTGGTGTATAGGTACTTGCGTTATTAAAGTTTAAGCAATCAGCTAGATAAAACTTTTTTAGTACCTACTTAGGTCTAGTAAGGACTGTAGTAAGAGGTCCAGAATTTGATTACCGGCTTAAGCAATTTAAAAATAAATTTTCATGTTCTTTTTGTAACATATTTTTTTTTATTTAATCTAAAAACATATTTATCATTATTTGTAAGGTACTTATACAGAGTGAAAAAAAACGAACGAATGAATGAAGGGCAACTACCTTTAATATTTAAAATAGTATAATCTATGTTAAGGACACTTTCCGTTCAAAAAATAATACTGCATTTATGCAATAAAAATAACATAAACATAATTGACAAGGCAATTAAATCCTTAAGATGTAAAGTTGATAAGGTATATTTTTGGACCGACTCAAAAATTGTACTGTCGTGGATAGATATTTACAAGGTAAATAAGTGTAAATTAAAAACTTTTGTTTCGCATAGAGTGTGTGAAATAACAGACGTGTCACGTGGCGCTGAGTTGAGGTATGTACCGTCCGCCCACAACCCGGCTGACTTGTCGTCGCGCGGTGTGCTACCCGACCAAGTGGCGTTGGCGTTGGTTGTGAAATATCATGTATTGTTGCGTTGTTGTTTAATGATGTACAGTTTTATCTTTAAATAACATACACAATCAATATAACAGAAGGTCACGAATACCAACAATTAAGTTTCGTTTTTTTCGTTTTGTTTTTATTCGTCACGGGAAATGGACCGCAGCTACCTTGGAATACTAGTAATTTTTATTTTTCAGGTTTTTATTCAATTTAAGGGATGTGTTGTAGCAATAAATGATCACTTTGAATGACGTTTTCGATCGGTAATATAAAGTACGACTTTATGTTATGTCATTATTTAATTTTGACCTGTTCGAGTTTCGTTTAAGGCAGACGATTTTTCAAAAATCCATAAAATCAGTATTTATTATTTTCAAAGATAAAAGTAAGTGTCCTTTCCTTAGGTAAAAATTTGTTATTTCCAATATTTAAGATATTTTATGCAGCTGCGATCAATCTCTCGCGACGGGTGAAAACAAAACGAAACTTAATTGCTAGTTTACATGGCCTTCTGTTTTATTGATCGTGTATGTTATTTTAAGATAAATTAACCTTAATTAACTGACTAAACGCCGTGCTCACCAAGTACAACCGTCAAACTGACGTTTAAATGATCAGTCGTTAATGTTCTTACATAATACCTCACTATTTTGAACGGTGGTTTAGGTACGTCAGTTTAACGGTAAATGACCTCAGCCCTTAAGTATCATGAAATTCACTAGTTGGTACGAGTAATCCATGATTTATTTATTTTATATATTTATTTTATTTACCTTGATATAGATAATCCTTTATGGTTTTGTCGAGGAAAAAAAAACACAACCTTTCAGTCGCGTCCGCGCAGGTACTACATTAGCTTGTGCCTGTGGCGTAAGCCGGGAAAAACCGAAATGTTCCAAATTATTAATTCTGATAATATTGGTTTAACTAGGCTTAGATTGATTTCGGGTAACCACGAAATTGCAGTATCTTAGAGGTTATTCGTTGTCCGTAGAAAAAACGCGAACTGCAAGAATGTCGTAAGCAATGAAGTTTGAAAAATGTATCCCGCAAAAAGGTCGTAACTACTATTGTGCGTAGAAACTCGAACGGCTTAACTATTTTTTTATGAAAAACACAAACTTCTACACGTCGTATCTCTAAAAAGTTTAAATTCGTCATTTTAAGGGCAGTTACGACCAAAAAAATTACACACATTTTCCAAAATACTGCCCGATTTTGAAATTTTTTGCCGTCGTATAGAAACGAGACCCGGACCATTCGGCGCAGAAAAAAAAGCTGATTATAGCCATGCCATAATCAAGTTACGACCTTTTTATGGGATACGCCCTTATTGTTTTCGAGCGTCGATATAGTAATGATGATGATGATGATGTCTTCATCACCTTGAAGGTCTTTAAGCGACAATTCGTTCTTTATGAAATTATAACTTTTTTTAGCATTGAAATCGATGAGCGGAAATTGCAAGAAGTTAAATATGAAAAGTAAAAAAATAACGAATAATCTTAGTAAATAATATGGTGAAATTCCATAGTTAAGGTAATTTGACTGATTCGCCAGACAAATAAAAATAAACTACCATATACATCTATGCAACGTTCATGGAACGCAAAAACGTCCGTCATTTTGCTTTTGAGTGCATAATAACGACAATGTAGGACCCATTTATGAGAAGTAAATGTTCGTTCACAGTCTGCAAAATATCGTTGAATCATATTGTAACATTGCAGGGACGTTTCTTTAAGGAACAGGGTCTAGGTTTTGAAATGGCAGGTATTTCCAACCATGGAATGTTGCAGGAAATTGTCTTACCATGATGAATCCTGTGGTGGCTGGGTGTGTTAAGGAAGTACTCCAGGGGACCAAGAGTTTTGATGGTCTCAGTGTGGATCCAGAACATGTAGAGGTAGCTGAACTGGTGGTGCATCACGAACTGCGCGGGCGGGATCACCAGAGCCAGAGGGAGGTAGAAAATCTGATTGGAAAAGACCGCCTTTTAATAAGTTAAAGAGTTAGAATTCATCACCAAGAAAGAAGTTAAAGTCGGTGCAGTGCAACGCAACAAAAAGATTTATCAGTTTTCAAACATTTTGATGTAACACTTTGCAAGAACATGTTATCTTTCTAAACTACATAGCACTAGATTAATCATTATCATCATCATCCCAGCCTATATACGTCCCACTGCAGGGTACAGGCTTCCTCTCAGAATGAGAGGGCTTGGGCCGTAGTTCCCACGCACTAGATTGTTGCAAAGAAAAGTATGCTTGACTAATTGACCACAGATTCAAAAGTCGAACATTGGTCGTTGACCATGAATAATTGAGCTAAAACCTTTATATTAATTTGAAATTAGTCGTGATAACCGTCAGATATTTTATCTACCATCCGTTCAGGCTATGTTTATCAAATTCTAATTTCGAAGAAATATATTCCCCAAGGATTTTCTGTAGATCACTCACAATTTAACACGATGTCTCATTCCAAGTTTACGAAACAAATCTCAATATGAATTCGCGCGTCCCATCCAATAAAAAGGTTTTAACACTGTTTTCTCGTTACTCGTTCCAAAACGATGGTAATATTTTTTAATATCAGACATGAAAGGGCAATGCGCGTAAACACCCGTTTAAAGTTAACGGTACAGCGATCCGCAACATTTTCGCTCAAGAAAATTTAATAACCACAAATCAACTAGATATTTGAAGCCGTAACTACGGCAATAGAGCCTTCATCCTGACTAATATATAGCCGCAATACTAAAACTTCATGAATATCAGAGGGAAGTTTTGCAATCGCGAGAAAAAGTTTGCGGCATCTGAAGTTGAATGGGCGCCATTATTTGATAAAAAAGTAAATTTGACAACGTTGCGAGTGACTCTGCTCTGTTGGGCGAGAACTTCCTATAAAATTACTTTTTACAATAATCGCTTATCTCCTAGATCATTTCTCTCATGTTTCATGGGATAAGGGAGATATCCAAAGGATATTGTCATGTTCCACTGTTGATCATCGTCATCATCATCATCATCATCCACGTGCCACTGCGGGGTACACAGGGCTCCGCTCAGGATGAGGGGGCTAAGACCGTTCCCTTGTAGGCCCGGTGCGGATTCGGAACTACACACATAGGCTTGAATTTCTACGCAGGTGTAAGGAGGTTTAATCAAGACGTATTCCTTCACCATAAAACTCGTGGTATATTTAAAATGCACATTTTGCACATAAATTCCGAAGAGCTCAGAGGCGCGAGTCTAGGTTTACTACTACTAATAGGGATCCTAGCGGATACACTTCGACCCGTAAGGATCTTTTGTGTAAACTCACGACCTTTTGCTTGAGAGGGCATAGGTCAAACCAACTAGACTACCACGGTATGCACTGTTGATAGTACCTAGCATAATATTTTCTCTTTAAGTTAAACCTAATAAACCTTGTCTCTATCTCTGTCATTTTAACATTTGTTTCCTTTATTTGTCACTGCCATAATTACCTTTACCAGCCACTAAAAAACCGGCCAAGTGCGAGTCGGACTCGCGCACCGAGGGTTCCGTACAAATTTATATGTATCTACGAACATCCAGTCTTAGCAGACCCCTGCTCCTAAGCAAAATGTGCGTAGTGTGGGATCATTGTAGATTGGTTAATGATATAGACAGATAGAGAGAAAAGCTATGCTTTTCGTAATTTTTCCTTTATCTGTACTACCTTGCCTCGTACCAAATTTCAAGATTCTGAGTTCACGGGAAGTACCCTGTAGGTTTTGATTCCCTTGCGCGTAGTTGCGAGTTTGAAAATATGCGGCTTAAATTGCTGTTTCTTCTGATTGCGTTGACATAGAAGTTTGATTTTGTTACAGCTTAAAGGTATTATAGACCTGAGTATTTGATATGATTTTCAATTCAATACCTTAACGCGTTCATGAGGAAATGGGTTTAAAATTATTAAAAATATTTTTTTTTATGATGTGAGTAAAAATTTACGGTTTTCGCCATTTTTCCTTTATCTGTGCTATTAGGCCTTGCTTCGTACAAAATTTCAAGATTCTGAGTTCACGGGAAGTACCCTGTAGGTTTTGATTCCCTTGCGAGTGTCGAAAATTTGCGGCATAAATAGATTTGTTACTGATATAGACAGACAGACAAAAAAATTTATGCTTTTCGCAATTTTTCCTTTATCTGTGCTAGGTATAAGACCTTGCTTCGTACCAAATTTCAAGATTCTGAGTTCACGGGAAGTACCCTGTAGGTTTTGATTCCCTTGCGAGTTTCGAAAATATGCGGAAATTTGCGGCATAAACGGCTGTATCTTTTGATTGCGTTGGCTTAGAAGTTTGATTTTTTCACAGCTCCATTCCATTTGAGGTACGGAACCCTAAAAACATCATTTTAGCTCCAAACCCAGGCGTGGCGGTGCGGTGGCGGTGACGGTTGTAATATTCTAAATTGTATGAACGGTTGTGCGGTACCGTACCGCGAACTCGTTCAGACAAGTTAGAATATTACAACCGTCTCCGCCACCGCGCCGCCACGCCACCGCTGTCAGCGCGTTTGGAGCTTTAGTTACCTACAGCAGGTTTTTCTAACAAATCTCTGGATTGAAAATTGACACTAAATGTATATGTTTCTGCTTTTTGGTTTTTTTAATGAGCACGCAAAAGTAACTGTTACCTACAATTAATTACTTCCACTTTGGCACTCGACAATTCTCGACATTCATCGGGAGAGATTGGAAGTGTAAATGACACGAGATACATTGCTGCATATTCATAACGTCATAGTGTGCACTTAACAGCCTGAGGCTGCGTATCCACCGGAGCAGAGCTGTGCGAGGATGCGTTGCGAGGGATGTGTCTGTCATGAACCAATAGAAACACTTCATTTAAAAGGTCCTAAGTGAATGAAGTGTTTCTATTGGTTCATGACAGACACATCCGTCGCAACGCATCCTCGCACATCTCTGGTGGAAACGCAGCCTAAAGCAGTAATGTAGATCACCTGCCACAGTGTAATTTTTTATAACAGACCTATGAATAAGACAGATGTAGCTTGATTTAATTATTACATCGCTTTACTAAAAATACAAATATGAAACTAGTATAAACAAGGGAATTTACTTGTTTAACACCGTTATATACACTTTTATTTTGAAAGCTAACCCGTTACATTGTCATAAAAGTTGATTATAGTCTATTTAATATTTTGAATATTAATGAAGTTTCTATTCTTAGGTTATTATTAACTATATTAAATAAAATGAATATTTTATGTGATTACTCACATAAAATATTCATTTTATTTAATATAGTTAATAACTACGTACTTACGAACTAGAACGAACTTACGTTCTAGGTTTTTGTAAAATCTATGTGAAAACACAAACCTTTACGATTAAAACCGAGACATTCCGAGTGCCAAAGTGGAAGTAATCGTATTGTACTATATTTTTAAACATACATTACGTAGATAAAAAGCAGACTGATAAACGGAAGAGTAATCTGTTGGAGTACAAATGTGGGCAAAAAAGATCAAAATAGTGAACGTTATAATTGATTTTTCGCTCTAGGGAGGCATAAATAATGGGGTTCGTGTACCTTGTGCTAGGAGCAAAACGTTTCCAATTAGGAAAGAAAAAGAGCCGGCGGGAAAAGAAAACGAAACCGCAAAAGTTACTTTCGGGGCACTTTTAAAAGAACAGGATTCTACTTTTCTTGTTCTAAATTTAACAATAAATAAATAAATATCATGGGACAATTCACACCAATTGACCTGGTCCCAAAGTAAGCTTAGCAAAGCTTGTGTTATGGGTACTAAGCAACGGATAAACAAACTTATATAGATAGATACATACTTAAATACATATTAAACACCCAAGACCCGAGAACAAACATTCGTATTTTTCATACAAATATCTGCCCCGACACGGGAATCGAACCCGGGACCTCAAGCTTCGTAGTCAGGTTCCCTAACCACTAGGCCATCTGGTCGTCAAAATACAATACCTTGCACAATGATTTGTATTTACTATAATTAAGATTTCTGGGTCAGGGTGGCTTAGAAGACAGACCTGAAGACAGGTCGTAGGGTCGTAGGGTCGGGTCCAGGTTTAGAACAAGTTGACAACGGAATCTAAATTGTTATGACGTTTTTTGTTTTAAAGACTTTTTAGCACTAAAGAGTGGCAACGTTGTCTATCAATAAGATAATATCTTGCACTGCCAGATTTTTTTAAAATGTAAATGTCTACCTAACTAAGCCAAAATGACATGACTATATACTACATTTTTAGCTCGCAATACATCGAGAAAATTATGTTTTAAATTTGTCGGAATACTCGTCTACCACTTGTATATATTATATTTAGTTCAGATTTTTCTATTCCATTAAAAAAACGTGTTATGTACATAAAGTTAATAATATTTCGAGTGTTCTAAATACCAACATAATTAGATGTAATTATAACAGAAACGAATGTCACCCTGAGGCTTTTACTCTCATAATAATATTTGCCAGGTAATTAATTTTCCAGACAGGGCTGGGAATTCTGTCACGTGGATATCATCTGTCCTTTATAATTATTTGGAGTTTTTCAAGCCTATTTTGTGAGGGAAAATTTAAACATACTTTTTTTAATGAACTAAAACAATTACTTTGCTCACCCGCGACCTTACAATAGTTACGTTTATGCAAGAAATGTGCGTTCATGTAGTTCCTCCACCTCCACACAGTACGAACACACACAAATCACATAAACCCAACCATCACCACCACCAAGCTACACTGACGCGTTTCGAACTCAACCAGAGCTCATCTTCAGAGTTACCACAATGGTAAACATCAATTTAAAATATACCGTAAGCCCACGTACACAGATGCTGTTATACCAGCATCTTCTAATCATCCGTGGAAGCATAAACTGGCTGCTTTCCATTGTTATGTTAATAGATTGTTGACTGTGCCTCTTTCTAAGGAACATTTTGATTTAGAGTTGAGTACTATTTATCAGATAGCGATCTCAAATGGTTATACAAAATCAATGGTAGATAGTTTAGTTCAAAAGAAGCAGGCACGGTTAGTAAATAGCATGCTTTACGCTGCGTTACCTTCTCAGTCTACTAACAAATATAGATCTAGCATCTCTTACGTTGGGGGTTTGTCTGATAAGATTTATGGCATTTTAAAATCAAACAATATTAATGTTGCCTTTAAGACTAACAACTCTTTGTACTCTAGGCTATGTAACCACAAAGAACAGGTAGATAAGGGAACTAGATCGGGGGTATACAAGCTTACTTGTAATGACTGCAATGGGATATACGTAGGACAGACAGGCCGAAGTTTTAATACTAGATTTAAAGAGCATGTTTCGGCATATAGGAATGAGCATCCAGATAGATCGAATTTTGCAAAACATTTGTTGGAATCAAATCATTCATTGTTAGATTCAGATTCTTATGAAGTGTTACATTATTGCGGCAAGGGGTTGCGTCTGGATGCTCTGGAATGCATGGAAATAATTAGGTACAACACTATGGGGTCTATTATTAATGAACAGGTAAATTTAGTATCTTCTCCTTTACTGCGGCTTGGGTCGAATTTGAACAGTTAGTATTAATTAAATATGCCTTATAAATAAATAAACAAAAAATTCAAGGTAGTTTTATAATATGTCAATAAAAGTTAATTTTTGTGGGGTAGTTTGAGAATAAGAAAAATAAAGTGGGTACTTGAGAAGTTACAGTGACAAGTTAAAACATTTGATTTGGTTTGTTAGTTTAACATTTGGTAGCATAGCATACGGTTGTGGTAACTCTGAAGATGAGCTCTGGTTGAGTTCGAAACGCGTCAGTGTAGCTTGGTGGTGGTGATGGTTGGGTTTATGTGATTTGTGTGTGTTCGTACAGTGTGGAGGTGGAGGAACTGCATGAACGCACATTTCTTGCATAAACGTAACTATTGTAAGGTCGCGGGTGAGCAAAGTAATTGTTTTAGTTCATTAATATGGACCTCCGCAAAGTAACGCCTGATTCAATAAATACTTTTTTACTCTCTTACGGGCACATTCCATTCTATTTAAATGCAATTTGTCTTCTTAGATCCTGTGAGAGTATTATTTTCATAAAAAAAATACCGGCCAAGTGCGAGTCGGACTCGCGCACGAAGATTTCCGTACCATTATCTATAAAAACGGCAAAAAAAATCATGTTTACTGTATTGGAGCCCCCTTAAATATTTATTTTATTCTGTTTTTTAGTATTTTGTTGTTATAGCGGCAACAGAAATACATCATGTGTAAAAATTTCAACTGTCTAACTATCACATACAGCCTGGTGACAGACGGGCGGATAGCAGGGTCTTAGTAATAAGGTCCTGTTTTACCCTTTGGGTACGGAATCCTAAAAAAGAATAGACTTACCAAAGAATGGTACAGGTCGGCATCATAAACATGGGAGCATTCAGATGGTCAAATATATCTGATTATTGTCTAGTGGTTTGTGCCTGAAGTTTCCAATCCGCATTAGCCTCAGAGGAGGCGTATGCTCATAGCCTACAGTTTGGAGCGGGACCTACCTATATACACCGTGAAATTTTAGTGGTTGTTTTCCCGAAACGAGGTGATTTAGTATCGATTGTACAATCGATTTATAATTACTATTTTGCCTAGAGTCAAAAATCCAATTGTGAAAAACGAAAGTCGAAAATGACCGCGAACCAATAGTAACGCTTCGTTGGTACAAGTAGCGTACGATCGTACGATAGGTTAGGTACCAACGAAGCGTTACTATTGGTTTGCGGTCATTTTCGACTGTCGTTTTTCACAATTGGATTTTTGACTCTAGTCAAAATAGTAATTATAAATCGATTGTACAATCGATACTAAATCACCTCGTTTCGGGAAAACAACCACTAAAATTTCACGGTGTATATAGGTTGGGACCATGAGACGATTGTCTTTATTTTATTAACAATTCTAGCTACCAGCATAATTGTGTAAATCTATCTACTCGCTTCTTGCTTAGAGTCCCCGCATACCGCAGTGCTCCTATCGGCCGATAGTTTAGTTTGGGCCCTTAATCTGTATAAAGATGTATGCAAGTGCGCACACTATTATCAGCAGATACCGAATCCTTACAGTGTGCGTACTTGCATACATCTTTATACTGATTAAGGGCCCAATTAAACTATCGGCCGATAGAAAGTCAACGGTCTGCGCTGCTTATAATAGGACGTTGATGCCATAAAAAAATAATTCGAAGACACGACTCCAGTAAAAAAACGCTTTATTTTAGCCCTGAAAACCAGATTAATTTTCGATTAACTGCAAAATTAGATTTTTTGTGTTGTTTTAAAACAAATAAATAGTTAGTTGATTGAGTATACGAACAAGTGACGTCTTAAGTTGCTATTGCCATTCAAACTCTATGGGAGAAAGGTGTTTTGACAGCTCATAAAAAGTAAAGAAAGAAAAACATTTATTTATAACAACAATATCACGCACACATGCAAAAATAACAGTACAAACATAGACATAGATAGTTATGTACATATTAATGCTGTCACAAAAGGGTCCCGTCAGTACGTCAGTTGATTGGTGGTGTCAACATCCATATTGTGTAAATCTACTCGCTTCTCGCTTAGAGTCCCGCAGACTACAGACTTTATATCGGCCGATAGATCAGGATAAAGATGTATGCAAGTGCAAGTGCGCACACACACACTATATCAGCCAATGGCGAATCTTTACAGCGTGCGTACTGATTAAGGGCCCAACTAAACTATCGGCCGATAGAAACTCAGCTGTCTGCGGGGGCTCTTATTATTAGCGGTAGAGAACTGTCTTTAAATAGATTTAGGTACTCACAAATCCACACCATCCCTGAAGAATGGACTGCCTGATGCCGACTCCCATGTTGAAGTCTTCAGACGTGTGGTGGACTTGATGCTGAGCCCAGAGCACGTGGACCTCTAAAAACAAGGCAGCAAGATTTAAGAACTAATTCTGGTACAGTCAAGATCATAAATCAGAGCTGCGTAAGTGCGTGTTCAGATTTTTTTAAACACTTACATAATTTTGATTTTGTATTACGTCGACTGCAGAGATATAGTATTTTTTTCACAGTCATCGCAATGGAATTTATCCTATCCTATCAATATTATAACAGCCATTCTCAGTCATCTGTACACTTAGTCTCATTACCGTGTCACTGTTAAGAGAGAAAAAGCGACGCGATAATTAGAGTGGTGCATTACAGAGAAAAAAAATTACTTAAATCGGTCAAGCCGTTTCGAAGGAGTTCAATAGCAAACACCGTGACACGAGATTTTTATATATTAGATACATACTTAAATACATATTAAACAACCAAGACTCGAGCACAAACATTCGTATTTTTCACACTAGTAGGTATCTGCCCCGACCGGAAATCGAACCCGGGACCTCAAGCTTCGTAGTCAGGTTCTCCAACAATCCGTTCTATCTATCCGTTCGTCTAACATGAAATTTGGCAGGGGTATACTCCTGAAGGATTCCAGGAGATAGGGAGCCAACTTTTTCTAGTTTTTTTTTAATTTTATACAAAGGCTTGCGTTTGACCACAATTACGCCTGATGGAAAAGGAAGATGAGGTCTACGATGGAGCACGCTTGCCTAGTAAATGCTAATTCACCCTAGACTTGAATTTAGGGAAATAAGCAGAGAGAAGGCAGTTGAGCGAGGCGTTGCGCGCGCCCCTAAGCAGTGCAAACCGTATCGCAACAGCGTAACAAATACGAGACGCTGTAACAGGTACGCGTGCGCTGCACAACTGCTCAGACTCTTTCTCCAGAATGGCTTACTATACGCAACAGGCCGGAACACGACGAGTCGCTTGGCGGCCTGGCTCAACCTATAGGGGTGGTGACCAGCCATGGCCGAAGCCTACCAGAGTTGTATCGCTCGTTTAGCACTAGCCAGGGGTCACGTGTAGGGTGTCGAGGGTAAACCTACGGACGCGAGTGCTTTCGACTCCCAATGCTTTCCAAGGGGCCAAACTACGGGTTTAGGGTACTTAAAAGACAAAGTGATTAAAGTTGTGATTCAGAAACGCCATAAACACAAAAATAGCAGAACAAGTAACAAAGGCACATCAACATCTCAACTCAACTCAAAGATCCAGCAGACTTTTGTATTTAGATCAAGTCTAAATAAACAAAGAACGTACTGCCTTAATTGAGGTCTAATTAAGGACCCAACGCAATGTAATTAGGAAGGAATTTGCGTCTGAAAAGTTTTCAGCTCACAGCTTTTGCGGTACACCTTTAAAAGAAAAAATATGTTGATTTAATCCAAACGCTTAGAATATATTGTAAAGGCTTTAAGCCTGTGAATTATGTTTGTTTCGATTCGGCACAAGGTGAAATCTTTTGAGAATAAATTATGAAGTCGGAGTGAAATTGACGTAGGTGAGAGATTTAATCTTGGCTATGAAGTGCGCTACCAAGTGCGAGCAGCTTAAATGAGACAGGGTAGGGAAGTTTAAATGTTTTTGACTATTCAAAAAGTAATTTACTCTTACGCATAAGGTTTTTTTTCAATGAATACAGGATATTTCAGTAGATGACTGAGTTAGATTGATTGAACACTTCTGGAAATAATTTATTGAATCAGGCGTTACTTTGCGGAGGTCTTCTGTAAATGTTTTTGAGAATTTTTTGAATGTGGTTGGTTTCTATTTATTGGTAGAATTTCAAAGTGTACTGCTTCAAGTTCCTGACTAAGTCATCATCAGCATCATCATCATCATCATCATATTTTACACCAAAAATCTTAAGTATAATATGTTCTACGTGATAAATCTGTTTATTGCTATCCCGCCGAGACTATGTAATAACATAAGAATACGCGGATAAAAACTAACTTTTGTCTTTTCCAGGGACTCAAAATATCTCCATACCAAATTTTGTTTTGATTGGTACAGCAATCTAAGTGTGAAGAGGTGACAGACAGACAGATTTACTTCCACGCACGCACACAAACTTAGGAGGATTAATAACAAGTACTAACCATGGCAAGCTCTGTGCATCCAGTAGTATCCAAAGTCGACACCCAGGGCGGCAATGAGCCAAGTCCACACGCTGTCCCACGGCAGGTCCACCAGCCGGTAGTTACTGAATACCCAGGTGTAGAGGTACGCTTCTGCACCCCGCCAAATCAATCTGTAATTTAAGGTATGGTTAGGAAATTATTTTCTTTTTGTTTTTAAACTATCTTTATGTCCTTCCCAGGGTCTTAATAATATGAATTATATGAGGTAATCCTCTAATACTTTTCATTTAAATCGGTTCAACTGTTTAAGGGTGGAGAGTTAACAGACATATTACAAGCTGATATTACAAGCTGTTGCTCGCGACTCCGTCTGCGAAGATTTTTTTATCACTATCCCGCAGGAATTATGCAATTTTGAGGGATAAAAACTATCCTATGGCCTTCCCAGGGTCTCAAACTATCCTAAGGCCTTCCCAGGGTCTCAAACTATCCTATGGCCTTCCTAGGGTCTCAAACTATCCTATGGCCTTCCCAGGGTCTCAAACTATCCTAAGGCCTTCCCAGGGTCTCAAACTATCCTATGGCCTTCCCAGGGTCTCAAACTATCCTATGGCCTTCCCAGGGTCTCAAACTATCCTATGGCCTTCCCAGGGTCTCAAACTATCCTATGGCCTTCCCAGGGTCTCAAACTATCCTATGGCCTTCTCAGGGTCTCAAACTATCTCTATTTAAATTTCATGTAGTTGGTTTAGCAATTTGAGCGTGAAGAGGTAACAGACAGACAGACAGAAAGACAGACAGGCACACATTCGCATTTATAATATTTTTTATACAATATAGGCTTGCATTTCATACTAAATGCAAACTGAAACATAGATGCACAGAAAAAAACCCCAGAAAAAAGACCAATGCTGGGAATCGAACCCAGGTCCTCGGCATTCCGTGTCGCGTGCTTACCCCTACACCATCACTATATAATGTATGGATGATTGTTGCTGTTTTGAAATTAATTATCGTGAATACCTGATTGTAAAAAAATTGATTGTAAAAAAGAGAAATATTGCAGTTCGCTATTAAAATCACAGATTACTTAGTATTTCTTGTACTGTAAAAACTTTAATCTCGTTTCGTTTTGAATTAAAAATACAATAATGGGCTGCTAATATTTATGTTCATTAGCAATAGAGTTTTATGATAAGTTACCTGCCACCTTCGAGAAACATTCCATTTGACAAGCTGGTAATACCGTCGTTCAATCGGATGCCTTTCATTCCTTCCAGCTTCAGAATTATGTGTTCAAGCACCATGAACATGAAGAAATAAGGCCACGACTGTAAAACAATATTGATAACTTAAATTGAAAAATAATAATAATTTTTGTTTAGCTATTTTAAGTTAGTTTTAATTATGTTAATTTTATACTTAGTCCCTGTTTTTATACCTACTTTTATTGTTAATTATATGTTTTAGCTTTTGGTTCTCCTATAAAAAAAGTCGCTTAGCGGGTAATTTAAAAAATGTACCTTTTACCTTTTTTAAATGAAGTAAGTTTATTTGAAAGCAAGTTTCATCAAAATTATCCCAGCCGTTTCAAAGTTATGAGCTCTTTTGTATGCTGCGGAAGGGATCTTAGCTTTAATTGCGTTGGGGTTTTTTAATTTTTTTAATTTATATAATCTTTTGTTTAATTGTTTATTTGCCGAATTATGTGAATAATTTTTTTTTTCTTGCTATCTCTTTTTGCTTGTTCAATTTTAGTGTCTTGCTTGACTTTTGGTTAATGTTAGACCTTAGGCCTGCATTGTTCTGTGGTGGGTAAGCAATAAAATGAAATAAAAAAGTACCAACCTGCACATAAAAATTAGGCACGTCTTCGACATCTTCTATAGCACTATTCTTTGGGTTGATTACGTAGAACATACGCCCTAAGCCTTCCACGAACTGCTTGGGGGTAAATAGCGTCTCGTTTTCGTAGTAACCAACCTCCATGGTTATTTTTTTTCTCTGGCGCTTTGTTTTTTTTCTGTCAACATTGAGTGCCAGTCGTTTATTGTTTTTTAGCTGGCAGTCATAATCCGAAGAGAAACTCCATTCACATGTATTTCTTGGTGATTTCTAGGGACAAATGTGAATAACATGAATAAATCGATTTATATATGATCTCAATTAAAAATGAGTTCATCTTAATTGGTATTGCGATTAAGTTTTTGTTAGAAAAATAAAGTTTTGAAACAATTTTAATTTGTTACGCAATTTCTCTATACGTTTTGTTGGAAGATTTTCATTGTTCTTTATACATTATCATCATCATCATTTCAGCCGAAATACGTCCACTGCTGAACATAGGCACAGAATAATAGCACTAACGTACAGAATAGCCACGCTCCGCCCCGCACCGATCCGAGTTACCCCACCCCTCAAGCGCAGATTGCCGGAAAACCGCTGGAAACCAGTCGGGTGCGCAACGCGCGCGATGCATGTCACCCGCACGGCACTAAGGCCGGGGCCGCACTGGTAAGGCGACCGGCGACTAAATCAAACATATTTGATTTAGTCGCCGTCGCCGCTGCGGCCGCTGCGGCCGCTCACATAACTCGAACTATATTTGATTTAGTAGCCGTCGCGTCGCGTCACCGGTCACCTTACCAGTGCTGCCTCGGCCTAAGTTCGGGAGCAATAATTTTGCGAAATGGTAATATACTGTGCATTATATGGGTAATTTATTGAATCAGGCGTTACTTTGCGGAGGTCCATATTAATGAACTAAAACAATTACTTTGCTCACCCGCGACCTTACAATAGTTACGTTTATGCAAGAAATGTGCGTTCATGCAGTTCCTCCACCTCCACACTGTACGAACACACACAAATCACATAAACCCAACCATCACCACCACCAAGCTACACTGACGCGTTTCGAACTCAACCAGAGCTCATCCTCAGAGTTACCACAACCGTATGCTATGCTACCAAACGTTAAACTAACAAACCAAAACAAATGTTTTAACTTGTCACTGTAACTTCTCAAGTACCCACTTTATTTTTCTTATTCTCAAACTACCCCACAAAAATTAACTTTTATTGACATATTTAAAAATACCTTGAATTTTTTGTTTATTTATTTATAAGGCATATTTAATTAATACTAACTGTTCAAATTCGACCCAAGCCGCAGTAAAGGAGAAGATACTAAATTTACCTGTTCATTAATAATAGACCCCATAGTGTTGTACCTAATTATTTCCATGCATTCCAGAGCATCCAGACGCAACCCCTTGCCGCAATAATGTAACACTTCATAAGAATCTGAATCTAACAATGAATGATTTGATTCCAACAAATGTTTTGCAAAATTCGATCTATCTGGATGCTCATTCCTATATGCCGAAACATGCTCTTTAAATCTAGTATTAAAACTTCGGCCTGTCTGTCCTACGTATATCCCATTGCAGTCATTACAAGTAAGCTTGTATACCCCCGATCTAGTTCCCTTATCTACCTGTTCTTATGTACCTATGTAACCACAAAGAACAGGTAGATAAGGGAACTAGATCGGGGGTATACAAGCTTACTTGTAATGACTGCAATGGGATATACGTAGGACAGACAGGCCGAAGTTTTAATACTAGATTTAAAGAGCATGTTTCGGCATATAGGAATGAGCATCCAGATAGATCGAATTTTGCAAAACATTTGTTGGAATCAAATCATTCATTGTTAGATTCAGATTCTTATGAAGTGTTACATTATTGCGGCAAGGGGTTGCGTCTGGATGCTCTGGAATGCATGGAAATAATTAGGTACAACACTATGGGGTCTATTATTAATGAACAGGTAAATTTAGTATCTTCTCCTTTACTGCGGCTTGGGTCGAATTTGAACAGTTAGTATTAATTAAATATGCCTTATAAATAAATAAACAAAAAATTCAAGGTATTTTTAAATATGTCAATAAAAGTTAATTTTTGTGGGGTAGTTTGAGAATAAGAAAAATAAAGTGGGTACTTGAGAAGTTACAGTGACAAGTTAAAACATTTGTTTTGGTTTGTTAGTTTAACGTTTGGTAGCATAGCATACGGTTGTGGTAACTCTGAGGATGAGCTCTGGTTGAGTTCGAAACGCGTCAGTGTAGCTTGGTGGTGGTGATGGTTGGGTTTATGTGATTTGTGTGTGTTCGTACAGTGTGGAGGTGGAGGAACTGCATGAACGCACATTTCTTGCATAAACGTAACTATTGTAAGGTCGCGGGTGAGCAAAGTAATTGTTTTAGTTCATTATATGGGTGTTTGTCAACAGCCAAATATGAGGAAAGGAGTTTACCTACTCTACCTACTTCCTGTTACAAATAATGCTTTCTGAACTTATCGCGATTAACAGGTACATGAAATAAATACCTACCGAATAATTCGTTTAAGTATGTTGCCGTATACCTATTGTAATATTTTGTAATTGAAAATAACAATGCTTAAATACACAGACAGACACATTTTAAGTAGGTTTAAACAATTAGGTTTAAATAAATACATAAGATTAACAATTACATTTATTTGCATATACATTTATGTCATTGGTAGTACTTCTTAGAACTAGGTTTTTGCGATGGTCAGCCCTGTGTATCGTATCTTACGCACACATTGACGTGTGTACAGACGTCGTCGTGCTTATGTAGATTCCAAGAACGCGTATTTTGTACGTCGTGGCCGCCGTGTGACATAGGCTTCTCCCATGGCTCGCCAAACGGATCGGTCCTGTGCCATCCGCATCCAAGGCATTTCAGCAACCCTAGTCAGGCCGTCGCTCCATCTTGTTGGAGGCACCTACACCGCGTCTTCGAGTCCGTGGACGTCACTCGAGAACCTTTTGGTCCCATCGGCCATCAGTTCTATGAGCAATGCTGCCCACTGCCACTTGAGTCTGGCGATTCTTCGAGCTATATGTCCGTGATTTTAGTTCTTGCGCGGATTTTATCATTTTTTAATGCGATCCTGCAGAGAAACTCCGAGCATAGCCCTCTCCATCACCCTCTGAGTGACCTTGAGCTTCCTTATGATGCCTATCGTTAGCGGCCACGTCTCAGTGCCATAAGTCACCACTGGCAACACACACTGGTCAAAGACTTTTGACTTGAGACACTGCGGTATATTGGATGACAAGATATTGCGGAGCTTTCTGAACGCTGCCCAGCCGATGTAAATCTTACACATAATGTATTCTACCGCATACATTAGCCCACCGCACTAGCACGCTGAAGTGGCAATAGACCGGCCATACAATCCGAAGAACCGATAACCGTTGGGGTAGAAGAGTTCTTGAGTCGAGACCAGGGATCGGCAAACGTAGCGAGTCTGAGGATGCTCCACCGGGTGCGATGATCTTCGCGAGGCGGCTGGCAAGAGCTGGATGAGAGTGGCCGAGGATCGTGCTCAGTGGCGTGCCATGGGAGAGGCCTATGTCCAGCAGTGGACGAGCATAGGCTGATGATGATGATGATGAATGTATTCTATCTTAGCCCTCAACGGTGACGCTTCTGCAATCTTCTGGTGCTGTGGGTGTCCATAGGCGATGTTGCTCCTTACCATCAGGTCACCCAGGTGGTTGTTTACCACCATGAAACAAGCTTGTACTTACAAGCGAAATAAGTTAATAGGTAATATAATGGTATGATTTATTTTCCCCTTTTCAGTTCTTTTTACAGACGGACAGACGGACAGACGGGCAGACGGCCAGACGGACAGACGGACAGAGGGACAGACGGACAGACGGACGGACAACGGTGCCTCAGTAATAGGGTCCGGTTTTTACCTTTTGGGTACGGAACCCTAAAAATATAGTTAATGACAATAACAATTTCCTAACTCTTACGTAACCTAATTTTATAAAATGGCGCTAGTATTTAAGTATTAAAATTGTTAGTTGGAATTTGATAATGGCCAGAACTATTATAACTAGTGTTGCTTTGGGTTTAATGAATCAGTTTGGGAAACGTAATTTGCCAAACGAAAGTACACCGAAAAGGTTATTCAAAAATCATATAATTAAACTAACTGACCCGGCAAACGTTGTATTGCCATATTATATCACCTAGGGGTAGAAAAATAGCCTATGGCCTATTTTCAAACCTACCAAGTACGATTTTGTTATTATTTTTGGAAATTTCCATTTGAGTTCGGAATAATTCCGGTACTTCAATTCAACTGTCAGCTAACAAAAACACAAACGGTTTACGAGAGAAAACTGTAGATAAATGAAGATTGATGTTTTCATACAGCAAAACAACCCCTATAGAACCACTAACGCCCTCTATGTTCTAGAGGTGGTATTTTCTCGTCAACGCGCTAAGCAAAAGCCCTTACCTGAATTCATTTACCCTCGAAATAAACTCGCTTAGTGGTTTCAGAGTTCCAACACAGATGGCGCTCTTAAATTCAATCTATGCTTTATGCAAAGAAATTGAGTATACTCAACTTCGATAAAAAAAGAAAGAAAAGTTTCTGAAGCATTATAGCTAGGGGTATAATTATAATATAAATTATACTAATCAAGTTTTACGAGCCGATTCCAAAAGGTTTAAGTGACGGGAGGTTGCATCTAGAGAACCAATGGAGAACATTAGAACAAGATCCGGGAATATTTAGGTGAACTGAAACAATTACTTTGCTCACCTCGACCTTACAATAGTTACGTTTATGTAAGAAATGCGTGTTCATGCAGTTCCTCCACCTCCATACTGTACGAACACACAAAAATCACACAAACCCACAAATTACACTAACGCGTTTCAAACTCAACCAGAGCTCATCTTCAGAGTAGGTGCCACAACCGTTAGGCTATGCTGCCAAATGTTAGACACACAGTAACAGTGGTCTAACATTTGGTATAGTTGGAATTTTATAAGCTGGGGGTTTAGGACTGCAGAACTCATCTGGTAAAGATAACATTGTTCTCGTTTGTTGAAGCCTACCGCTAATAACAAATCAGAACAAGTAACAAAAAATGCAAACAAATAGCTACCGTCTTCTCTAAGTTACAAGGTTGAAATTGTAAAAGCTTTTCGTCATTGTAAGCGGTAGTCAGGTGGATCGTCGGCGTTGTAGTGCGTCCATAATAGAACAAAACCGCCGGCAACGCACTTGTGACTCTTTTGGTGTCGCAGGTGTCCATGGGCGACGGTAATCGTTTACCATCAGGCGATCCGTCTGCTCGTTTGCCCCCTATATCAAAAAAAAAAAAAAAAAAAACAAACGAAAGCAATGTTATCTTTACCAGATGAGGTCTGCAGTCCTAAACCCCCAGCTTATAAAATTCCAACATAGCATAGCGTACGGTTGTGGTATGTACCTACTCTGAAAATGAGCTACATTACTGTCTTTACTGACACACTTAATTTAGTGACTTTTATTAACATTAGTAAAAGCCGTGGTGGCCTAGTGGTTTGACCTATGGCCTCTCAAGCAGAGTGTCGTGGGTTCAAATCCCGGCTGGCACCTCTGAGTTTTTAAGTTACCAATCCGCACACATTCTGAGAGAACGCCTGTGCTCTGAAGTGGGACATATATAGGCTGGGATGATGATGATTAACATTACAATACGTTTACTTTTAGTTTACCACTGGCAGATGGCTTGCCTTCATTTCATTTCCAACTTTAACACCATACAAATAAAGTAGCTATTACAAAATCTGCAAACGTGGGTAACAGTATTCTAAAATTGGCTTTATTTGTAGGTCGTGAAAGTTGAATATGAAATGAAGGCAAACCATCTGTCAGTGGTAAAATTTATGTAATTTTACTGTACACAGATGTAGCTCGGAGAGTCATCAAACTTAAGTGGCAGTGCTGAACATAGCCCTCTCCCAAGGCTCGCCAAACAGACCGGCCCCGCGCCATTCGCATCCAGCGCGTTTTCAGCAACCCTAACCAGGTCGTCTCTCCATCTTGTTGGAGGCCTACCTACACTGCGTGTGCGTCTACGCACTGGAGAACCTTTCGGCCCCATCGGCCGTCAGTTCTACGAGCGACGTGCCCTACCCACTGCCACTTAAGTCTGGCGATTCTTCGAACTATGGCTGTTAAAACCTGGTTACTCTCAAAAAATCAATTTTGCGATTTTTGTGGTTTCTAGCAAGTGCCTACAGGATACAAAAAACATTTAGATTCTATACCTAGTATGTTACGGAACTAATGTTCCGTAACATACTAATGTTTGTATTTAGTACGAAATGTATGATTTCACGGGATGACCGTAAAAGTAATAAAAAAAAATGAAGTTGAAAAAATAAGTACAAAAAAAGATACTTCATAGCTAACTTGTTTAAAGTTGCACAGTAGCGCCATCTCTTGTCCAGGTGAGCGGTTAGTTCCGAAGGAGTGTTAAAATCTCTCGATGAGGGTGTAACATAGATGTGCGTTTGTCACTGCATAAGGTGATGATTTAGCAGATTGAAATGTATGATGTATAGGAAAGATTCGTGTCTAATCTCTAGACCAGTGGCGGTGTAGGGGTATGGCACGCGGCACGGAATGCTGAGGACCTGGGTTCGATTCCCAGCATTGGTCTTTTTTCTGGGGTTTTTTCTGTGCATCTATATTTCAGTTTGTATTTAGTACGAAATGTATGATTTCACGGGATGACCGTAAAAGTAATAAAAAAAATGAAGTTGAAAAAATAAGTACAAAAAAAGATACTTCATAGCTAACTTGTTTAAAGTTGCACAGTAGCGCCATCTCTTGTCCAGGTGAGCGGTTAGTTCCGAAGGAGTGTTAAAATCTCTCGATGAGGGTGTAACATAGATGTGCGTTTGTCACTGCATAAGGTGATGATTTAGCAGATTGAAATGTATGATGTATAGGAAAGATTCGTGTCTAATCTCTAGACCAGTGGTGGTGTAGGGGTATGGCACGCGGCACGGAATGCTGAGGACCTGGGTTCGATTCCCAGCATTGGTCTTTTTTCTGGGGTTTTTTCTGTGCATCTATATTTCAGTTTGTATTTAGTACGAAATGTATGATTTCACGGGATGACCGTAAAAGTAATAAAAAAAATGAAGTTGAAAAAATAAGTACAAAAAAAGATACTTCATAGCTAACTTGTTTAAAGTTGCACAGTAGCGCCATCTCTTGTCCAGGTGAGCGGTTAGTTCCGAAGGAGTGTTAAAATCTCTCGATGAGGGTGTAACATAGATGTGCGTTTGTCACTGCATAAGGTGATGATTTAGCAGATTGAAATGTATGATGTATAGGAAAGATTCGTGTCTAATCTCTAGACCAGTGGTGGTGTAGGGGTATGGCACGCGGCACGGAATGCTGAGGACCTGGGTTCGATTCCCAGCATTGGTCTTTTTTCTGGGGTTTTTTCTGTGCATCTATATTTCAGTTTGTATTTAGTACGAAATGTATGATTTCACGGGATGACCGTAAAAGTAATAAAAAAAAATGAAGTTGAAAAAATAAGTACAAAAAAAGATACTTCATAGCTAACTTGTTTAAAGTTGCACAGTAGCGCCATCTCTTGTCCAGGTGAGCGGTTAGTTCCGAAGGAGTGTTAAAATCTCTCGATGAGGGTGTAACATAGATGTGCGTTTGTCACTGCATAAGGTGATGATTTAGCAGATTGAAATGTATGATGTATAGGAAAGATTCGTGTCTAATCTCTAGACCAGTGGTGGTGTAGGGGTATGGCACGCGGCACGGAATGCTGAGGACCTGGGTTCGATTCCCAGCATTGGTCTTTTTTCTGGGGTTTTTTCTGTGCATCTATATTTCAGTTTGTATTTAGTACGAAATGTATGATTTCACGGGATGACCGTAAAAGTAATAAAAAAAAAATGAAGTTGAAAAAATAAGTACAAAAAAAGATACTTCATAGCTAACTTGTTTAAAGTTGCACAGTAGCGCCATCTCTTGTCCAGGTGAGCGGTTAGTTCCGAAGGAGTGTTAAAATCTCTCGATGAGGGTGTAACATAGATGTGCGTTTGTCACTGCATAAGGTGATGATTTAGCAGATTGAAATGTATGATGTATAGGAAAGATTCGTGTCTAATCTCTAGACCAGTGGTGGTGTAGGGGTATGGCACGCGGCACGGAATGCTGAGGACCTGGGTTCGATTCCCAGCATTGGTCTTTTTTCTGGGGTTTTTTCTGTGCATCTATATTTCAGTTTGTATTTAGTACGAAATGTATGATTTCACGGGATGACCGTAAAAGTAATAAAAAAAATGAAGTTGAAAAAATAAGTACAAAAAAAGATACTTCATAGCTAACTTGTTACGGAACTAATTCAAATACCTAGTAGGTATATGGCATACACTTAAGGTTTTGAAAAAGTCAGAGAGGATTACTAGGCTTGATGTGGTCAAACGCTAATAAATACGCTAGTTTCAAAAGCCAGTATGGCACATAATTATACTTAATAAATGATATTGAACATAACTATAATGCACCTGGATATTTGTCTTAATCTAGTAAACCAAGAAAGTATAGCTAGTAAACAAATATTGCAAAATTTTGTACGGAAAACATGTTTTTTCGCTTTCCTGTAAAATTAGCTTAATGTGCCTTACTTAGATTATTTATACACTAGATAGAGTGTAAGTAGCAAACACTGCGATACAAAACGTCCAAAAACCCATTTGACAGCTTCATCGCGATCCTTACGATCGCGTTACGTCATTCCGGTTGAAGGGGGGCAAATGACATATGAGCCAACAATTGGCTTATATTTTTCGGGACGTTTTTATGCCGCCTAAGCTCTATCTAGTGTATAAATAATCAAAGGTGCCTTACAATATTTTGAAATGGTGCAGCCGTGGGAGAGACCTTTATTCAGCAGAGGATGTCTTTTGGCTGACATGATGATGATGATGATTAGAACTATTATAAATAGCAGCTAATAGGAGCAGCACTGAACACAAATGATTGCTCAACTGAGATAACAAGGGGGATGCTAGCAAACTAAAACAAGGTACTATATTACTAGCCAGAGTATTTCAAACGGAGCCTTTTCGTAAGAGTTCTAGAGCTACTTTTAATGAGTAAAAAATCTTCACAACTTTAAAAACTCTTATTTCAAAATCGCACCCAAACATCCAAACACCTTCACATTTGTTATATTAGTAGGATAGTACTAACCAAGTCTCCACGAGTTAAAACAAAGGCACTCTCCGATTTTCCAAACTTCACTTTCGGACTCACGAAGCGCCCAACACACTCTCACCTTATGCACTATCTTTCCAGCCAACTGTTCCTCTTATATAACCTTTATAGATCTTGCTCTGTTGTGGTGGAAAGCCGTATTTCCTTACCATTGGCTTATATTACTGTCGGTTTAGAAACAGTATTCAGTTACAAGCAGCTTTCCAAAGTTGTGCCAAGAATTTTTACGTGCAATATTTGTTTACATACTCTGTTGGTTACATAATATACCAACAATGAAAATGGTACTGAAACACTTACTTTGCTCACCCGCGACCTCAGGATAGTTACGTTTATGCAAGAAATGTCTGTTCATTCATGTAGTTCCTTCACCTCCACACTAAATATACGAACACATATAAATCACACAAACCCAACTATCACCACTACCAAACTGCACTGACGCATTTTGAACTCAACTAGAGCTCATCCTCAGAGTACCTACCGTTCACTATGCTACCAGATGTTAGACCCAATACTAACAACATACAGCAACTGGTAGCATAGTGAACGGTACTCTGAGGATGAGCTCTAGTTGAGTTCAAAACGCGTCAGTGTAGTGTAGTGGTGGGGATAGTTGGGTTTGTGTTGATTTGTGTGTATTCGTACAGTGCGGAGTTGGAGGAACTGCATGAACATTTCTTGCATAAACGTAGCGATCATAAGGGGCTAAATTCAGGAACGGCCCAACACGGTTTGCGAGCGGTAATTCAATCGTTTGGGAGACGATAGGAATGGGTTGAGCTTAGGATGAGCCTTATTTTCCTGTTAATTCGCTTTGTAAATAAACAAATAATTAAACAAATAAATAAAGCTCATCCCAAACTCAGCCCAAACCTCTCGCAAACCAGTGATTTTTAGCGTTCCTGAATCAAACCAAAACCAACCCAAACTATAACTATAACTATATAACCCGTGAAGGCCCGTTCCTGAATATAGCGCCAGGTCGCGGGTGAGCAAAGTAATTGTTTCAGTTCATTGATATGGACCTCCGCAAAGTAACGCCGGATTCAATAAATTACATCCCACCAAAAACATTTTCATGTAAAATATTGCCAAGACCAAGACCATAATCCATAACACCATAATTCCTTGCACTGTCAAAAAGTTATCAGATCTCATTATAATGCCAAGCTTTCTAACTCTACACGCCCTAACTTCACAAACTTTACACCTTAGCCAAAATATCTGGCTTGGCCGTTTGGCTACCGTCTCACACGTAAAGTGAAAAATTTATTATTATTTATTTATATCAATTTATTGCTGTTCATTACTTTTCTATCATACAATAGTTCTTGTAGTTTAGCCACACGGCCAAGCCACATATTTTGACTTAAGTGTAAAGTTTGTGAAGTTAGGAACCTTGGTTCTATATGAGATCTGATAAATTTTGACAGTGCAAGGCATATGGTGTCGTCTTGGCAACATTTTATAATGAAAATGTTTTTGGTGGGATTTCACTTCTTTTTCTATATTATTTAAGATTTTTTTTTCAAAAGTTCCTTGTTTTATAATTTTTTTGTTGTTTGTGTACTTATACTATCTTACATACAAAATTTCAGCTTTCTAGGACTTCAGAAAGTACCCTAAGAATTTTGATGATCATCAGTGTGTCATGACGAAATCAGGGTTTTTAGATATCAATAAAATTTAAAGTATAAGAGCTTTGCAATTTAAACTTTATATTTTTGATTTATTTTTATTTTTTTATAGTAGATGACTCTACTAATGACATCATATCCCGAGAACGCTTGTGTTGACAGCCATGTGAAAGAAGATTGGACTCGTTTTTGAAGATTCCTAAGTTATATCGGTCCGAAAATATAGGCGCTGTAAGTTGAATTCAAAAGTTTATGTATACAAGCACGTCATAAATCTGATCACGTGTAAAACATATTATAATAACTTTAACCGTTGCAAACAGCAGTTGGCGAAAGACACAGTCTTATTAAATTATTATCGACCGTAGAGTTAGAAAGGTTATCGCCCTCAGTAAAATTGCTTTCATTATAAAATTACCAGTCAATTTGCTTGCGGAATGCAGTCGCCTGCACTTGCTTTAACTAGCATCGGGAAAACCCATGAAAAATATTGGAACCTAGTAACAGCTGGGTGCTTTTTAGGGTGCCGTACCCAAAGGGTAAAAAGGGGACCCTATTACTGAGACTTCGCTGTCCGTCCGTCCGTCCGTCTGTTCGTGCGTCTGTCACCAGGCTGTATTGGCGGCAGGCCGACGCGTAGCGGAGGCCCTCGAAAGTACGAGTCTATGTATTGCACTTTCGGCCGAGGCTTAACACAGTGTTTTTTTTTACCGTTCTTAGTGGCCAGTCATTCAAATGCGTTTTAATGTTATTAAGAGAAGCACTTCGAAGTGCTTTCAAACATTTATTTGAGTTTAAAACACCCAGATTGGCAGTTTGAATATCTTTTTGATTTATTTCTAAGGAAGTGGAACTAAAAAGAACGTTATTTTGAATAAAAAGGAATAATGGCTGCCAAAACGGACTTATACGCAAGACCTAATTTATTATGAAAGGCCGATTCTAATACCTGATTTACACTCTCGCCTCGTCACCTCGCCTCGCGCCTCGCCTCGTCGTCTCGCTCCGGACGCGAGCCTCAAAATCAAAGCCAATCACGAGACGAGGCGCGAGGCGCGCCTGTTCACACTCTCCTCTCGTGGCTCGTCCCGCAGTTCGTCTCGCCACTCATACGCGAGTGTAAATCAGGTATCAAAATCAAGGCAAATCACGAGACGAGGCGCGAGGCGCGCCTGTTCACACTCTCGTCTCGTGGCTCGTCCCGCAGTTCGTCTCGCCACTCGTACGCGAGTGTAAACCAGGTATGACGAGTTCTCAGACTCCTAATTAATAACCCTAATTAATACTATGACGATACCGTTTGTTTTGAAAGATAAGGGCTCGAAGCGAAAAATTGAGCTGGGAAGATTTATTTATTTATATGTTAAACTGATAAGTAGCACCACGGGTAATGAAAAATCTCCCGTGGTACTGCCAGTACCCTGTATTGGTATTGGGTCGTCTATTGGATTTAGACAGATACCTTCTCCATTATTAAGTGCTCCAAGACATAGAGCAAACTGACCAGGCTAATACAAATGTCTGCACCTAGCTAGGTTACTGTATGCTGCGTCCCTTTTCTTCTCTTTAGAAAGGAGTGAATTCTATTCTTTATTAAAACTTTGTGGTGAGTGAGCTCACGTGTTCAATTTGACTCAAGTTTTTCAATTACGAAAAAATTTTGCTTTTGATAAAACCTAGTGTTAGTTTTTCTTTGTTGTATACCTAGCGACTACCTTTTTCATTTATGAATCATGGCTCTATTCGCATTCCAAGTACCTAGGTGATTAAACTAACATCATTAGCACGTGATGTTACAATGGAAAAAAACTGCAGCGAAGTGAGAAGGGGTTACTTTGAAGGGTTCACATTCAGTCCATTCAAGACTAAATTGCGCGGGCAAAGGTGCGGGCAAAAGCTAGTAGATTCGTGACCAAAAAAGTTTCTGTTCAGGTTTTGGATGGGTCCTACTGAAAAAAAATCTTTGTGGCTTGCCGCAACATTTTGCATTTTGCCCAATTTATACAATTCAATGTTTTTTATTTGGATTTTTCCTGCCAGATATTTTTACCTGTGTATCGAATTTTGTGTAAATAAATATCTCTCTCTTAGTAAGTGGAGTCTAATAAGGTCCCGTTTTTACCCTTTGGGTACGGAACCCTAAAAAGCAATTCAACTTATTGAAATTCCTGTTGAAACATTTGTACTCTGCAAACAGGACAGAGCCACAGAAGGAAACTAGTTATAATTTAAAGTATGCAGAGAATAATTTGTCCCTCTTTTTAATGAGGGAATGACTCGAGGGAGGAAAAAGGAAGTGAGGGAGCGACGACAACATACAATAGGATGCGAATAAAAGCAAACATACTATACCCGTTGGATAAACACCGTACTTGCATTTAAAAAAGGCGTACTTTCAGAATGGGTCTTTCGAAAACATAATGTACGATTGATCTGTTACTTAAAACTGTCTTGAGTGATAGTGCTTCCCCGACACAAAAAGAGGGGTGTTATTATTATAAGTTTGACGCTATGTGTGTGTATGTATGTGTCTGTCTGTGGCATCATAACTCCTTAACGGGTGAACCGATTTGGATGCAGTTTTTCATTATTGTAAAGCAGGTGTCTTGGCGATGGTTCTTAGATGTTTTATGAAAATTGGTCTAGCCGTTTAAAAGTTATCAGCTCTTTTGCATGCTGCGGAAGAGATCTTAGACTTAATTGCTATGGTGGTTTTTAATTTTTAATTTATAGCTATTAGCATGCACTATGATCTCGCACTTCCAGTTCACAGCGTATCAATTCAAGTAATACTCCATTTTTATTGAGACCTTCCAGAAATTGGATAAAGTCTAATTGGTAAATTGATTAAAGTTGAATTGATGTGGTGCTGATCTAAGAGTGCGTCTGTTGGATAGTATTTTTATTTAAATTCTACTGAAACCTTTGCACCCATTTTTTTGGAATGAAGCACTATCTATGTTTCATTAATACAAACAGGAACACAATAGTTTTCAGAAGATTTTGGAACGGTCAAGTTTGGGATAGGACGCAACTGTGTCAAAGTTCTAGCTGCTTAAGAACTACACAATCGATATCTAAATAGATACAGTGTCAGTTTTATTCTTCAAAACGTCCTGGTGAGCTGAAGGGAGCTGAATACAAGTTTTTATAAAATGTATGAATGCAGTTTTTCTTGTTACTAAAATCGATGACATGGTTCCTGAGAACAGATCTTCGTATGTCTTATGATTTCAGACTTTCCCATACTGACCAATCTAAATGTTACACCCTGTATATACTTATGTAATAAACACGCAATTAAAAAATTTTAAATAAAAAATTAAACCTCCTTCAAAAAACATCCAAAAAACTATGAAATAATAATTGAACCAAACCGACCACAATAAGCATGAAAATATCTTTCTTCTAATCTGTTCGAAGTCGGTGCCTCAGCTCGAGCCAGCAGCAGGAGTGGACCTAGTAATCTAACTTACCTACATACCTACTATCTATAGGGCTTTCACACTCCTGCTGGCTTGTGCTGAGGCACCGACTTCGAACAGATTAGAAGAAAGATATTTTCATGCTTATTGTGGTCGGTTTGGTTCAATTATTATTTCATAGTTTTTTGGATGTTTTTTGAAGGAGGTTTAATTTTTTATTTAAAATTTTTTATTTTTTGCTTTTTAGTTGTTTCTGTTTAAAATAGATGCGTAGGTTAAAATCATCAGTTTGACTTCGAAATAAGTTTATGTTGAAAATTCTATTTTTAATGCTCGACGGGGTTGTGTCGTTTTATTACAGAGTTCCATGATACTTTCTGAATGTAAATGCTCGATTTGTCACCGAAAATACTAAAATCGCTATACGTTTCTCTTGAATTTTTGAGGAGTTTCTTCAATTCCTCATGGATCCCATCATCAGAACTGGATTTTGGTAACAATGGGACCAACCTTGAAGCATATGCTTTCAAACAACGAAAAAATTTTCCAAATCGGTTCATTAAGGACGGAGTTCTGAGGTAACACACGTTAAAAAAAAAAAAAAAAGAACATACAACCGAATTGAGAACCTCCTCCTTTTTTTGAAGTCGGTTAAAAATAAGTGCCATCAGCAAATCCTCTAAATTAGTTACTAAAGAATAAGTTGTCGTGGTCTCACTTATCTTTCGTGAAAGCATAGTACGAGTATATTATAGTTTATAAAACAGGTCCCGTATTTATCTTTTCAAATATTCAATTGCATTAACCTTTGGGTTAAGCCAACCTTTCCTTCCGATCCTCTCCATCACATACCGTCCTCCAATCTCTCAAATTTGTAATAGCTTTTTCGGAAGTTCCCTCAAACTTGATGGAATTGAAATGGTGTATTTGGACCGAGAAATTGATAAACCATAATATAACCAGAGGTTAATTGTTTTCCTGGCCGGTCGACCAGATTATGTACTTTATGAACATAGCATTAGTATTAAGTTCTCTTCAATGCTTCCAATAAATACCTACAAATGATGAGAAAAATAACACGTTAAATAGAAGATCTAGAAACATTTTGAAATTTGGAGGCTCATTATAAATTTTGAAGAGAAAAAAGTCCTAAATTAGGGCATCATTACCATTAGCCTCAACACATCTTTACAACAAGTATTGCTTCGGGACTAAATTTATCAAAGATATTTTTATTTCTGTTTATTTATATCTACCTACTCATTTACCACGAAGGAAGTGGTTATAGTCTGTCATATTAAGCATGCAATGCAATATTCAGTCATAAGTACTCACACTATCTGTCATGCGTTAACGTTACACTAGTACATGCTTGTATTCGTTAAACTAAGTGTATATTCAAATAACTTAAGAACCAGTGACTAAACTTTCAGAGGGTATTTGACACAGACTTAATCACAATCGGTTTTACACTTCTTTCTGACAAACGTTAAAGGATGCAGGAAGAAAGAGATAGTCAATGCAATCGTAAGCTTCCCCGTTTTTAGATCCTGGCTAGTCAAACTATAATGGTGATGTTACTTTCAATGTTACTAAATGTAGTCCAGTTTAAAAAAAAGGCAAATAATCGACTACTTGGGCACTGTATGTAGGTAATTAAAGTATTTTCACTTACGTTTCATATTCAAATACGAATTTACAACTTTTTTAAATAGACATGAAACTATCTCCGTCGAACGTTTGGTGAAAACTAAATTTTATAAAGTAGGAAATTACAGCAATATCAAATTTCGTGATACGAAAACCCCAGAGTTTATTTCGAATGTAATATTTACAAGGAAACGTGGGGAGCGCGGTGTGTTCTAACTGACAGCTACTGCGCAAGTGCAGTACGGTTATAGTGATGCGACATATTTATCGATATCGATAGCTTTATCGATAAAACATAATTTGTTGAAAAACCAACAAAAGACTAGCAAAATGTTCATACATGTTTTGATCAAGTAGATCATAACTATATGGAATTAAAGGAATTTCATGTAAGTACAAACTTACTATTTACATCTTAAAGTGGGATACACAAAAATATTCAGAAAAAAAAATCGGTGAATCTTTTTACGAAGTACCTAATGCTATGAGCTATCTTCGACGTATTTACTTGTATTTGATACGTACTTGGTCTATGACAACTATGTATTAACTCATTATCTTTAATAGGTACTTTTACTACTGAATTATACGGATTTAAGATAGTGATTCTTTTAAATGTGTATTTTTTCTCGTCTGGATTATGATATTAACATTTTTAATCTTAAAACGAGAAAAGTCTGATACTTTGTTTATTGTGTCATGACTGTGGCAACAGGTTGAATAGGTTTTATCCTGAAACAACCATCACTAAATTAAACTAATGAGATGCAAACAATATTGCCACTTCCCAGCAAAATACTATCGAATCATTTCATTTCCCACCCATCACAAGAAGTGTCATATTGATTTTTTGTCAGAGAATGCGGTGTCACTGACATTTTCTGTCAAAAATTGTCACACTGGGTCACAATTTATTTAATTAGGTCGATAATACGTTATTGTTTTATCGACAACAGTTTCCCACCCTCCTCGTGCCGTACTATCCCATCCCTATCTTTCAGCAACCCTAGTCCGCGGGCATAGCTACCAGGCCGCGCCCGTGCCCACCACCAAACATAAACTCTATAAAAAAATGCGACCCACTATCAAAAAGTGCTAAGTGCAAATTATCAAGTGTCAGAGCTGTGGAGATTTTAACACATGTGGCAAAAGGGCATAAGGTTCGATACCGCGTGGCACAAGCCTGGTTAGTTAAGTGTTTAGAACCTCTTTGCGCTTTGGAATGATTCGGTGAGTTTAATATTAGCTTTTTTGACGCTGCTACCTAAATGGTGAAATTGTTTCGTGTCTATATGTGCTGGCTACTGGTATTCAAGGTTTTAAATTCGACTTCAAAGTTCTGTAACTAAGTTTGAAATGACGCGCGACACAGTCACGAACCTTAGACGTTACACACTCTTTTTGCTTCTTTGTTTCTCTAGGTTGTAAAGAATGAGCTTCAGGCACGATTTGTCTTTCACGTCATGTATTCTAAGAATAACACGTAAGTACTTCACATGAACGTCGAAAATAAGTTACTAAAATAAATGATGTAATCCAGAAATGTTGTTAAATAAGATCTAGTCAAAATTCTAGACAAATATGCGGCATTGACAATTCCAGACAGTCTCGCGTAGGTCTGACCTATTTTTACTATTTTGTCGATCGTCTGTATACTTAGTTACGTCTGGAAAACTCGAAATAGTTTGTCTATTATAAAAATCATTGACAAAGAGTTTCAATTCTACATCTTTACATATCTTGCTTTGATGTCACTGATTGCTTCAATCTATTTATAATTTTTCCAACGTCCTACATTTCCTGTACTGCGGTGTTGGGTCAAAAATGGTGCAATGGTGCTGATTCGCACTGTATAAAGTATGATTATTATACTGCATAAATGTTGAAGCAACATAACGTGGGTAGTAAATAACTTATTATCCAACTACGCCAGGAAACGTTTATTGATATAATATCTTTTGGTATTTTATTTATGGACTAGCTTTTGCCCGTGACTCCGTCCGCGTGGAATTAGTAATTTGGGCAGCTTATTTTTTTATCCAATTTGCTTTTTCATCAATTATGGCTCTTAGTTCCTCGATATTAAAAAAATTACCCCCCCGGCACCCTCCAACCCGCTCCCTCCCGCACAGCAACCCCGAACCCCCCCCGCACCCCTCCGCACCCCCTGCACGCCCTCCCACACAGCACCCCCCGCACACCCGCGTTCGTCCCAAGTCAAACGTGCCCTATAGAAGTTTTACTTCAAGTTATTTTTAGTCAAATATCTTGAAAGCGGTACATCCTACGGCAAAATCAATGAAATTTTCATCCCCCCTTTAATGACCCCCCCCTCCCCCCGCACCCCCCCCCAACCACCACCACCCGGTGTTTTTGTCAAATATCTTGAAAACGGTGCTTCCTACGACGGCAAAATCAATGAAATTTTAATCCCCCTCCGAAGACCCCCCACCCCCCACCCCCTTGGTGTTTTTGTCAAATATCTTGAAAACGGTGCAAATCAATGAAATTTTAATCCCCCCTCCGAAGCCCCGCAACCCCCCCCCCTCAAACCCCTCCCGCAACCCCCCCCCACCCCCTTGGTGTTTTTGTCAAATATCTTGAAAACGGTGCATCCTACGGCAAAATCAATGAAATGTTCATCCCCTCTTAAAACTCCCGCACACCACCCCCCCCCCCACACCACACTGAATTGAACCAACTGTTGGAAATAGATCACGATCAATATTTATTGATTTCTCTCCAGACAGATGTTTTTCTTCACCGCAAAGCTCATGGTAAATTTCAAATATATATTATTATTTTTATATGTATGTCTTTTTCCTTAATTCATGTTTTTATGACTTTCATAATATGTGGGCAAGGAGCGTTTTAATAAAGATTTTAAAATGGTCCGTCTGTTCAGTTTTCCTCGTTTAAAGTTAATGTTGCGTGTCTGGCAACTCTGAGATTTCATATTTCAGCCATTACTTTCATAAAAGGTACATAAAAACGCTCTTCACAGACAGCTGGTAAATAAAGTTCTTGGTCAATACACTTACTGAATAACTTTTGTTCTAAACACTGCTAGAATTTTTTTGAAATACGTAATGTCAAAGTCAAAGTCAAAATTCTTTATCAATTTAAGCATCAATTGATGCTCCTATGAACGCCAAAGAATCTGCCACTGGTTCAAAAAAATCCTGTTGAGAAAAATCCGACAAGAAACTCAACAAAGTTTATATTTTTCAAACATATCCACATTGTTATTAAATTACATACATCTGAAGTATTTAATACAACTAAAATTTTTTAACACAGTTAAAATAATGTTGAGGCACTTTGACCCATATGAAAACCATTTATAGAAGCGTGTAATAAAAATCATAAAAACGTGGACGGTTAGCTCAAACCAACTAAGTATATGGCAATGTGCCATAGTTTTGTAGTAAAGTATGGATCGACTTTATCCCATTGTTCAAACTCACCCAATGTTACCTAACATTAAGAAAAATAAAGAATGTGATACAGGTGCATAGATATGGATAACTTTTCTAACCTAAAATTGACTTTTATCCAACGTGATATGGACATACTTCGGACATTTCGTTGTACAATTCGGACACTTCAAGGCGAGTAGTTTCGGATGATGTGAAACATAACGGATAGGTGAGCTGTGATCCGAGATGATGATGGTAATGATGATGGGCAAAGTTTGAAGTCAGTGATTCATGATAAATTAAAAATTAACTGATTTGCATTTCCTTGTGGATAACCACATCAATGATTTATAGCCTTTTATTTTGCTTCTTCCCTACCAAGCGTGCAAGCCTATGTCACATGTGTGGTGATCGTAATAGTTGAGTCTCTGTGACATGCTTAAGATTTTGATTAGGGACTTATTTGCAGCGTAAAAGGGTGATTCTTCAAGGTCGTGATTTTTGTTTTATTCCTCTGTCGTATTTTTTTTTACTTAGTACAGAAAAAATCATGCTCCCATGAAAATAGATTTGTTCAGTAACATAAATTTATGGTACTGAACAAATCTATTTTCATGGGAGCATGATTTTTTCTGTACGAAGTAAAAAAAAAATACGACAGAGGAATAAAACAAAAATCACGACCTTGAAGAATCACCCAAAAAGTGACAAGTAACCGTCTACACATGGTTGTACGGTCAAGGAATTTAATTCATGAGCCACCATGGAACCATTTCACACTAAAGCACACGTTTTTTGTATTAATAATCAATAGAGAAGGGGACTTGTGACCGGGTTTTTTAGTCCGTGCAAGTCGGACACTGTCTGGGCCCTCCATTCCCAGTTCGTCCGAAGGGATTTTTCCCGAGCACAAGTCACTCTTCCTACCCTAAAGTAAAAAATAGCAAAGACTTCGCGTCTTTGGCCCCTCTGGCGACTCATTCAAAAAAAAAAAAAACCATTTCACAATAAACGTCATAGTGATATCACATTAATTAACAAGGAAAATCGTAATGACTTTTCCTTTGAAAAGGTTCCGTGGTGGCTCATGAATTAAAGTCCTTGACAGTACGAGAATGGTATTAGTAGTTACTAAGATCTAGGAAAGCAAAGTATACAAAACATCTGAATAATCAAACTTCACTTGACATGAAAAGTGACAAGCATTAGTAGATTTGGAGCTAGGGGTAGATACCTACTGGTCGCTTAGTAAACATGACCGGCTTCTAAACACTTGCACGTGCAGTTGCATTAATACTAAGCACTTATACAATATGTTTACACACATCTGACAAGGTATGTGAGTGACAAGTACTAAGCATTAGCTAGTAAGCTCGTATAAACCCAGCATGTTGATTTATGTGAAACGTATGTATTGCACAGACGTACTACAGTCACGAGCTTTAATTTGGTATCCACTTAAGATTGATTGACAGTCCTGTCATATTGTATAGGAATTCAAAGAATATTTTATAGCAATGAATCCCAAATTAAAGCACGCGACCGTACCTAGTTGTGTGTTAGCAGACTAGCTAGGTAGAAGATTATGGTTCATTGATTTATTTATTTCCTCATATTCTCCTTTCACCGTAGTCTTATTGAACATTAAAACAATGACCTAAAATGGCTGCGCCAAACATTAACAACTAGCAATTGTTCTGATATTGTTAATTTTGCTAAAACATTTGTAAAGTCAGTACACAACAAATTAAATTGCTAATATTTAAATGCATTTAATATTTATCATAGCCTGCACGTTTTGAAAAATTCCATCACGGAACAGCAGTGCGCCAAACTTAAAAAAAGCACATTCGCACGGATAACATTTTATTTCCGTGCTGCGAGCTTAAAACAAAAGCTTGAACACACCCATTGTATAGTAAGTGGTTCGATACACTACTGTTGTTTGCTTTCCTGAAACAATCGTAATTTGGATTGAGTTACTATTTGCCAATAGGAGTGCTCTGAGTGAGATTGTTTGGCTCAAATATTAAGCTGCTTGTTTACATACTGAGCTTGAAACTTGATACTACTATATAAAATATACTCGTACTATCGAGCCACATGTTTCCTAATTGAAAAGTTATCTTGAGTATTTTTAATTTATGTATCCATAGGTTGTTGATATAAGTATGTCAATACTATCGATATTATTGATAGTATTTATCGGTTATAAAATATCAAGAGTCGATGATATCGATACCATCGATACTCGTAGTAGTAAATGCCTATATATCGACGGAATTGTTTTAATCTTTAGTCACTAGGTACCAATACCATGAAAGTATATAGGTGGTATATAGGTTGTTTTAACAGGGCGAGAGGTCAAATTAAACAATGTCTGGAAAAAAAAGAAAAATCCATGTCACTGTTAAGTGACAAATGAGTCACATTCATATCAATTTTAGTGTTAGATATTTTCGAATAAATGTCTATTATCGCTTAAATAAGTGACATGGGTTACGGCAAACGGTAAGTAGGTAGCAGGTTATCGTTCGAGTTTTGGCACTATCTAATACACCGTGAAATTTTTGTGGTTGTTTTCCCGAAACGAGGTGAATTAGTATCGATTGTACAATCGATTTATAATTACTATTTTGACTAGAGTCAAAAATCCATTTGTGAAAATCGAAAGTCGAAAATGACCGCAAACCAATAGTAACGCTTCGTTGGTACCTAACCTATCGTACGATCGTACGCTACTTGTACCAACGAAGCGTTACTATTGGTTTGCGGTCATTTTCGACTGTCGTTTTTCACAATTGGATTTTTGACTCTAGTCAAAATAGTAATTATATATCGATTGTACAATCGAAACTAAATCACCTCGTTTCGGAAAAGCAACCACTAAAATTTCACGGTGTATAATTATATTATTGTTTTGTTATTATTTATAAGGTCAATTATTGATAATTTCAGTATCGATACTCTTGCAACGCTATTTCTTATTACCTATTATTCTACAAGCGCTTCCGAATATACGTTTCAAGCGAAAAACCGCAAAGAATCCAGTAATAAGCGAAGTTAGCTTACCTAAGGCTAACGCACCTGGAATCATAATAGCTTTCACTAGTTCATTCTCTTTCTGTCACACGGTATAGTAAGAGGGTAGAAGGAGACGGCAAATGCGATCGCGAATAGCCACGCGTTTGACTAATACGATCTCTGGAAATTGTTAAAGTAAAATGATCCATCTTGCTATTTTTAAAGTTCCGCGCCAAAGAAGTGCCAAAGGGTTCTTGTTACCAAGGCTCCACTACCTAGCTGCCCGTGTGTCATACATAGAGCTGTATCGATTGGAACCATTAAAAGTAGATTCCTGTTTTTTTTTTAAATATGGCCTGTAGCCGCTGTAACAAAGAGTACCTAATAAAAATAAAATTAACCTCTTCACCGCCACAAAACAAACGAAATGACGTGCTCTGTACGCTACGCCACGTTACATGACACGCCAATTTTCCACTTAAAATCCATTGTGTAGAAATTATTTCAGTAGAAATATTGGTCATGTATAGATGACGTTGGCGTGTGATGCATTCCATTGGCTGTCACGACTAGATGACTGGGGCGGTGAAGAGGTTAAAATCATCATTCTCAGAATATAAACATAGTTTTCAGCATTTTTACTCGGTCATTTTAACTCTTCATTCTGGGGTCTTACTCGCATTTAGACGGTTTTAAGTTTAATTTAGTCCCTTAAATACTTTGAAATGGGTACTTTATTTTCGTGCCAGTCTTTAAAGAAACTGGTGTGACTAAAGCAGGAAAATCAGAACCATTAACCTTCATTTGATGTCCTTCACGGTAAACGAAAGTTAGTGACATTCCTTCTAGTCTCTTCTAATTAACATGAAAAGTCCTTGGTAAGAGTTACTTATTACAAGTACTAACAGTATTACTAATACCTACTAAACAGCCTTGCCCTGTTGCCTTTCCTTGGTAAGTGAAATTGTTGTGAGCTCAAACGATTCCCTTCCTTCATTTCAGTTTACTTTGCTTCATGATTTATCAGATTTCAGTTAAATATTCTTGATTATTTAGATATCGCATTCAAAAATAACCCGATAAGAAAAAAAATATTTTTCTGTGCAGTGATTTCTATTGCGTGGCCCTTTACGATGCGAAACTACCTAGAGGTTGTTAGTCGTAATAGCTCAGTGGTTTCATCTATTTTCTCTCATGCAGAGGGTTGTGGGTTCCAACCTGGGCTCGTACCTCGGGAATTACGACCTAAGTTTTTTCATTTTGAGAGGAGAATTGTGCTGTAGGACGTATAGAGGCTGGGATGATAAACTGACTAGAGAATAGAATATAATTATATTAACACTATCATAGAAAAAAAGATACAATATTAAGGGGCTGTTTAATTGCCACCACCCATTGATTAATTTTGACTAACGGATAAATGTGATGCTGTCTCCGTCTATTCGAACAAAACAAACAGAGAGGGCATCACATTTATCCGCCAAATAAAATTGATCAATGGATGGTGAAACAGGGGGTTAAAGTGAGATACTTTCTACTTTGAACTTATAACTAAGCGTAGTAAATGGATAAGGCTCAGGTATATTTATTACTTAGTCACTATAAACCATCTAACTCATACCGCACTACCTATGTCATTCATCACAATGTTCTTGAATGTAATCTGAATTCAAGATCCACTGCCATCAAACAGCGCCGCCTGAAAGACACTTCCTAAAATATTCTCTACAACAAAAAAGCACCGCTGTCGAATACAAAACCTGAATTATGCAGGCTTACTCTTTGTGCGCCGCACAAGCCTCCAATCTACACAGACATGTTCCGGGTGAATTCCGCCTAAACGATGATTGGGGCATTATGTTAGATCTTCCGCACACGCTGATGAGGCTATTATAATTTTATCGTGCACGTACAGCCATTTGTATGAAAATTTACAAACTCAGTTAGAATCGACTTCAGGACAAAATTGTCTCTCTTTTCAATTCGGTCTTTTTTGACATAAGACACCTTTATTGTTACAGTGTCATCGTAGTAAACCATAAACAAACTAATGATAAAACCCGCGCAAGAACTAAAGTCACCGACACAGCTCGAAGAATCGCCAGACTCAAGTGGCAGTGGCCAGGGCACATCGCTCGTAGAATTGATGGCCGATGGAGCCAAATGGTTAAGGTTGCAGGAAAGCGTTGGACGCGGATGGTGCAGGACCGGTCTGTTTGGCGAATCTTGGGGGCGGCCGATGTTCAGCAGTGGACGTTTTTCTGCTGAAATGATGGTCATTTTCATGTTTTATGCACAATAAAGAGTTTTACATACATACATACATACATGAATGCATTTGCAAGACTTGAAAAACTTGAACCTTAGAGAGGTATAAATGGACTGATAAATCTTATAGATAGAGCATTATCGTCAGTTTCTGATACCAGAGCCCAATTGTATAACAAAGTACAACTTATATTACAAGCGGAACTCCCTTTCTAGTTAATATAACTGAAGCGAGAGTTCCGCCTGTGATATTAGTTGTACTTTGTTATATGCAATTGGGCCCTGGACTCATTTTATCACCACTAAAACATAAATTTTCAGTTTCTTAATCAAGTTCAGCACTTTAAGATGTATAACGCTATGTATAACGCTAGCAACAATTGGAGGCAAGGTAGGTAAGGTTGGTAGGTAAAGGTTTACATTTTGACCACGATTTTTCTTTAAATTTACGCCGACTAACTAGGGAAACCAGGTAACCAGTGTATATTAAACTACGCGCAAGTCATATAGTCATCATCATCATCATCATTTTAGCCGAATGAAATCCACTGCTGAACGTTGGTCTCCACCAAGGCTCGCCAAACAGATCGGTACCGTGCCATCCGCATCCAACGCGATCCCGCAACCTTTACCAGGTCGTCGCTCTATCTTGTTAGAGGCTTACCTACACTACGTCTTCCGGTCCGTGGATGCTACTCAAGAACCTTTTTGTCCCATCGGCCATCAGTTTTACGAGCGATGTGCCATATAGTATAGGTATATAAAACCGTCATGTATTTTTCAAAAAATATGTTATAGTTTTCACTTAATAACTGCATAATTTATACAGGTACTATTAGGATAACTCTTATTTTAGTTTAATAGCATCATTAAAAGACTTAATCTCAACCTCAACCCCTATTCCTTAGAAATCCCTTTAACCTTTTCAACGCCACGCCTCGACAAAACGTAAACCTACTTTGAATCTTATGTCATTGTGTCAAGATCACTTTGACACTGTACTTTGTGACACCTATATGTGTCGTTGGCGTTGAAAAGGTAAACGTTCAGTATTCTTATAAAAAGAAGACTTCTTTTATAAATTTCACAACAGCTTCCCAATATCCACCCTAAAAGGGTGGGAGTAACGCAAAAATATTATAAGACGTAAGAATATTTAGGTAAATTTTGCACAACAAAGAGACGCCAGATTCGAGAAATACTTTAATATACAGTTGATGAATTCAAGCTGGAATGGTGTATGAAAACATGTTATTATAACTTTTTACGTGGGGCGTAAAAAGTTAATTTTATTCAGTTATTTAGCCAAAAGTTAGTTACGTTGAGGTTTTTTGTACTTGGAGGATTTTTCTAACAGTGCTTTTAATAATAGTTTTTAAATAAGTCATTTAAATGTTCCTGAGTAAAGTGTCGTGAGTGTTTTTTTAAAACAAAACCCATTTAACTAGTATTGTGAAAACTGCGAATTACTTTTGTGCCAGTTTTTACTGGCATTCGTCCAAAAACCATGGGGATGAATCGATAGCGAAACCAAGATATTACGCTGATTTTAATAGCGTTACGTAAAGGCATTAAACTGACCTATAAAATCATTGAGATAGTTTATAGAATTAAAGTTACAACGAAAAAAGATCCTGAATTCGCCAGTTTTCAAACGCAAGATAAATTTATATTTGTACTAATTGTAGAAAAATAGTCTGTTTTTGTTCTTTACTCTTGAACAGTATTTATAGCGCATCACAAATTTACACGAACTACCAATTAGAAATTAATCTTCTGTATCATTTAGGGTCTACAGTTTAAGAGTTCCTATGTAAGGGAAAAAAGTAACTTTATACATCTGTTTCTCTTGTTATCTGGTAATTTCATGTTTTTACGTACATTACCTACATACATTATTATTATACTAGCTGTTATGTTACCCGCGACTTAATTTGCGATGGATCTGTTCATTGCTGTCCTGCAGCGTTGACAGGTCTCCCACTAGGTGGCTTGATGACCAATCCGTGGATGCAGATGACTGATGATTCATTCACTGTGCCGTTCTAAAGGGGAGACCGTTGTTCAACAGTGGACGTCTTTCGGCTGATGTTGCCCCACATAAAGTCTATCATGTTCTCCATGAAAAAACTTCTTCTTGCGAAATTTCATAGCGTTTGCTCATAAACATGAGATATCTCGACACAATAATTACTTTGCTGTTTTCAGCTTTCCGTTGGCACATGCTTAGAGTCTGGCATTTCTAATTATTCAAAGCCCGCTCGAAGCTCTAAATTGCCTCATGAAAACAAGCTGTAGCTGAAACTTCACATTTTATTACTAGAGCTTTATTAAACTGCACAAATTTAAAAATATTGTCCGTCATTACTGGAACCAACTTTCGTTAAACTAAAATATTTAGAATTAATGAACACATCAAGTACAATCAAAGCTTTCCAATTTTTAATACGGAAACACATTTATTTCTTCACCGTATAATTGTTTATGTCCTGCAATAAATAAGCCGCAAAAAGGTTTTTACATGTCTTTTTCTATTCTTTTAGCGGTTTTCAATATATCTTGTTTATATTTTATTTCTCGTCCATCTATTCTTATTACGAGTACCCGTCCCGTAATGTATGTACTCTGTGTAGAGGTACAGGCTGAAAACAAGCGCGGTGAAGTGTAATCCTCACCGCGTATGCTGCGCCTGAGCCTTTTGCCACATATAAATATTTACTTGTACTTAAGCCAAAGGGTAAGATAATATGTGACTAGAATTTTATGGACATTATAACTACATTTTTAATCGAAAAATTCGATAAAACCCTTTACATAAACTAACTGAACCACCTGCACAAATATTCCGTAATCATTTAAAACACTTTGTATAATTTAACTTGACTAGAAACATTAACAGAAAACATCAGGTATAACAGCACAGTTTTACGACGGCGAAGTTCATGCAATATAAATGGATGTTTCGTAATCAGAAATAGGGTAACGCACCATTGAGTGTAGAATAGAAATTTTATTGCCACTCCGTAGAATAAAAGGACGAAATTGAGATATACCATTTTAAATATTCTTGTGTACGTGAAAAACCAGGAGTTTACAGGAGAAAAATTCAGACCAATAGACTTCACAGTACCACTGTGTAACATTACGATTAAAAAAAATGTACATTCCATGCTAACTAAAAAAGTATTTTTTTACATGACTTCTTTTGCTTACTTCCAACTTTATCCTTCCGTCCTGGACCCGCGTGGGAGCAACGACTCAAGCCTTCTCAATCTGAGAGAAGGCCTGTGCCTGGCAGTGGAAAATTTATAGACTGGGATGGTAATGATCATGAACTCAACACATAAATCGCAGTCCAGCTTTCCTGAAAATAACTTGGTTTGTAAATTTAAAAACCTAGCAAACAAGTCAATACCATTGTGCCCAGTTTCTCCATATTCATGAAACGTTCCAATTATGCTAATAGTTAAGCCTTATTCCGTCTGTGTTAGAAACAAGCAAATAACAAAGCAACAAATAAAGACAAAAGTTTAGTAACAAGTTTAACAAGCGTTTTTGGATTAGACGCTTGGTTACCATGTCCTTCAAATGGATATTGTTAATGCTTCTTAATTTACGGATGATAGATCACAAAATCGTTTCATAATCCGGCTATCTAACGAGGGTAAGACAGTTTTATCTAAACACACAGCCTTATTCACTATTCATGTGACAACACTCGACGATTCCGAGTCGAGAGGGTGCTCCAAAATATACGAAGTTCAAATAACGCAAAATTCATTTAAATTTAAGGATTTGTTTACGTTTTAGCCCTAAATCGAAATTAGGAATGAATAATTAATCAATCAACTTCGTAATCTGAATTTTGAAACCAAATTTCTTAAACAGATTATAAATCACATCTTTTCATTCGACTATAATTATGTACTTGTTAAATTTTCCTGCCACTCTCTTATGTAACGATAAAGTGTTTATATTTCTAAACGATAGGGATTGAATTAGAAGTAGAAACAAGTTGCGAACAGAACGCGTGCAATGGGGCGTAAAACAATATTATATAGCCGTGGGTGCGTGATTTAGTTCTGCACAGGTTCTGCATCCACTGCAGAAAATAGTTTGTTCAAAACATATTACTAGTGGACCTTATATGTTCATGGTGTGTCCGCTTACAAATCGTATTGTCTATATATCAAATTGATAACGTGATGTTTTATTGTAGTACTATTTTATAGTGTTTCAGTTCGAATTATTTCAGATTGCTACTATAAGTTTTTTTTAGCTGAAAACAGTCACAGAAAGTAATATATTCTTCAGTTTGCCTTTTCCATCCCTTCGTATCTGTTTTTCCCAACCTTTATTCATTAATGCCTTGGGAATACTGTACTCCTTTGCCGGAGTGTTTTTCATGGCACGGTTTCATGGTATCTTTTCTAGAGGCATTTTAAAAGTGGGTAAAGGGATTTTAAATAACTCTCTTAACACGAGAGTAGTGGGATATATGAATATGAGAAAGACGGCACGACTTATCCCTATACGCATGCCTTTGCTTTATTATTGATAGCTAGTGCCTGAGTTGAATACCTGAGAAACTACATTGGAACAGTCTCAGACATTCTATCCAGACATAGACTTTAATAACACAAAATTGACTCCTGGGTGGCGCAACTTAATTAAGACGGCAACAAAGTTGCGGGCTATAATGCTGCCAAGTTTTCACGCGTAAGTGTCTAGAAAAATATTCCTCGGCTTTTCTTTGTTGATTGTTATTTTTTTTTGGTGTTGGTGTTTGCCTTACAACAATTTTGTTGTTTGAAATTGCTTTAAGATTTCAGGGACTAAAAAAAAATGGCCACGTGTGTGTCAGACTCGCTCACTAAAAACGTTTAAGATAATTATTATACAATATTACACTATTACGGCTCTATTGAATCTTGTTCTATTTGCATGTTTGTTTTTGCGATGACCTGTCCGTGCTATGGTGATATCATTCTTATTTCTTATGCCTAATCTGTTGAACGTGAACACTGTTGATTTTATGTTCCGACTTGGCTGGCACTCTTAGCGCTTTTATTATTGATTATGATTGATTGATTATTACGTTTGATGAATTCCTTAACTTTCAGCCAGAAACTTCGATTTACTAATTATTAATGATGACTTTGGAATAATATAATAAAATAATTTTAAAAATGACATGTAATAAATATTATGAATAAATGAGTATGAGTATCTTAATGTTCAACTGTAACTTCCTCGTTGTCTTTATGGACAATGAAAGCTAATAGTCAACTTCGACACAGCATTTCTTAGAGCTTTTTTAATTCCGGAACTTTTCCTTTCCGTTTCATTTCGATACCCATCACTGTCATAAAATTCTTGCGCCAAGCATGACTCAAGTAAGTCCTTTGTTTTTAATATTACTGATACAATATCTACGTCGGCGCTTTCAAACTTGAATATCATTTTGTTTGTAATTCGATACTCTGTTGTCTCAGTTTCTTCGTTTTCAGTGTAAATATTAGAGTTTGAAATTCTACGTGACTTTCTACGACTTGTTTAACTTTATTAAGGCAGGAAAACAAGGCTGCTGCGTCACCAGTTTCGTGTTTCAAAGTTTTATCTTCCTTTTATCTTAGTACTGCATCAAGGACGATACTTTGAATTTTAAAGTCAGCAGTTTATCATCCCTAAATTTTATTGAAATATTTCGTGTATTTCGTAAATTTATCTTATTAATTTGACCTTATATATTAATGAACTGAAACAATTACTTTGCTTTCATATACCGTGTGTCTTACATTTGGTAGCATATTGTACGGTGGTGGTGCCGACTCCGAAGATGAGCTCTGGTTGAGTTTGAAACCCATCAGTGTAGTTTAGTGGTGGTGATAGTTGGGTTTGTGTGTGTTCGTACAGTGTGGAGGTGGAGGGACTGCATGAACACGCATTTATTACATAAACGTAACTATCGTAAGGTCGCGGGTGTGCAAAGTAATTGTTTCAATTCATTCATAATTTAGACGAGGTGCTACTTCGAACTTTTATTATATGACTAGCTTTTGCCCGCGACTCCGTCCGCGTGGAATTAGTAATTTGGGCAGCTTATTTTTTTTATCCAATTTGCTTTTTCATCAATTATGGCTCTCCTTAGTTCCTCGATATTAAAAAAATTACCCCCGCCCGCAACCCCCCCGCATCCTCCAACCCGCTCCCTCCCGCAGTCCCCCCGCATAGCAACCCCGAACCCCCCCCCCCGCACCCCTCCGCACCCCATGCATGCCCTCCCACACAGCAACCCCCGCACACCCGCGTTCGTCCCAAGTCAAGCGTGCCCTATAGAAGTTTTTTTTTGTCAAATATCTTGAAAACAGTGCATACGGCAAAATCAATGAAATTTTCATCCCCCCTTTAATACCCCACACCCTTCCCCCGCACCCTCCCCCGCACATCCACCACCCCTCAACCCCCTCAACACCCAACACCCGTTGTTATTGTCAATGAAATTTTAATATCCCCCTCTGAAGCCCCCAACCCCCCCCCCCCCGCACGCCCTTGGTGTTATTGTTAAATATCTTGAAAACGGTGCAAATCAATGAAATAATTTTAATCCCCGCTCCGAAACCCCCGCACCCTCCCCCCCCCCATCAACCCCCCTCAACCCTCCCTCCCCCCACCCCCTTGGTGTTTTGTCAAATATTTTTTTTTTTTTTTTTTATGTTAGAAAGGCCAGACAGACGAACTAGTGGGTCACCTGATGTTAAATGATCACCACTGTCCATAGACACCCGCAGCGCTTTACACGGTGCCAGTGCGTTGTCGGCCCTGGGAAAAGGAGAGGGAATAGGGGAGGGGGAGAGGTATTGGGCCCCCGGCGCTCTTACTGACCGTACGAAACGCAGCAGGAGTACTGCTGCTTCACGCCGGTGTTCTGTGAGAGGGTGGTACTGCCCCGGACGAGCCGGCCCATTCGTGATGCAGCGGCTAGCTACAACATGGCTCTACCACTACTAAAATAATATCTAAATATCTTGAAAACGGCGCATCCTACGGCAAAATCAATGAAATGTTCATCCCCCTTAAAACTCCCGCACACCACCCCCGCACCCTCACCCCCCTCAAACCCCCCCCCCCACCCTCCTGGTGTTAACACTGAAAGAATTTTTGAAATCGGAGCAGTAGTTCCTGGCGCCTATGTAGAAGTTTTACTTCAAAACCCCCGATTTTGAAACAGTCTTCCGCTCCGCTCCGCTCCTATTGGAGTTAGCGTGATGATATATAGCCTATAGCCTTCCTCGATAAATGGGCTATCTAATACTGAAAGAATTTTTCAAATCGGAGCAGTAGTTCCTGAGAGTAGCGCGTTCAAACAAACAAACAAACAAACTCTTCAGCTTTATATATTAGTATAGATTAACCATGACGATTTATAACAAATCGTTGTAGCAGCTATAATACGTATAGCTTTAGATTGATAGTGGATTGGTCATCCGTGTCAGTAGGCGGATATTGGGTTTATTGTGCGGATGTGGACAGCGACGAGCGATTAATACGATACGTGCTCATCGCTTCGAAAATCTGTAGAATCATCGGGTATACATAACGTCTATAACTCTATTAGGATATAGTTTGTCGAATATTCCTTATTACAGCGCTTCTGTTTTATTTACTGCTTTTTAGAGTCTGCAGGGCAGTATAGAACTCTTTTAGGGAGGGAGTGTAAGTAAGTGTTTCTGGTTTTATCTGACTATGGCTTATCAACGCCCTACCTAGAAATACTCGTATACGAAAGCCGTGGTGGCCTAGTGGTTCGACCTATGGCCTCTCAAGCAGAGGGTCGTGGGTTCAAATCCCAGCTCGCACCCCTGAGTTTTTCGAAATTTATGTGCGAAACCACATTTTAAATTTACCATGAGCTTTTACGGTGAGGAAACCTGCATACTGTGTGTGAAGTACCCAATCCGCACTGGGCCCGCGTGGGAACTACGGCCCAAGCCCTCATTCTGAGAGGAGGTTTGTGCCCTGCCGGGACGTACATAAGCTAGGGTGATGATGGTGACAAGGCTGTCATGTGACTCGAGGATTGATTTTCTGGCATATAAAATAATGTTGACCTACCTAAGTTAGAAGGATTCTAAACACATGAATAAATACGGAACAGAAGAAAAAGTTCAAACAACGTCGCGCACGCATTACACTACTACACGCACAACATATGTGTGCGTGACCTGTCACAGACAGGACGGAGGGGACGTGCACCGGCGCCCGCTCGGAGACAAACCGGTTTGAACTAGCTCAGTGAGTAGACAAAGTTCAGGTGAGCCGCCAGCGACGACGCGACCGTTTAGCGTTTAGCTACATAGTTCGGGTGTTCGGTTGTTTTTAAAGATGCCAACCTGTTGTAGTGTTTGTAGATATACAGATATTAGATACTTAAGTACTTATTTGAATAAAATATTTTGATTATTAATTTTTTCTTTTTACCGAGCGACAACCCTATGATAATAGGTAAGAATTTCGAGCTCTGTTCGGTAGCTTTTATTCTGCTCCGTATTTATTCATGTGTTCTAAAGGTTGCCTCTGTGTGGGTGGGTGCATTCCAATGGTTCCGCGAATGGTTAGGCGGGCTACGGAGAATATTAAACGTTAAAACGGAACGTTTGTCATGCCTGAGGTTGTAAAATATGTGGGAATAATGCTATGGATATGGACGAAAGATTGAAGTAAGAATCGGCAATTATAAAGGCTGGAAGATGCTTCTGGAGAGCGAAAGATAGCAAGCGAGCTGGGAGATACGATCAAAGAAGATTAACTCCTTCATATTTATTTGTTCGTGTCTCTCCTGTGGACATTGCAAAAGTGAAGGGTCTATATCCAATGATTTTAGTTAAGTCAACATTGGTGTGTGGGACGCTTGGCCAACTTTTCAAGTAAATCTTAAGTTTTTTGATTCGGAGTCTCTAATTTGATGTCCACTGGAGAGACAAATTTTGTTTCTTACTGTGTGCATGACACATTATACTTTAAAAAACATTCATTCTAATTTTAATCCCTACTCTAACTCTCTCCAAACCGTAAGACCATTATATTATAGCTAGTGCCGTTCACGAAGAACCGTGAATTTGTAAAAACATTAATGACATTGCAATAGGAACCACGTCATGCGCCATCATGAATGACTCGATCTATAACGTAAGAACTTCTTTACCCATACACGTACAGTTCAGTATGTAAATATACGTAGTCATGTCAATTTGTTAAGTTCCTACAAACTTACTTACACTAAAACAAAACCAGCATGTAAATGGTAAACACGCACATAGCTAAACGTTTCCCATGATCGATGTGGTCATTGCCTGCCATATTTTATAGGGGACTGGAAATCACGTGCTAACATCTTCTTTCATGCACGATTTTTCTTGCATGTCTGAACTGGGCTTAAGTGTTTGAATTATCAGGTCATAGGTATATCAAGCAGGCTGGCAAGAGCTGGATGAGAGTGGCTGAGGATCGTGCTCAGTGGCGTGCCATGGGAGAGGCCTATGTCCAGCAGTGGACGAACATAGGCTGATGATGATGATGATGAGGTATATCGTTTTGTAGCGACTACTAGCGCCATCTAGTCATCACATAAGAAACTAATTATTACAGTCCCGCATCGCACTATCGAAGTTTCTCAACTCAGCTGCATAAATACAACTTCCAGCTTTCATCCACCGGACTTCGGTCCCCAGGCATAACATCTGCCTGAAGAGAGATCTCTCTATTGTAGCCTACCCCAAAGTTTATTCCGCATCGATAAATAAGGTGTCGTACACTAATAACCGTACGCTTAAAATGTACACATGAAGGACAATCCACTGGTTGAGTTTTACCGAACAACGGCCAACCGATAGTGTCTTTCTCAACCTCGACATTGGCAGAATCTACGATAGTATCGATGGAGCTATATTTTTAAAAATTGAATTGAATAGTTACGAATACGTCAACGTTGCTGAATTCGGCGTATGTTATTCGCTCTGATATGACACCAATAGGTACTAGAGAAACCTTAGGCAGTCGAATCACGTATTTACCTAACGTCCAAGCAGAAATTGGGACCGAATTTGTAGGTCAAACGACCCGGATCACGCAGGTTTGACGCGTATGCGTACAGATCTTGGATTACGTGCACGAAAACTAGAATCAATCGTATTCAGTAAACATCACACGTAAGTTATAGCTTTCAAAGGTCGTTGATATCTTAGTTATTGGAGTTAGGACCAAACCACTGGATCGAACTGAACAATCCCAAAATTCTCTCCACGGAACGTCATTTCCACTCCATAATGTGAATTTAAAAAGCACAGAAATTTCAGCCGGGAGGGTGGATATAAGCTTTCTTCTTCATGGAATCCTGTTGTAAACAAAGGTCGACGTCGGGATGAATGTTCGGACATGTCGTCATAAGTTGTTAGTGTTGTGTGTCGGTGTGATAGAGTGCTGTTAAAAAATCATTATCAAGTGCGAGTAGTTCGAGATACGGGTGCTGATTCTAAAAAGGCTAAACGAACATGTCACCCTACACTTCAGTCAACTCGTGACCACGGCTGCTGGAATGTAACCGAAACGTCGATGTAAATATTGTTTGCGTGATAAATCTCGTTTAGTATAATAATTATGACATTTTAGTTATTTTTTGAAACTTTTATATAACTTGCATAATCGAAACTGTTATAAAAAAATTACACACTGTATAAAATACGTGATTCATTTCAGAAGCCAACAAATTGTAACGTCTTGAAACTGCGTGTTATTTTTGTCCCAAGGGAGCATAACTTCTTTCCCGCATCCAAATTAACATACGCTTGAAAGGTTTCTACCTCATTACACGAACACTCTCCCGAGGGTTGGCAAGGATTCTGCAGACTTCGAACAATTCATTCTAGCCCCCAAATGGAGTATATTTGGAAATAATGCATAGATGTGCCGGGTCTCCAAAGGGAAAAAACCGAATTAGCATCAGCATTTGTATATTAGCGGACCTTTTAACATAATCTTTTAAAGAAGTAAAGATATTTTCATCACTTAAGCTCTGAAAGTAATTCGATTTACATCTTTATGGATGTAAGTAAATTTAAAAATCGAATGGTGCTCCTTTGTATTCACGAACTGGTAAACAGGGAGATTGTAATGCATAATACTTACCACCAAACCTCCATGCTGGCATAATGCTGCTGGCTGAATGTGCCAAAGCCAATGAGCGCGAGGCAATTAACAAAAAAAAAAACAAAAGACGGTTTGGCGCGATAAATTTTCTTCCGCTCTGTTACAAATTGCGTATAAATTTTTAACCCCGGCGCCACACATAGCACAAATGTATCAACATATATTTGAACACATATTTGATCTATGGTTGATTGTATGGTTGTTCTATTGAACAAATAAGCAAATACCGGTGCTACACATGTGATCAAATAAATGTGTTCAAACATTTGTGCTATGTATGGCGCCGGGGTAACATAACGGTTTTTCTTTATTTCCTCGCATTTGTGATGAAAAGTAGAGTGTTCAACTCGAGTGTCAAAGATCAATTACACCCGCGAACTATAAGCACCCTCGATCGCTTTGCTCGCTCGTGCGCCTAAATATCTTGGGTGTAATTGATCACTTACGACCCTTGTTTATCAATCTACTATTAGATAGCAACAGTGTAGTAAGCTTTCGAGGTTGGTTCACTACACTGGACTTCTTACAATGGATCATTTTCAAGTGTCGTAGGAAAAATGGCAATAATTAAAGCCTTTTAGATTTATCATACACAGCGTAAGAAACAAAAGTCGTATAGACAATAACAAGAGAGCCTATGGACATAAAACTACTCTGAGTCATCACACTTATGCCGGCTGTACACTCTCGAACGAGTGCTCTCGCCGAGAGGTCTCGCCCACTCTCGCCACGGGAGCGAGAGCGGGCGAATAAGCCCGAGGCATCCCGAGGCGAGCCGAGAGCTACCATGTTCACTCTCGCACTTGGCCTGTCTCGACGAGAGTATACAGCTGCCATTAAGATTTATTTAAATGGCCCGATAGTTAGCCAGGCGTCCCACACGCCGATATAGATTTGACTTAAAAATATTGGCTGTGGACCATTAAGTTTTGCCATTTCCTCAAGAGAGACGCAAACATGAAAATGTGTATGATCCTTACTTTTTGAAGGAGCTTCCATTCTTATGTCTTATACATTTTACTCAAAACTACTATATAGCCTATAATATATCCCACTGCTGGGCAAAGGCCTCCCCTTTTCGCCGCCATTCTTCCCTATCCTGGGCATGCACTTGCCAATCGAGCTGAAAAGCGCTCAGGTCGTCCCGCCATCTCCTCTTGGGTCTGCCTCTGCTCCTTTGGCCATCCCTCGGAACCCATTCGGTAACAATTCGCGCCCATCGGTACAATACTTAAGAGGGTACGATGGCTGAGAGACTTTTGAGAAATAGGTATTTTAATGAAATGTCGCTGTCTCGCCCGAACCCCTCCGTGTCAGTACAGCGAGAGCAGGACAACTGCAGCTCAGACCGTTAATAGGCGCGTAAAATTGGTCAAAACAGCATTTCGTAGTCCCCTGTTTGCTTCTCGAAAACTGGACCAATAAAATTATTTTTTTCAAAAATAATTAGAGGACAGAGAGAGGAGAGGCATTTTTTTTATCAATTTCGCTATCACCCATTGCTACACGCTACGCTCGTAACCAGTAGCAGCGTTTTTCCGCTTTGTAGCGAAAACTGCCTACGAACGCAGAACACGGCATTTCGGTAATGACACGAGTTAAATAAATCATCCGACGACGAGTCTAAAATACCTACATAAGTTGGTTAAGACGTGACGTGACGAGACGTGAGTAATCCGTATGTTTTCATAACATTCGTTAAGTTAAAGTTACTGCATTTCCAGTGAATCTTCTGAAAACAAAAACATAGCCTTGAATAAAATTGTTCTATAAAGAATATCTTAATAAAATTATCGTGTCCCACAAAATATCAACGACTTAGTATATTTTCGACCAAGGTACGTTGTCGCTCAAACTTTGTTAATAAATAAGAACGGTATTTCCGTGCTAATACCACTTGGTAAGCTTTGGGCGACCTTGTCCGGTCGACACGAACTGATCCCAATCGAGTGGTCCTTCGAGCCGGATCCTAAAGTATAAAACTTTACTTTACAAGTTCTTTTCAAAAGCTACCTTAAAATGTTGAGTTGCTTTTCCTAGCGTTAAATGTAGTTTTATTATGTAACTAGCTTTTGCCCGCGACTCCGTCCGCGTGGAATTAGTAATTTGGGCAGCTTATTTTTTTTATCCAATTTGCTTTTTCATCAATTATGGCTCTCCTTAGTTCCTTGATATAAAAAAAATTACCCGCCCCCGCACCCCCCCGCACACCCGCGTTCACATTCAACACCGTGCACCGTACTCCTAAGTCAAGCGTGCCTATAGAAGTTTTACTTCAAAAACCCCCGATTTTGAAACATTCTTCCGCTCCGCTCCGCTCCTATTGGTGTTAGCGTGATGATATATAGTCTATAGCCTTCCTCGATAAATGTGCTATCTAACACTGAAAGAATTTTTCTAATCGGAGCAGTAGTTCCTGAGATTAGCGCGTTCAAACAAAAAACCTGTTCGATAAATTCTTAAAATAGACGTATCTTTCTTATTTGTGAACCGATTCAAATGAAACAAACACTAAATGTTAATCCAAGAAAATACCAACATATGAGTGAAAACCGCATCTTTCTAGGTTAAGCCGTTTCTGAGATTAGCGCGCACAAACGCACAGACAAACAGACAAACAGACAATAATTCTAAAAGTCATTGTTTTCGGTTCTATTGTGCTAATAAATAGCCCTAGTGTCAGTTTTTCTCAAATATCTTCAATGTACAGACACCGACTTGTTACAGATTTATTATATGTATAGATTGAAACTAGTTGCTCGTAACTGCCTTCGAGTTCCGAGGAAGTTTTCTATTAATTAGGAAAAGTGTAGTTTTCTATCTTCATCGTCGACGTCATTATCAGTTCGGCTTGTATATTCCCAGGGCAAGGCGCAGGCCTCTTCGCAGAATGCGATGGTTTGGGTCTTAGTTCCCACGCTGGCTTAACGCGGATTGGGAACTTCATAGGCAACATTGAATTCCTTCACCATTGAAGTTTTTTGTCAGTGTGAAAAAGTGCTCACACCTGCGAAGCAAAACAATGATGTGTGTAAAGTTCCCAATTCACACCGGGCCCGTGTGGGAACTACAGCACAAGCAGAGTATTGTTTGACATAGAGACTATTGAGAAGCTAGAACACTCAACCATTCATCATTATATACGAGTACAAGTATTGACTAGTATTGATTCGGCTGGGCTTTGCCAAACACATTAACCATTGATTGAATCTAACACAACTATGTATGTACAGATATTCATAGGCTGTTGAACCCCAAACTTAACTAGTTATTCAAATTAACTACTACTATTAACTTTGTAAGCTAACTACTTGGATTGTAATATGCTGTGTGTTTCCCTTTAATAATAATAATAATAATAACGATCATTGTCCCGATAGTCGTTTCTGCGAACGGGCTGATAGCGAAGAGTCTCGACCAACACCTCAAGAGACTCTCGCTAGATGGCTGGCGGTACTCCTAGACACTGCGCGGATAGTCAGGAGGTTCCTCTCTCTGTCGCCCTAACCACCGATAGCTTAGGCCCCGCCTTGCTGCCGGTGGCACCCTAGGTTAGGTTTTTATAATGATTTTATGATTTGTATGTATAGTTTTATATTTTACTTTTTGTATAATTATTGTAAAAATCTAACCTAAGAAAAAAAATATAAATAAAGAGAATAATAATAAAAAAAATTAATATCATTCATCACCCATGCCTATATACGTCCCACTGCAGGGCACAGGCCGCCTCTCAGAATGAGAGGGGTTGGGCCGTAGTTCCCACGCGGGCCCAGTGCGGATTGCGAACTTCACACACACCATTCAATTTCTTCGCAGGTGTATGCAGGTTTGCTCACGAAGTTTTCCTTCACCCTAAAGCTCATGGTAAATTTCAAATGTAATTTCGCACATAAATTCCGAAAAACTTAGAGGTGCGAGCCGAGAATAGAACCCACGGCCCTCTCTGCTTGAGAGGCTATTTATGTAGGTCCAACCGCTAGGCCACCGCTCCTTTTTTGAAGCCTACAAAGAAACCTGAAATTTGGCAGGCTTTTCCTTAAGAATCATAAAGGTGCACTAATCGAACTTGTAAATCCATGCGACCATGGGATTCATGGGTTATCCCGTGGGAATTTTCGAAAATCATGTAATAATCTTTACTATTCCAAAACAATAGCAAACCAATAGTTATTATAGGTGAAAAACTTAAGTAAATGACCTGTAGTAACTGGTCTGTATTTAAACAAATTGACGTTCCTGAAATATGACTTCAGCTCCAAATCTACCTCTATTCTGTGCACCACTACATAGAACAGGGGCCATATTGTCTGACGCTTCTGACACTTGCCTTCGCTTTCGCCACCTCTTTCTGTCATCATCTTATACCGTTTGTTATATACATTGTGTAAAATTCTTCCAGTACACATAAGAGTGCAGTACTTAATAGCCTTAGAAAATTATTTTGTAAGTGATTATTAGACGCTTAAGAATAACAGGTACAATACAAAAAGTGTTAGATTAAAACTATATGTGCAAAGTCGTGCTAAAAATTATTATGGTAAACGAACAAATAAGTTCCTAGTTCCAAAAATATATAACAGGATTGATTGGCTAAGAGAAGGAAATCAGTGTACCATAAGGAAAGTTAAAAATACTCTCAAAAGGATTCTTTTGCAAAAACTGCCTTGGGGTACATTTTTGCAAAAGTATCCACATCTCTGTAGTATGTGTTTGTATTTTTTTGTTTTATTTTTGTATTTAGATGCATGTTTAAATTAAATAGGTACTTACATATAACTAAATTGTAATGAGCGTGTTCTCGCCAACAAACTGTCATATCAGTTTGGCGAGTGGATTTAGATAGTAAGCCAGTGTATGTGATACCTATGAGAAATAAATAAAAAAAAAAAAGAAACAAATAGCGATTGCGAAGGCAAGCGTCAGAAGCGTCAGACAATAAGCCTACAGCCCCTACAGGTCATTTACTTAAGATTTCACCTGTAAAATTTGTGCACCTATTAAAAAATAATCCTGTATAGCAGAAATTAGTTTCGAAAAAAATGGTTGTTATTCGTTCTGAGGCTCTTTGGTAGAAACAAAGCAAAGAATACTGACGTAATACTCTTTTCAACGGATAACATAAATTCGGGATTAAGAATCATTGGGCGAGGCTGATAGGTCCCAGAACCGGAGGTTGCTGGAGTGGAAAAGCTTTCAACCGCAATTTCGTACAGAACGTCTTAGCAAACTTTCTCATCCATACTAATATTACCTCTATAAATGCGAAAGTGTGTCTGTCTGTCTGTTACCTCTTCCCGCTTAAACCGCTGAACCGATTTAGATAAAATTTTGATACAAAGATAGTTTGAGACCCTAGAAAGGACACAGGATTAGGTAGTTTTTATTCCAGGAATCACCCTTTGAAGGGGTGAAAAGGGGGGTGGAAGTTTGTTTGGGGAATCAATAGTTGCTGTACCGATTTAGATGATAATTTGGTATGCAGATAGATTGAGACCCCATGAATTTTTCGCAGACGGAGTCGCGGGCAACTGCTAGGTTCTAAGTAGAATAGGATAGGATATGCACAGTATAAAAACTGATATGATGCTTTGGTGCATTTAGTAATAGCCGTTCAAAGGCGTCAAGAACGAATCTACTGAAATGCTTACAGCAAAATGATACTCTTCATTATCATCTGCATCTTGCTTAAATTGAATTTTAATGTTGATTTTACTTTAATTTAGAAAGACAGAAGAAAGAAATACTTATTTACAACAACACAAGACAAATTATTATTATTACAAATTGGATAATGGCTCAGCCTAAATGCTAAGGCGTTAATAGCCAGCCCTGATTTTCAGCCAGTACCGTTGGTGAGACTAGGATAGGAAGTAGATTAAAATGTATTTTCCCGTGGGAATGAGATTTTCCCGAGGTAAAATATAGCCTATGTCACTCTCTAGGCTTTCAGCTATGTCCATACAAAAAATCACGGCAATCCGCCGCTCAGTTTCGACGTGAAAGAAGGACAAACGAACAAACACATTTTCACATTCATAATATTAGAATGGTCTATAACATACGCTAATATAGCTACGTAAGATTTAAAAGCTTGTATCAGTATAATTAATTACCTACTAGACTTTGAAATGATTTTCAGAGGGATGCAATTTTTGAAGCAACAGAATCTTTCACAGGGGCAAAGCAGCAGGCGCAAGCTAGTGACAGATAAGCCTATTAACCCATTCAAAGCCCGGGATAAATCCGTTATCCCAACCCGTATTAGACTAACAGATCCATTCATTATGCAGTCACACTGTTAGTTCGACCTGAATTTCTGTACCTGATTACCAGTCGGAGTTTAAATAGTACGGTAAGACTAAAGCGAACTATAGAGTCGATATTAACGTTAAAATTCAACTGTTACTTGTTCTCATTCATTCATTCAATATTGAAATGCTTTTGAAAAGCTATAAGTAACAAAAAAAATATTAATAAAATAAAATTCACTTAAAATACGATCTTATATAGTTAGTAGCTAATAGCTGCGGCATTGCCCCCGCTGAAGTAGAATTAAACATGTTTTCCCGTGTGAATGGGATATTATCCCGTGGTAAAAAGTAGCCTATGTCACTCTCCAGCCCTCCAACTATGTATATCCAAAAAAATCACGGCAAGTTCGATGTGAAAGAAGGACAAGCAAACATATACACTTTCACATTAATATTTATTTATTTATTTATTGATAAAATAGTTTAAATGACATTACAGTAATAACCAATGCGTCACGAAACTTAGACTAACACTTAAAGATTATGTTTACAATAAATAATAGACAAATAATAGGTAAATAATAGATAGAAGAATTAATATGGATAAGTCACTCATTTATCAACTACAAAGTCACTCAAAGTGGGATGGAGCGAACTATGCTTGGCGTTTTCCTACGTGATCGAAGCAGAAATGAGGAGATCCGCAAGAGAATCTAAGTTATTGAACTTGGAGAGTCGTCAGACTTAAGTGACAGTGGCTAGGGCACATTGCTTGTACAACCGACGGCCAATGGCACAGTAAAGGTTTTAGAGTGGCTACCGGAAACCGGAAGACGTCACATAGGAAGGCCTTCAACAATATAAACATTTGGATGCGGGCCGCATAGATCCAATCGTTGTGGAATTATTTAAGGGAGGCCTTTATCCAACAGTGGACATCTTTTGGTTGAATGATGATAATAACTATTATGATGAAATGGACGACATTTATGATATACCGTGTCAAGATTTTCAAACTCTTGTTCCTGTAGTTACTGTTCCATGGATACCACAGACTGGTTACATAATTCTTTTTATGAACGTATTATTTATTATTATAATTTTGTTCTATTAGAACAAAATGGATAACACTGATAACAGAATGGCAACCACGTAATGGTAAAAGGAAAAAAGACAGACAGGTAAAAAGATGGATAGATGACATCAAAAAAGTTGGAGACGTTACTCGGATGAGGGAAGCTAGAGACAGAAAAGAGCAGAAGCGGCTGGAAGAGGCCTATGTGTCATATGTGATCACTGGCAGTACTAAACTGGGAAACCAGATGTGTTAGTTTATAAGCAACTCTTTTTGTATTTCTTTATAAAATAATAAATAAATAAATAAATATTAGGGGACAATCTTACACAAATCGACCTAGTCCCAAACTAAGCAAAGATTGTACTATGGGTACTAGACGACGATAAACATACTTATATAGATAAATAAATACTTAAATACATAGAAAACATCCATAACTCAGGAACAAATATTCGTGCTCATCACACAAATAAATGCTCTTACCGGGATTCGAACCCAGGACCTCTTGCTTCGTAGGCAGGGTCACTACCAACTAGGCTACAGCGGTCGCCAAATATTAATATTGATTAGTTTTCAGCAATAAAGGCTTAATTATTTATTATTAACCACATAATATGAGTAATTATAACGGTGGTGACAGTTTATTTTTTCTCAACATGTATGTACTTGAATATTCGAATTAAATTAATAAGATTAATTATTTTAATGTAAATGTCTACTCCATGATTCGTTTTCGTCTTAGCATGATACAAAAACTCCGAGCTCTGCTGATTACGGATTATTTTTGCTCTCCAATGAAGTTCGAAAATCCAACTCAACGGCTGAATTAGATTTCAGCTTTAGTTATTTGGGTTCCGTGGGGTACAAAACACGTAAAAAGCCGACCTTAATTCATCTGATTACCAGATGGAAACTGTTTTATATCAAAGATATGTAATGTATTTAATTTATACGAATTGGAACTTTATGTTCACCGGCTGTCCAAGTTTTCGAAAAGACTTCAAAGAAGAAAAACATGAAAAAGTTTGGTGTATATTTTATTCGCTTAAAATAATATTTTGGAGTAACTCAAGTTCTGCTTACATCAGATGATGAATGGTTGGTGCCAAGAGTATCGGTAATAAACACTTGTTATTGCTTTTCGCTTCGTTGGGCGAAATCATTATTCCATTAGGGACTCAAGAATAACGCAATTTCGGTTTCATGATATTAGTAATGTTTAGATTAAATCTATACTATACACATAAAAAAGTCCTGAATTATGGGCTGACTGACTTACTCATTGACTGAATTATCGACGCCGGTCCTAGAATGTTAGAATTATGCATAGACGTTTCCTTTATGACGTAGATAAGGAATTAGAACAGTTACTAGAGATCATAGCCTTAAATATTTCATTATTCATTTCGACTTGACACCTCCACGCGTCCTTGAGGAAAAAGGTCTGGACAAATAGAAGGTTCGCGACGTAGTGATCCTATGAGGGCGCTTTTTCCTTTTGACACAAGGAATCCTAAAGAAAATACGATGGAGTTTAAAAAGCCCGTAATATTCAGTAGTCTTTTGCTCCCAAATTCTTCCGCGCTGAGTTAAAATTTGAAGCTTCTTCATCTCTTTCATCGAATAAAAAAAAACCGTCAACAACAAAATCGGAACATCCATCATTATTATCATCATCATCATCATCGGCATCAGTTTTTTTCTTATGCCATAGGAATTATACAAAAAACCCTGAAATCAGTTTTTTAGTTGTGTGTCAAATTTGAAGAGACTAGTAATTGTAGTTATGATTTTTCATAAAAATACTATGATAAACTAGGAACTTACTACTGCTGCTTGCTAAAGGACTAATGGTTTCGGAAGGTAATAAATACCTATGTCCTATATGGTCCATTTTTACATTAAATTGATACCATAGTTGTGTAGAGACATAGCCATTCATGAATAATGTACCTAAATCATAATGTGCATAATTGGGGATGTCTATTTTTTTGCAATGTTAGAAAATCGAAAACCATTTCGAGATAAATGCTTTTTAAATCGTTCTCTGTAGTTATTTAATTTTAATATTATGTAATGAATTTATTATATAACAAATAAGCAATGACCTTCATTTGGCATTGGTGTAAATTGCGTGACCGGTTCAAGTCGTACTTTATTCTGTGTGGTTAGAATTCTTCACAATTTACGCGTGGATTATACTACGGAGTTTGATTTGGACCCGCTGTCTGACATCTAGCACTTTGTCAGTGCCAGTAAAGTGACACAGTGTATAGTGTACCACTACGCAAAAAATAATTAAAGGGGTTGCCTTGTCGTACGCATTTAGATAGATTTAGAAATTTGGCATTGTGGGAGCCCTCAAAATTATAATCTGACGTCATCAACAAAAATAGTTTCAATAATTAATTTTGAAAAAAGCAGAGAATTAAATGACAAAATATTGAAATTAGTTTCTTATAATTGACTTTTCTATACAAAAAAAATATAAAAACCACTGATAATTTTTTTTAGACATTCCCAATTTTATTCAGTGATTTGAGGTCAATTAAGGGTCTTAATTAAAACGTATAGGTATAAGTCTGAACTTTTTAAACTGAGCTCATCCATATAAGACTACAATACCATTAGTAGTAACCACAAATTAAGATTATAAGGTCGTAATAAAAGCTGATTACAAGCACTTTGGAATGGTAATACAGATTATGGATTCTATTTCCTTGAATAATACTCGTAGACTACAAGATACATTAACAGAGTTGGTTAGCGTTTACGAGAACAAAAACAGATTATGATTGTATAGCTATATACAATGCCATAGTGAATGCAGTTAAGTGGCTAAACTCAGTTATGAAAAAACTATAAATGCATTTTTTTAAAGATGCCTTTGGACGTATTATCGCTTTATTTAAGTGATTAGTAAGTAAATTGAAATCATAAAATTGTAAGGAAAATTAGACGATAAACCAAAACAAAAATAATTTATTCTTAAAAAAGTATTCAGTGGCGGGTGGAAGTGAATTCGGTAAAAACGATAGTTCGATCAAATCTCAAGTGAAGAAAAATAAATCCTACCAAAAACATTTTCATTTAAAATGTTGCCAAGACGAGACCATAATATGCCTCGAACTGTCGCACATAAATTCCTAAAAATTCCTTCGACGTTTCGTACATAAATTCCTTAAAACTCAGAAATAAGTACGGGCCGGGATTTGAACCTACGACCCTCTTGTTTGAGAGGCCATAGGTCAAACCACTAGGCCACCACGCACCTAAAATAATACATTCTAACAATGGGTGCATTTCCATTTCAGCGCTAACCTACAAATCGTCCAAGTACCGGTGCGCACTGAAGGTCGAACGGAATGCGGTTACGATTTATCGTTGCGGGGGACGCGATCCTCCCCCAAACTACATCGTGTAGTGCCCCGGTCGAGTTACCTCACTAGGTGTATTTATAACACTGTGGATACGTGTTAGTAAGATTATTATGAGTTATTATATCGTACAAATGCTGTCAACATAGCTAGAACTAAGTAAAAAAAAAAAAAAATTAAAATTTAAACTGTTTATTTCAGTAAAATTACAAAATTGCATGCATAATCTTAACTAATAATCTTAATTTAAAAAGATTTTATAAGTTAAGAAGTCTTTTTTTTGTGTGTATGCAGTCAAGGTCACAAACACACGCACGTCAGAAGTCAAAAATATCTGTACACCTCTTTATCACTAAATAAGGTTGGTGTTTACATTATATCCGACTCCGAGCCGTCCATATGTTTGTGCCCTCGAATGTACGTTTTAATTATACAAAGTAATCTATTTCTACAGAGTAATAACAATTATAATTGATATTGCTAGGCAGAGTTGTGTAGGTATACAATTATTAAGTAAATTATTTGTCGGTAGTTTGCCCTCTTATTTTAAACATGTATCTTTTAACTAACTTTTAAGTAACTTTCTGTGTTATGATTATGAATCTCGGGTAACTCGTAATGGGGCTTGATGGAGGGTGTGTTTAATTGTGCGGCCAGAGCAATGCCAAGGACGCGAAATATAATAAATCGAAATAGAAACTTAGTTTTTAAGAGTTTTGATTTTTTACTAACCAATCGAAATAGTACATTATTTTTGTTACGAAAATTATTGGGAACAAATGGAGCTGACGCTTTTTGGCCATTTCCGTAACAGTTTCTAAGAATTTTGCTGCCGGCGAATGACTATAATATAAGTTGTGGTGGCCTAGTGGTTTGACCTATTTGGCCTCTCAAGCAGAGGGTTGTGAGTTCAAATCCCGGCTCGCACCTCTGAGTTTTTCGGAATTTACGTGCGAATTTAATTTGAAATATACCACGAGCTTTACGGTGGAGGAAAACATCGTCAGAAAACCTGCTTACGCCTGCGAAGAAATTAAATGGTGTGTGTGAAGTTCCCAATCCGCACTGAGCCCGCGTGGGAACTACGGCTCAAGCCCTCTCATTCTGAGAGGAAGCCTGAGCCCCGCAGCGGGACGTATATAGGCTGGGATGATGATGATGATGTCTGACTATTTATTAAAAACTAGCTTTAACCGTGGCCTCGCCCGCTTTAGAAACTTTTGCCCGTAAAATGGTTGTGGTACATTTTTATAGCACATAGTTGGTTCGGACAACGCCATCTATTGATTGCAGACGACTTTAACGCGTCATCTTGAAAGCCGTTCTTGGACAACGCTCTCTATTCTTGTTAACAGTTGATAGATTATCCCGGGAGAATGCATTACCGGGATATTAAGGCCGCACCGAGCTTCTTGCGCTAATCGATTTTATGTATTTTATGCACTCGTGTATGTGTGCGTGAAAGCGGCTAGAATCAAAAGTTGTGCGTAAGCGCAAGTGACACAAGTTCCCCGTCCGATGGCCGAAGGAGAACTAACGCAACTAACTTTTTTTAAATTGTGTTTTGCGAATTTTCAGTCGAGTAATTTCTAGTTCATTGGGTTTTATACAAAAGTCCAGATTGTGCCACACACATTTTACACAAATAAGAATTTTATATTATGAAACCAAAATTACGCGTCTTTCAACTCAAAAAATTAGATACGTCAGTTTGGCGTCACTCTTAGAGGGATAAGTTTTATATTTGTACTATCTTAATATTTGTATTTGTTTGCTTATTTGTTCCTACTGTTTTATTGTATAACTTCTGTTATCATTTCTATTGATCATCAGCACTATAAATATTGTACGTAGATCGCCGAAGTCGGAGATAAATACTCAAAATTTAGTCCCCCAAGACACAGGTCCTTACCTAGTTTGGGGGGTCAGAATGTATTACAACTCTTGTGACTTCTCTGTACAAACTTACTTTATTTAAGTATTAAGTACTGTAACTAGTTTGATGTTGATTGTATAATAAAACATTTTATTTATTATTATATTTGTGTATAGTCGGGGTAAGAAAAGGTTCGTCACTTTTCGACTCTATGTTAACGAGTTAAGGTCGACAACAGGGAGGTATACAATAAAGGGGTTTACATACATACAAACATGAACACGTTGCGAGTAAAATTAAAGCTTCTAAAGTCTTAAGTACCGCCATTAACAGGAAAACCTCTGAGCTCCAATAAAATTTAACGTTGTCATCGACCGCAAAATAAGTACTTTCTCGATGTTAAAGATGTACTTAAAAGGAGTTAGATATAAATACCGGTCGGCCGCTTGACGACATAATTATCGAGTCGATAGGCTCCCGACAATTTCATACATCGCTGGCTATTGCCAATGTTTGTTCAAGCGTTGGTTATCCTTTGGGGTCAATGCGTTGAAAATGCTTCAATGAACTACAACCTATTATGGAGTAGCAAGGTAAAAAATTACAGAACATTGCATATCGTCACTGCTTTGAGAAAACTCGCATTTCAAAATTGATAATCTTACTTAGTTAACTTTATTCCGTATGCTTTAAGGTTCTTTTTAGGTTTTCACATGGATTTGAGATACGAGTTTTTTTTAAAGTACCTACTGACGATATGGAGTTTCGCAAAATAATGCCTGAAGTTATCTGTTAGGTGCTAGTCTTTACCTCCAGCTTCGCCCGCGTAAACCATTAGTTATATGGCAGTCAAATTGAAATTCCAGAAGTTTACGAAATCCTATGGGAATTCCCAAAAATTACATCGTGGTCTTTTATATTACGTTGTACGAGTTTGACAGAGTATGACCAATCCGTGTAAAAGTTAATGTATCTAGAGTTAGCATTAAGTTAAGATGTACCTATGTATGTAAAACTCTTTATTGTAACAAACAGATTTCGGGATTTTACGTAGAAGGGTTCGTCACTTTTCGACTCTATGTCAACGAGTTAAGGTAGAAAAGTGACGAAACTTTTCATTCCGCTACTGTACGTACAAACATTTCATCCAAATCGTTAACCCGTTTTAGCGTGAAGGAGTAACAAACAGACACACACACGCGCGCGCACGGACACACACTCGAGCAATTCTTCATTTTGTGTGAAGTTATATGTTTTCACATCAAATCACAGCCCAAGCCTGCTCAGTTTGAGAGGAGACCTCCTGCCTAACAGTGATGACACGCATTATAGCCCGAAGATGACGATGATGATGATGATGATTATTCGCTTGTGTGTATATATGTAAAACTCTTTATTGTACAAAAAACATGAAATTTAAATTCAAGAGAAACAGATTGCGGGATCGCGTTGGATGCGGATGGCGCGGGGCCGATCTGTTTGGCGAGCCTTGGGGGAGGCCTCTGTTCAGCAGTGGACGTCTTTCGGCTGAAATGATGATGATGATTATGAAGCGAACTTATCCCTTGAACGAATAGTCTATTATAGTACCTAGAGCGTTCTGAAAACACAGACGCAAGCTGAAAGTTTCACTCGGCAGCTAATAAAGGACAAGCAAAAACGCTTTGTGCGTATGACATGTTAAGGATGCTGACAAAGTAAGGGTGACTCCCACCTCTGATAAGGTTCGCAACATAGAACTGATAGTGAGAATCGTGGCTGTTATCGTGTATGGTTGCCTCAAGAATCAAAGTCACTTTTTGTCTCTTCTATCAATGCGCATCTGCTTTTTACCCGACTGCTAAAGAATTGTTATGTTCTTCGAGTGGGATCCTTTCGCTGAAAATCCTGTAAAACCTCACGGGTTAGATTAGGTTAGCTTTATAATAATCCTGAAGTACTTACAACAACTTCGTAGTTAAAAAAAAAACATTTTGGAAATATATTCTCGACAAAAAATAAGAGAGATTCAGAAATCGTAAACTTCTCAAGATTTATCGAAACCCGTTGTTAGATTAATTCGATAACAATCTTAAAAACTTCATGGTTTAAAAAACTTATTGGTATATAGAATTATAGTCTATCGGTTGATTGAAATTTACGATTTCTGAATAAAAGCTTTTCGGTCTTTTTACCTATTTGGTATTTTAATGAATTCGCTCTTTCGTACTTTGGTATTATAATGTATACACACCCCTTCTAAACGTGCGTAATGACGCATTCTCAAACACAATACCACAATTTTTCAAACGAACCAAACTTCTATAATCATAAAACTTCACAACAAAATACCGCAGACATTCGTCATGCACTGCTAATGATCTAATGATGTAAAATGTCAACATTAAACTTGGCAAAATGCTAGCATTCTTGGCTCCAATGTTGGTTCAAACGTTTGAACCACGATTTCTTTATAATGGTCAAACCGCACGCTTTGGGTCGGCATACAGGCGCCGCGCACTGCGGTACGTAAACCACGCATGCGTATTAAACAGGCCAAAATAAACCTTGTATGTAAGCCATAAGACACATGAAGACAACCATGAAAATTACTTGTCACTGACAGTATAATATAGAACGAAAAGTGATTGAAAGAAATGCAGTCTCACTTTAGGTATTCACATGCTTTTTACGAAAGGTGCCTTTGTATTGTTTTGTTATTATTATGTTAATAAAATTTTTGTACGTTCAACTGTTATTGAAAAAGAGAGCTTGAATCAGGGAACTCGTAAATGTAAATTGAGGTCTTAGAAGAAGATCGCTACGTAACCAGCTAATATTAGAAGTGAGATAGTTTGTACAGAACAGTTTAAACATAAAAGATATAGATGTTTGGATATTTAGATGTTTAGATCCTTGTTAGTCAATGAACTGAAACAATTACTTTGCTCACCGCGACCTGACGATAGCTACGTTTATGTAAGAAATTGCGTGTTCATGCAGTTCCTCCACCTCCACACTGTATGAACACACACAAATCACACAAACCCAACTATCACCACCTCCAAATTACACTGGCGCGTTTCGAACTCAACCAAAGCTCATCTTCAGAGTACCGCAACTGTTCACTGTGCTACCAAATGTTTTCAATCACGCAATAACACCTGAATGAATTTGGATAAAACTTATCATTTAACTTGGCGTGCAGCTACACAAAAATCTGGATGGAGATATAGGACAGTTAATATCCCGGTAATGCGTTTTCCTGGGTTATCCCAGTATTATACACGGTGATTTTCAATTGAATGAATCAGGAGTTGAAAAATGTTAATTCCTAGCAAAAATGGAATTTAATAGATGCGGTCTCAAGCAAGTGAGTCTCTGTTTAATTCATAAAAATAACTTTATTGTTAAGACTTCCTTCATTTTCCGAATGCATGGTCATCCTATATTATGTTAAAGTTAGGTAGTTTCGTCTAGTGTCATCGTTTTGGCGGGGAATTTGACAGGTATCACGTCAGTTTGTTTAAGAAACTGACTTGACAAAAAGGTTTTAGTCATTGTATACCAAATTTCATCAGAACCCATCAAACCATTTAAGCGTGAAAGAGTTACAAACATCCACACTTCCATCCATACAAACATTCACGTTTATAATATTAGTGGGATTAGTGAGATAACAGAGCTACCGTAAGGTGTAAAAGTACCGTTAACGAACGAGTATAAAAAAAATAGTACTATGGGTTAGGTTATAATTTTATTAAACCTCGTTAGCTTAAACGTTTCAGCTCAACTTTGAAATAATTAAATAACGTTTAGCAAAATATAAACTAACTCTTGTAAAGAAAACTTTTAATGGGCCCGGCCCATCTTCAACTAATCGGACTTTACTCTGTTGTTAAAACTTAAAATTAAATTTACGTAATTTCAAGTTTCGGAACAATTTTTTCTCTGTTTAAGTAGTTGAAATTTTTTCCATTCGTGTTGGCAAGTTTTCAGGGCTTCGTAATTATAGTGTTATTTTTAAATATATTTTTTTGACTTTACTTGTTAATCTGGATACTCGAAAATAAATCTTGAATACTTTTAAATATTACTTAGGTATCTGGTTTTATTTAGTTAGCCCAACTGTGTTGTAAGTGACGACATACAGAACTGAGACGCGGTTGCTTACAATGGGCCTCATAAGAAAGCACAATTGCCAGGGCACAGTGCTCGTAGAACCGTCGGCCGATGGAGCAGTAAGGATCTAGGGTGGCGACTAGAAACAATAAGGCGCAAATTACACAGAAGAGACGTGGGACGGGGGCGCGTCGCAGTCCGCGTCGTTTGTACGCAGGCCGTCTCCGCCCCGTCTTATCTGTCTGCTTTGGATTGCGACGCTTCTATATATTTAGTATGAAAACTGATTCAAATGGTGCCGCGATTGCGACGCGCCCCCGTCCTACGTCTCTTCTGTGTAGCTTGCGCCTAAGACGTTGCGTAGAAAGCCCCAATAAAATGGATTGAGATCTGGTAAAAGATACAGTAACCACTAGAACGGGGGCCACGCAGGCCCGTACGTTTTAAAACGCTTTGGAGAAGGCCTTTCTACAGCCAGTTTATGGGATATGATGAGCTATTTTAATACCACAAAATATTTTTACATAAAGTAGTAATTAAATTTATTTACAAACTAATATTAGTATGGTTTTTAGTACGCATAGTTAAAATGACCTTCGACGCGGTCATAAAATAATAGCTATCATTTAATATTACGGACGGACCATTAACTTTCATGTGATAGTAAAATGACTAGGTTACGGGTTGATACGTGGCAACATACGGGTGATTATTTTGGGCGGGATTAAGCTGCGGTTATTATTACATATCAATGTTTAATTTAAATATCAATAGTATTAAATATTTTTTCACATTACAATTTGCAATTAGTTACAAGACTTGTGCGGTGGTGACTGGTGCCTGAACTAGGGAAAACCTGTAGGTATGTCAGGTCACTAGGCATCCAAAACCCAAATTACTGCAACCAGTCATAGTGAAAAAAAGGCTCGCCACACTGTCTTTTGAAATTGAAAGTTGATCACGACTTCATCTGCTAAGCTTTTCAATGGTGAGTGTGAAGATTCCAATCCACACTGGGCCTTTATTGGAACTACAAACCATGCCCTCTCGCTTGTAGAACTGATGGCCAATGGGGCCGAATTGTTCTTAAATGGCACCCATGGACCAGAAGACGCAGTGTAGGTGGTAGTGGTGGTGGTGTAGGTGTCCAACAAAATTGAGCGACGACCTGGTTAAGGTTGTGGGAATGGGTTGGATGCGGATAGCGCACGGTCTGTTTGGCAAACCTTGGGGGAGGTCTGGAGGTCTGTGCTATATACTGTCCATTGCGGTGTTTTAAGAAATCAATGCAGGTAACTATAATGTATTTTTACAGCAGTTTCTTCATTGGTTTGTGCGTGCACGGGCGCAATATTTCGTCGTATAATTCACCGGTAAGACCATAATATTAGTGTATAGTGACGTAAATAGTAATTGCTATAGAATTTGATATATTAACGTCGGACATTAATCAAAGTTAAAGTACAGGCAACCAGTAGCGTTTTGTTTATGAACAATATTATTTTTATGAAAGTAGTTTGTTCACGCATCAACGCCTCGGCAAACAACAAAAATATATCCGTAGACATATAATTTTGGTTTCATTTATCTAAGTGAACATACATACGACATAGCTCGAAAAATCGCCAGGCTCAAGCGACAGTGGGCAGGACACATCGCTCGTAGAACTGATGGCCGATGGGACAAAAAGGTTCTCGAGTGACGTCGTACGCAGTGTAGGTAGGCCTCCAGCAAGTTGGAGCGACGACCTGGTTAAGGCTGCGGGATCGCGTTGGATGCGGATGGTACGTGACCGATCTGTTTGGCGAGCCTTGGGGGAGGCCTATGTTCAGCAGTGGACGTCTTTTGGCTGAAATGAATGATGATGAAAGATCTAAGTGAACCAGCCAGCAGTGAGCAGCAGCAGTGTACCAGCAAATTGAGCTATATTTTCCAAAATTCACACACACCATTGAGTTTCTTCACCGTGGAGCTAATAATAAATTTTAAATGTAATTTCGCACGTTAAGGCTGCGTTTCCACCAGATATGTGCGAGGATGCGTTGCGAGGGATGTGTGTCATGAACCAATAGAAACACTTCATTCACTTAGGACCTTTTAAATGAAGTGTTTCTATTGGTTCATGACACACACATCCCTCGCAACGCATCCTCGCATATTTCTGGTGGAAACGCAGCCTAACTCGGAGATGCGAGAGCCCAGGCTCAAACCCACAACCCTCTGGTTGACAGGCAATAGGTCACACCACAAGGTTACTACGGCTTTTTAAATCATACTACGTCTCAGCGGGAGGTATGATTTTTCCAACAAATCTTCCGTTACCTATAAATTGGAAGGAAAATCCTTTCCTATCCCGTAAAAATATTGTTATTGTTCATTATAGCAACCACGTTCCGCAGCGAAACGTGTTTCCCAAAACCTTTAATAGCAAGAAATAATTGGACCAGCGAGAGGGCTTTCTGTTTTTTTAAGGTAAATTCTGCTGCTACACCAAAAATCAGTCATTAGGGAAGTTATATAAGGAAATTAATCTTTCTATTAGAAGAATTAAACCTTTATATCTTCATCATTATCATCATCCCAACCTCTATACGTCCAACTGCAGAGCACAGGCTTTCTCTCAGAATGAGAGTGCTTGGGTCGTAGTTCTCAAGCAGGCTCAGTGCGGATTGGGAACCTCAAATACACCATTGAATTTCTTTGCAGATGTAGATGTCATGGTAAATTTCAAATGTTATTACAAACTTCGAAAAACATACCATTTTTCATGAATGTATCGGATGCTGAAAGTTCTCCATCGTTTATGTTTGAAGTACCTACCATTAAATCTTGCTAGAGACACATCCAAACTTCAGCATACTTGTCAAACTCTCTAACTTTGCTAATGACATTAGATGGCTATATTGTATGTACCACAAAGTATGCATGACAGGAGATGGCAATGCGCACTGTTTACATTAAATAAATAAATAAATAAATATCATGGGACAATTCACACCAATTTACCTAGTTCCAAAGTAAGCTTAGCAAAGCTTGTGTTATGGGTACTAAGCAACGGATAAACATACTTATATAGATAAATAAATACTTAAATACATAGAAAACATCCAAACATCATAACTCAGGAACAAATATTCGTGCTCATCACACAAATAAATGCCCTTACCGGGATTTGAACCCAGGACCTCTTGCTTCGTAGGCAGGGTCACTACCAACTAGGCTAAAGCGGTCGTTAAAATTCCAGTATAATCATTCCAGTTGCATGCCACTGCGGCGCTCGTTTGATCTCTGTAACTCGTTAGCATCGCGGCCCCGAAATGTCTGCTACTGGCATTATTTTACTGGAATAATGTAAGCAGGGTCTTATAAAAGATAATTAAATGACAGCGTCACTTATTTTATTTGAATATGACAACAATTTTATACGGAAATTCGTTTATCTTATAGCCGGTTACTTTTTTTAAACGGTTTTATTTAGCTCGAACTGTTTGTTGTTTATTTTTTTGGTCTATGTTAGTAATTGAAGATTTACCACCTTTTTTTGACAAATTAATCTGATATTTGAAACGCATCTTTAGTTCTGACGATAATATCATCATCAATCATATTGATGATTGTTTTTTACTAAATTAATTATATTAGGCATTAGAAATGTTTAATTGTATAACGGCTTTGTTTTAAGAGTTGGCGGGAACGTAACAAATTTTAACGTGAGTGAAAATGTGTGTGTATACTTCACCCGAGAGAAAAGTTGCAGAAATAATAATGCAAAGACGACTCTAGTCATGAGTACTTAGTTGAATGTTCGATCCCAGTACGAGTAGGTAGACGTACAGACCCTCAGATGTAACGTAAGATGTTGATTATTAGATCCAATTTTGACGACCAGATGGCCTAGTGGTTAGAGAACCTGACTACGAAGCTTGAGGTCCCGGGTTCGATTCCCGTGTCGGGGCAGATATTTGTATGAAAAATACGAATGTTTGTTCTCGGGTCTTGGATGATTAATATGTATTTAAATATGTATCTATCTATATAAATACTTATATAGATAGATACATATTTAAATACATATTAATCATCCGTTTATCCGTTGCTTAGTACCCATAACACAAGCTTTGCTAAGCTTACTTTGGGACTAGGTCAATTGGTGTGAATTGTCCCATGATATTTACTTATTTATTTATTTATTTATTTATTTATTTATTTATTTTAGTGTGCTGAGGGATTTAGGTAATGGATTGACCTTGATTCTCGATACACCAGATAAATAAGATGTAGTTACGTACGTATCTACTAATTAAGCGTTCATCATCATCATCATTATCATCATTTCAGCCGTAGGACGTCCACTACTGTTCATAGGCCTCCCTTAATCGACGCCGAATCATTAAGATTGGAAGCGACTTTAATCCACCCTGAACCTGTGACCTTCACCAAATCGTTCGTCCATCTCGTTGGTGGTCGTTCCACGCTGCACTTGACAGTCCGTGGTCTCCATTCCATCCGTGGTCCATTCGAAAACTTTTAGGCCCCAACGGCCATCTGTTCTGCGTGCTATATGGCATGCCCATTGTCATTTCAACGAGTTAATCCGTTTGGCTATGTCGGTGGCCTCTGTTTCTTCTACGAATCTCCTCGTTCCTGATTCGATCCCATAGAGAAACTCCGAGCATAGCCCTCTCCATAGCTCGTTGAGCGACTCTGAGCCTATTCATCAGGCCCATAATGAAGCACCACGTCTAAGCCACGTCCACCTCTATTAAGCGTTCGAAAAAGCTTATATATTTAATATATCACCAGATAATGCACTGATATTCTGGTACATGAGGTCTATCTAAGCCTTCGGCTGGCAACGCATCGGGAATCCTCTAGTGTTTTAGGCGTCTACGGGTGATGAGTCACTTGCTCATTGACACAAAAAAAGTCACACCAAAAAAGTGGTTTAGCACCGTTAGGTAACCAAAATTTCGTTACTGCCTGTACAACCACAGTTATCGTACTGGTTGGTTACGAAATTTTGGTTACCAAACTGTACTGAAATAACGAATTGTTTTCATTTGTTTCCTTTAAATAACCAACGCACGTTGTTTGCAGAAAAACAAAGTTTAGCTCTGGATCATTGAAGACCTGTGCAAAGTGACACCTTTTCAATTGGAGAGTTCGTATTTAAAAAACAAATGGGAACCTTTTTATGGGATCCCAATATAATCCTTCCACGTCTACCCCTTACGTCAAGACCCTTATCCTGAGAGCAAGATTAGGGATTCAAATATCAAAGTAGGGATATCAGATAGATCAAGCTATCAAACTGATATTCATCATCATCATTCCAGCCTATATACGTCCCACTGCAGGGCATAGGCCTCCGCTCAGAATGAGAGGGGTTGGGCCGTAGCCGTAGTTCCCATGCGGGACCAGTGCGGATTGGGAACTTCGTAGACAACATTGAATTTCATCGCAGGTGTGCATACACTTTGGTTTCTTCACGATGTTTTCCTTCACCGTAAAGCTCATGGTAAATTTAGAATGTAATTTCGCATATAAATTTCGAAAAACTCAGAGGTACTCGGCCGTCAAACTTACTCAGCCGGCAACCCCTTACTTCCCGGCCTCTGCAGTAATGTACCTACTATTGTCAATCCGTCATGATGATGCGGGGATAAAACTGTCACTAGAATTAACGTGTACTTATCCGATATTTTAAGATTAGATACAAGCTTTTTTAGTGACTGTAGGTGCTTTTGTTAACTGTATTTGCATAATATGTATACATTTTAAGTCAATCCGACTACGATAAGTGGATCAAATTTAACTTTGTAATTTTTTTTTTTTTATGTTAAAGAGGCCAGACAAACGAACTAGTGGGTCACCTGATGTTAAATGATCACCACTGTGCATGGACACCCGCAGCGCTTTACACGATGCCTGTGCGTTGTCGGCCCTGGGAAAAGGAGAGGGAATAGGGGAGGGGGAGAGGTATTGGGCCCCCGGCGCTCTCACTGACCGTACGAAACGCAGCAGGAGTACTGCTGATTCACGCCGGTGTTCTGTGAGAGGGTGGTACTGCCCCGGACGAGCCGGCCCATTTGTAATGCAGCGGCTAGCTACAACATGGCTCTACCACTACAAAATATTTATATTTGGTTACCGACTGACGCTTACACCGAGACTGGTATAAATATTCTTCTTCAACACTAGCGGATACATTAATTTCAGGTCAATAAATAATTAAATTACAGCGAATAATACTAAACTAACAATAAAACATTAAATACCAAATATAAATGTTAGATTACATTAGATTATTTATTCCTTCAATATAAGATTACATCATAAATTGTACAAAGTCAAGTCATGCGAATTTGTATTGAAGTCGTCAAAAGCACACAAATTAAATTAAATTAAAGAATTAAATGGATGCCACAAAATGTTAAAATTGAATAAAATAATAAATAACAATAAAACAATTACAATTAAATTGATTCTCCTCTCAGGATCCTATACTTAGCTTAAGTCCAACGATTTGAATATTACAACTAGAAAAGCGAGCCTCTTGGGAAATTTGAAACTTGGGACAGATGTTGACGTTATTTGACCGTTTCATTTTCCCGTTGGGATATAGTTAGACTGCTAAGTTTGTGACTTGTTTATAAGTGTTGTTGCCCTCTTACTTAATCCATACTAATAATATTATTTAGAAGCCGTGGCCTCTCAAGCAGAGGGTCGCAGGTTCAAATCCCGGCTCGCACCTCTGAGTTTTCGGAATTTATGTTCAAATTTACATTTGTAATTTACCATGAGCTTTACGGTGAAGGAAAACATCGTGAGGAAACCTGCATATACCTGCGAAGAAATTCAATGGTGTGTGTGGTGGGAACTACGCAGCCCAAGCCCTCTCGTTTTGAGAGGAGGCCTGTGCACTGCAGTGGGACGTATATAGGCTGGGATGATGATGATGATTATTATTTATAAAGTCTGTCTGTCTGTTACCTCTTGGCGCTTTCTAAACTCCCTTCCGCAGCTTACAAAAGAGCTGATAACTTTGAAACGGCTGTACCGAATGGCTGAACCTGCTTTCTAATAAAAAACCGCATCCAAATCGGTTCACCCGTTAAAGAGCTATGTATGATGCCACAGACAGACAGACACACAAACACACACCCCACCCCTCTTTTTGTGTCGGGGGTTAAAAATTAGCACGTTCAACCAAACAAACAAACAAACTCTACAGCTTTATTATATTACTAGCAGCCCGTCCCGGCTTCGCACGGGGTAGACAATTATTTATTTTTGGAAATTTGGATATAAAACACTTTTTTTCACAAATATTTTTATTTATTAAAAAATTATTATTTATTATTTATTAATTATTACAGACGTGCACGCCCCACTCCTGTATTTCAGTGCCCCCTCCACCCCGCCCGCCGCGATGCCCGGCGCGCTTTTCAGACTGCATCGCAAACAACGGCCACGGCGCTATGGCGGTTTTGTTTACTGTTTGAATTTTTTAATTCGTAATATCTTTTGAATGGAAAGTCCAATTTAAATAATTTAAAAACTATTTTATAGGTAGTTAAATGGTCTTTACCATTAAATAATTTATTTGGATAAGGATTAATATAAACACATAAATAGCATGGTTTGAATTTGGTTAGCATTTTCATTAATGTTTAAAATGAAAAAAGTTGTTGTAGTGACATAACTACAATAGTTGGACATATGCTACCGCGGAGTTTTTTGTAGACATTATGATGTTCTTCAATATTGTTGTACATTATTTTGTTCTATCGCTAATAGTTTCGGCAGCGCATTCGACGAAAGACATTTTAAGACTCATTTTTCTACACCTTCGGTTACATTGTTCAAATTTTACCAAGGATCCCTAATTTTTTTCAAAATGAAATGTAGCCTATGTCAAATTGGAAGAATGTAGCATTCTATTGGTGACAGAATTTTTTAAATCGGCCCAGTACTTTTTGAGCCTATTCATTACAAACATACAAACATAGGTACAAATCTTTCCTCTTTATAATATTAGTGTAGATGTAGATGTATAGATTATGTATAGATGAGTTAAAGATCTTGCTACTGGAGGTGTCAAACACGTCATGGCTTTTCAAAAAAAAATTAGAGTTAAAAATCACGCTAATTTTTGGCTCTTGAATTGAAATTCTGTAGAAAATAACATTGATTAAATTATGCCATCAACTTCAATGAAAAACAAATAAACAAACAACAGCTCACGTTTTAGTATCCTCCTTTAGAATAACTTACTAGGGGCGTTCAATAAAAAGTGAGAATGAGTATGTTATCAACAACTTTTACTAAATGTCATTTTATTTTTCGACATAGTCACCTTTTAGCATAATACACTTAGTATATATCTTTTTTCTAAACTTAAAATTCCATTTTTAAAAAAGGTCTCATCTTGAGTACCTAAAAAATCTTGTACTGCAGCGACTACCGCGTCGTCGTCTTCAGATTTCTGGCCTCTTAGGTATTGTTTCAATCTCGGAAATAGGTAGAAATCACTGGGAGCGAGATCTGGTGAATACGGAGGATGCTTAAGGATATCGAACCCAGCATCACGAATTGCAGCCATTGCAACGGCCGACTTGTGTGCCGGGGCATTGTCCTGGTGGAACAGCACAACTTTCGAAAGTTTACCTCGCCGTTTTTCGCGGATCTCATTGCGCAATGTTGCTATTTGTTTGGCGTATAATGTGCCCGTAATAGTGGCTCCATGCTCGAGATACTCAATCATTAATACCCCTTTACCATCCCAAAAAACAGAGCCCATGACCTTACCGGCAGATGGGCTCAACTTGAATTTCTTCGGAGTTGGAGATGATGGCCTTTTCCATGTCATAGACTGCAGTTTCGTTTCAGGGTCGTAATGATGGAGCCATGTTTCGTCCATTTTTATAAATCGCGCCAAAAAAAGTTCCCGGTCTTGCTGCATCAGGTTCAAAACTTCTTGACAAATCTCTAGTCTAGTTTGTTTTTGCGTGTCAGTAAGCATTCTTGGTACCCAACGCGCAGATACCTTTTTCATACCCAAGCGTTCATGTAAAATATTATGCACACTCCCCGTTGAAATCTTTACATCTTTACATTTTCAGCAAACAAACTGTGACACGACGATCCGCCAAAACTGAGTTTTCGACTTTTTTCACAATTTCTTCAGTTACTGCTGTAGTAGGGCGTCCGGAGCGGGGGTCGTCCATTGTCGATGTTTTTCCACGTCTAAATTCGGCGCACCAACGTGCGACTGTCGAATACGGAGGAGCATTAGACCCTAAAGTGTCCCGCAAATTCAAATTGACTTGGTCCGTAGAAAAATTTTTCAAATACAAGTATTTGATAACGGCGCGCGGTTAAATTTTCTCCATTTTCGCTAACGTTCTCAATAGCATTGCAAAGAAATTACCGTATATTTTTTTAAACAAAAGACAGTTAGTTTTTTTTTTCATAGCAATCTGCTAGATAGATTAGCTTTACCGGCCAGTATTTAATTTCGTAATATTAAAAGAGTTTGCATCTCATTCTCACTTTATATTGAACGCCCCTCGTACGTTACCATCGTTCTGTCGAGTAAATTTCTAAAGTCTGCTTCGCTATCATAATTTTATTAATTAGTAGAGTGGTGGTACTGCTAGTTTCTAGCAGCAAGCAGGGGCTAAATTCAGGAACGGCCCAACACGGTTTGCGAGCGGTAATTCAATCGTTTGCGAGAGGATAGGGATGAACTGCTATTCAGGAACGCCAAAAATTACTGTTTTGCGAGAGGTTTAGGCTGAGATTGGGATGAGCCTTATTTATTTATTACACAGCCTAACAGCCTCCTGCAGCTAGTTTGGACTGACCCTGCCTGTGTGATGAGTAGGCACTGGAACTCTGTGCATATGGAGTCCAGGGGTGGTATTTATAGTTTAATGTAACAATAAGCCCTATTTTACTTACTTAATAACTAACATAGCCAATAAGTCATGTAAACTAACACAATATGGACTTGTTCTGAATTAAATCATTATTATTATTATTATTATTATTATTTATTTATTTTCAAAGCAAATTAACAGTAAAATAAGGCTCATCCCAAGCTCAGCCCATTCTTATCCTCTCGCAAACGATTGAATTATCGCTCGCAAACCGTGTTGGGCCGTTCCTGAATTTAGCCCCAGATCCTTAAAAAGGCCTTAGTCTCACTTGCGTACAACATTCTCACAGTAAGTTTCGTCATGAAGTCCCTTATCAGGCAATTCGATGTCACTATACTTTTTCTGTGAAAAGGTCCCAACCTTACAAAAATCGTGACTAAAAATTATCGCCCCAATTTATTTTTCTTAATCTCAAAAACCACGAAGTATGCGAGCCAGTGCATTGATTAGTTTATTTTTCAGACTGGCAACATTATGCGTGACACACGCACGCCCTTTAATTAGTTCCTGTACGTTGGCAACATTATATTCGTGCGAAACCAAAAATTTTACTCGTAATGGGGAATTATTTTTATTGGGTACAAAATTAATGGTATCGTTAAGTGTGGCTGTGATATTATACTGAGATTCAGTTACACACGGTACTTACCGAGCTCAAACAGGCTAGCAAACTAAATATAGTAGCCATTTGCTGCAAATGTCACGTCTAACGTCTTACGAGTATCCATCATCTTGCCGTACGTCATCCATCATCCCAGCCTATACACGTCCCACTGCAGGGCACAGGGAATGAGAGGGGTTGAGCCGTAGTTCCCACGCGGGCCCAGTGCGGATTGGGAACTTCACACACCATTGAATTTCTTCGCAGGTGTATGCAGGTTTCCTCACGATGTTTTCCTTCACCGTAAAGCTCATGGTAAATTTCAAATGTAATTTCGCACATAAATTCCGAAAAACTCAGAGGTGCGAGCCGGAATTTGAACCCACGACCCTCTGCTTGAGAGGCCATAGGTCAAACCGCTAGGCCACCACGGCTTGCCGTACGTATATTTCAAAAATATTCCAGAAGCTTGAGGTATTTAGACATATTCTTCTATTATTATTAATGTGAAAATTTCTGAAAATCTTCAGATGTTTAAATGTTTGGATGTTTGTTGATGAACGGATATAGATGAAAATTGCGATACAGATAGACAAAAATGTGTCTCGAAACAAACACACACGCACTACGCACACACTAACTTAAAATATTTTTCGCAGCCGAAGTTTTGAGAGTCGTGTTGGCTTGATTAAATTTTACAACAAACTGCGACTAGATATCAAATCTCGACGAAAACCAAAGTGCCTGCAAGTTTACAGTTCATTAAATAAGTAATTTGGCAGAAATGAGAAACCCCCTTTTTTCCAAGACGAGTGAAACCTGATTGACATGCAAAGCGTTTGAATTTGATTACTCCTTGATTGTTATCTATTGTCTTACCTCGTATTTTACCTTTGTTTCCTTATTCTCTGTAACAATTTCAGTTAACTAACGTTTTGTAGCTGCGGTGGCCCATTTTACGTGGTGGCCTAATTTATGTGTGAAATTACATTTGAAATTTACCATGAGCTTTACGGTGAAACCTGCACACCAGCCAAAAAATTCAAAGCCCTATTATTCTGAGAGGTGGCCTGTACTCTGCAATGGGACGTATATAGACTGGGATAATGATGATGATGAACGTTTCTTTTTTATAAATTTAGCTTCAAATTTGGTTGTCGATCAAAACTGTGTTTTACATTTATTTAGATTTTATACAGTTCACATTACAGTCGTCATTAAAGTTCCGGGTAATATATTTTTTTATTAAAGCTCTATTGATACTGTCGATGATTCCATTAATGTCGGGGTTGAAGAAGATACTATAAGTTTTATTTAGACGTTTTTTGGTTTAATTCCTAACACCATCGGATATTAGCCCATAGCCCTCTAATTTATATATAAACGAAATTTTTCCGCGGATTCACTCGCTTGAATCATTGTAAATGAGGCAGTTCAATTGAAATTTCGAGATTTTACCGAGAACTGCGGGAGTTCTCAAAATTTACGGCATGATATTTATTTACGTGCCATAGGGAATATTAGTACAAAGTTTCACGTCTCTGGTTGAAATTTCAGGATCCCGCGGGAATACTGGGATAAAAAGGCCTATACTTTTAATTAGTGCTAATTATTCCGATTACAAGATCGGTAAAAACATGCAAAATTTAACTTTGGTTATATAACTTGAAACAGATTTCTTTAGGCAAATCATGAATGTCACTTTACCATGTTAGCATATTTTATCTTCTAATACACTGACGAGCAAAAATAAAGGGTCGGTTACAAAAATGACGATAACTACAAAACCTTTAAACATGAAACTACCGTGAGACTCACTCATAGTGAAAATTAACGGATCACTCACGTCTTAAAACGAGTTTGACTCGACATGTTTCGGGCTAATCCGTAGCCCTTCCTCTCGGAGTCGCACGTCACGGCGGCTGCCAAACGTGCACCGCGTCCTACCGCCCTGGTCGCGCGGCTACTCGACGCAACTGACAGCGACACACAACTACCCCCGTTTTCATCATCACTTATATTGTCATTGTCAAATGTAGGGTAGCACACAACACTAACAACATCACTTTGTAAAGGTTCGCTCACACTCACCGTTGTCGCAATACGCACATTCAACACTACAAAACCCGCTGTGTCATGTGTAAAGTTTTATTCTTAACAAGAAAAAGTTTAATTGAGAATAAAACTCTTTACTAAACTCATTTTACTCGAAGATGTTATCACAGCGGGTTTTGTAGTTATCGTCATTTTTGTAACCGACCCTTTATTTTTGCTCGTCAGTGTATAAATGGAAATCTCGTGTCACGGTGTTTGTTATCGAACTCCTCATAAACAGCTTGACCGATTTTTATGAAACTTTTTTTTAGGTCTGAGAATAGGTCGTAGGCTATTTTTTATACCCCTATTCTATGCAGGCGGAGTCGCGGGCAACAACTAGTTTCATATACAATAATTTCATTTGGTTAGTTGATCGGTGTAAGGCGACAAGTTTAATGGTTCTTGTCTGTAGGATTTCCGTCTACGATTAATAGGTTGTAATTTTTACTAAGAAGGGTCTTTGCGATAGAACAATTTCTTGACTTTATAAGCCTCTTTGATGGTAAATACTCGTAGAATATTAATTTCTCGGTTAGAACAATAACATTTATCATTTCTAAGTCTTTTACGGCTGACGAAATAATTCGGCGCTTGATGTCATTTTCTGCAAGAAATGATTGATGGAATAAAACAAAATGGCGTCGCAAATTATACTTAGGGATGCGGGGGATATTAAAAATCAATCAGCACTCTACTTATCAAAAAATCTATTTGGACCCTGTAATTTAGACAAAGAACATAAATCAATTGTAATGTTAGGTTCGTGATGCTTAAGGGAGCAGACAAGTTTTTTTTTTATAAAAAATACGTGTGGCCCCGATCTCGCTTGATGGAAGGCGAAAATGAGATCTAAGATGGTACACGTTTGCCTAAAAGGTGTCTGTTCACGTTTGTGTTTATTTCGCGCTTCGAAAAAAAAACAAATAGGTACTTTGAAACCAACTAAATCTTGACCCACTTTAGATCCTTTTTACAAAAAATGTCATGCTGACATTGCATTCTTCATCATCCCAGCCTATATATCCCACCGCAGGGCACAGGCCTCCTCTCATAATGAGAGGGCTTGGGCCGAAGTTCCCACGCGGGCCCAGTGCGGATTGGGAACTTCACGCACACCATCACGATGTTTCCTTACGATGCTTTCCTTCACCGTAAAGCTCATGGTAAATTACATATGTAATTTCGCACATAAATTCAGAAAAACTCAGAGGTTCGAGCTGGGATTTGAACCCACGGCTCACTGTTGGAGAGGCCATAGGTCGAACCACTAGGCCACCACGGCTTACTAGGCTAGGAGGTATTGTAATAATAGTGGCACCGATACCTATTAAGAAAACAATAGGTACATAACGAAGAAAATTAACCGTTACTTAGGGATTTCAAACTCAATATTTACGGGAGAGAAATCTTTACCTGCCCCTAAATTGACAACTCATGTCACAAAGGCAAATGCTACCCCGAGGGCATATCAAATGGGTAACCGAACAGACAGCCAGTCAATTGAAGCAACCCGAGCGCCTCTCGTAATCATTTTAACGATTCCGGCCTACCGTGACAAGCTGCACGAATGAAATGTTAATTTTCTAAGTACCTTACAATGTGGATAACATTAGACTTTGGTAAAAGGTACGTATTTAACCCCAGAATACAAGGCATAAAGACATAATGATTAGAAATAATCCGAGCAAATTTGTTAAATTATAGGTCAGCGTTTCATTACAGCAATTAGTGAGAATAGTGTTCTTTTGGTTTAAGTATTTTTGTCATTGAGATGTGGGTAGATGTTTCATATATTTAAATTTGTTGGTAAGCGACTTACCCACATTCGAATTTCTTAACATATTTTTTTACCTGGAAAAGCAAATTACAGGAGACGGCAAGAATTGGTTTGCTAGTATCTGCATCTTTCTTTTTATTAAAAAATGACTACATTAAAATGAAAGTCCAATTAAAGAAAAAAATCTTTCAATTGTAACATTAACGAAAAGAGTTCACTCCAAAAAAATCTACTATACTGCAAATTTGTGTAATATTAACTGAAGTGAAGTATAGATTATGTAAAGATGGACGTTAAATTTGATTACACAGACTTGCTGTCATTTATTTAGTTATGGACAAGTCGCGTGACGTTGTGCCCTAGATTATAATAAGGCATTAAAATGTTGTAAACTACGGCGTGCATGAATCATGATTTAAACATTGACGTCACTACCGTTGACAGTCTAACAAAGAAATTAGCGCCTGTGAAAACACTGTTGTATAATTCGCGTGGAAAACAGCACAATAGGAACTCTGAAATTCGAAATTCGTATCATACGATCCCGTTCACTCTCCTATTAAATAATACAAGTGTGAGCGGCACGGCGTAGTACAAAGTTTGAATTTTGAACTTCGGAGTAAAAGGCCAGATATAAAAGTTACTCCACGTACAGTGTATTCCAGTTAGTCCACGGACAGGAAGACGCAGTGCCACTATAAAATTAACTGTCAAGTGTAAGCAACTCTTAAGGCAAGGTGGCATGCAGCCAGGCTCTCCTTTGAAGTCTGTGTATAAGAATTTCGGACAAGAATATTTTCTTGCTTGATTGAATCAGGCGTTACTTTGCGGTGGTACATAATTTGTGGTCGCGGAGGAGCAAATTAATTGTGTACACTTTGTTCTTAAACATTTTCTTATTTATTTCATAATTTTGAGAGCGCGTTTTTTCCGTAGTCGGGTTTTAGTTTTTTTAAACTATTTTTTTTATTAACTTCGAATTCGTCTATGAAGAATTTGTTCATCGCTATTCCGCAAGAGTAATGCATATAAACTGAAAAGTATTATATGTATTAAAATAATAATATGTTATAAACACAGAAATAATAATAAAGAGGATAGAAGTGCCTTAGACGCGTGACCTTGGCGCCGCGCTTGTGACTCGTAGGTCACAAGCGCGCGACTTGTGGCTCAGTGCTATTTGAAACGTGGGTATGACAACAAGTGCTTTAAAATGGTGTTTTGCAGCATTAGCAATTGCGGAAACTCGTCCACACTGTGTAATTACACTAATAAGGGGATTACATTTCATTGGTATGCATTAATTTAATGTAATAATGCGGTTTATATCAAAATACAACTTGAGAAAATATTTCATTATGAAATATTGGTTTACACGTCATTAACACGAAACTTCATATACCATTGCTACTCATGCCCATAAAAACGCAGATCGTTTTGAATTATACGCAGCAATGTAAAGTAATTTCTGATAACCCTTTCGTCTTGCACAAAAGTTCGTGGTGCGGACAAAAAAACAGGTTACGACTAGTACAGACATAATGCCGACGCGGCCAATAAATGGCGCCGTTGTGTAAATGTGGGTATGACTTACGTTGAGTGTTATTCAACGCTATCTCTAAGGTGTAAGGTTCATAATTGTTTGTAAGCAAAAATATTAGTTATTGTGTGCGTGATTGCGTAGTACGGTTCCGGTCTTTTGCATGTGCGCATTAACACAGTAAGTGGAGGCGATGAAGCAGCGACACGAGTTCCGGAAGAAAATAGGAACTAAGGCATTTCTATCCTCTTTATTATTATTTCTGTGGTTATAAACTAGTCTACCAAATTTCATCCAAATTCATTAATTCGTTTTTGCATGACGGTGTAACAACCATCCATATATCCAAACATCCAAACTTTCACACAGTATAGGAAGTAGGATGGTAGGATGACTAAAATACTATATGCTCTTATCTAATTCTTGAAGATCCAGGGCAGTTCGCGATTGGACTTAGTATTCCGCATTGCAGTGGTCATAAAAAAAAACTCGGAATGTACCTTGGAAACGGGCGAAACGGGCATCCTTTGGCAGTATTTGCCAGCTGCGTCAGAACACACGCAATTTTATGAAAATATGAGAAACACAGGTCGTTCATAAGGTCGTTAATGGCTTAGCAGTACTAACATAGTGACTAATGTTATGGGAGTAAAACCGGCCAAGAGCGTGTCGGACACGCCCAAGGTAGGGTTCCGTAGCCATTACGAAAAAATCAAGCAATATTTTTCTAAGGATTTCGTATGTACCGTGTACGGAATCATCCAAGTTTAGGTATGTCTTATACCTTAGGCTACTATTCACTCTTAAACTACAAATAATTTCCAAGCAATCTAAGGCGCTATAATTTTCCTAGTAAATTTGATATAATTTACAACCATTCTGAATTTTTTCAAATTTTTCCACCCAACAGTTTAGATTTTAGAGGGGGGGACGGTCGATTTTAATGAAATTTTTCACTTTAAAGTTGAATACTTCGCAAACAGATCACTGAATAGAAAAATCATGTTAGCAACCCCTCAGTGATTTTAAAAGACCTATCCAACGATACCCCACACTATAGGGTTAGTCGAGAGAAAAAAAATCACCCCCACTTTACGTCTATGGGAGGTACCCTAAAAAAAATTTATTTTTTATTTTTTATTTTAGCTCTTTGTTGGCGTGACTGATATGTATATTCATGCCAAATTACAGTTTTCTAGTACTAACGATCTCTGAGCTAAGCCGCGGACGGACAGACAGACAGACATGGCGAAACTATAAGGGTTCCTAGTTGACTACGGAACCCTAAAAAAGGCCAAGTACTTGTTGGGCACCAGTGCCAGTGTAAGGTTTTGTACTAAAATGCGGCTAAATATTCAACAATACTAGGAGATCGTTATCAACGTGCAGTTTTCATAGCAAAGTATAATGGTTAGCAAAAAAATCAATAGGTACATGTAAAATTTAATATCCATCATACAGACATTGTTTTTAAAAATTCAAAGTCTAAATAATAAAGGCTAGTAACTTATCATCCCGCCTACGTAATAGTGCGAGACCCGGCTCGACCCCACTATCTTCTGCTTGAGGAGCGATAAGTCAAACCATTAGGCATTCGGTTTTATATTTCATCATCATGATTATTACTTCAGCCGAAAGACGACCATTGCTAAACATAGGCTTCCCCCAAGGCTCGCCAAACAGATCAGTCTTGTGCCATCTGCATCCTACTTCCTACCTTTTATATAAGGTATTAATTTATTAGTTGCAGATATTTTTACAGCTGATAGTACTCGGTCCCTGGAGTATATTTAAGAATGGAACATTATAGCTTTTCCAATTTTTAATTGGAGAAAACTGAAAAACAAATTTGCTACGTAAAAACACCCTGTTAATGTGATTATTAAATGAGAACTCATTGAACAGATTCTAGTACCTATTTGACGTACCACTTAAGAGGGTACGATGCACACCATTTCTCCATACAAACGTAATCCCCGGTTTCCTCCCTGGATAATGGCTTTAGAGCCAATTTTTTTTACTGTGTAATCTGTATCTACCACAGCTATGCCCCTATGTTTCGTTTTTTTCCATATTTCAATTAACATAAGAAATATGAGCTTTCAAAAACTGAAAAAATTGCCCAATTTCAACGTCATTTTCAGACACTCATCAGAAAATAATCCCTCCTATAAACAACAAAACGAAAACATAGGGGCATAGCTAAATCTGTCCTCTAATTATTTATGAAAAAAATAAATTTATTGGTCCAGTTTTCGAGAAGAAAACAGGGGATTACGAAATGCTGTTTTGATCAATTTTACGCGCCTATTAACGGTCTGAGGTGCAGTTGTCCCGCTCTCGCTGTACTGACACGGAGGGGTTCGGGCGAGACAGCGACATTTCATTAAAATACCTATTTCTCAAAATTCTCTGAGCCATCGTACCCTCTTAACTGTAACTGGCCACTTGACATTAACAGGTTGTTTTTACGTAGCAAATTTGTTTTTCAGTTTTCTCCAAAAAAAAAAATTGAAAAAGCTATAATGTTTCGTACTTAAATATACTCCAGGGACCGAGTACTATCAGCTGTAAAAATATCTGCAACTAATAAATTATCACCTTATATTTACGCCAATATAACTAGATCCTAATTGTAGTTTCAATAAGTCTAGTCTACGCCCCACTTTTTGACGTCCTAACAATCAGCTGACTAACTTGACAAATGTCGATTGCGTCTGGAAGCCACAAGGTTGCACGGTTGCCAAAACTTTTGCGAATACCTAACGTGTAATTTAGCTTGCAATATTAAGTTAGAAATAAAAGCTCGATCTAGCTCAATATGCAATCGGGACGCATCTTTAGTCACAGAGAAAATAATCAATATTTAGAGTGTTAGTCGTACAATCTATATAAATAAAAATGAATCACCGAAATGTATGTAGGTACGCACATAACTTCTAATCGACCGCACCAAATTGGATAGTTCTTTCTTGTTGTCCATTTCTCCGTCTTCAATATAGCTAAGTGCATTGACTTCTTATGTAACAATCTCGTAAAAAATTGATTGCACATTGAACGCGGCGATCGGTGAATAATTTCACGAATTGATACCGAAAAGCATAATAAGGGCGTTGATATTACGTATGTAAGCATACGCATTTGTTACGTATGTATTACGCGTGTACGATGGGGCAGTAATATTCTATAGTGGCGATCGCGATCCTATATTATAGGCTCAATAGTTACCCGTTTCGGGCGTACAATATTGTTCAAGAATGAAGTGAGAACTTTAAATTTCTAGAAATAAATTCCAAAATCACAAAGCGGGTAGGTATCTTCGATTTACGAGATTAGAAAATGAATAGACACTTTTTTCAAGGGTCCCATGTTGTAGGTACTCATGCGGGAGCACTTCCAAAAAAAGTTCGAGGAAAGATTGTATCAAAGTACCTACTTACTTAGTTTTTAGAAAATGAGAAATTTGGACTGCATACTTACAGTTAGATCGGAAATTGTATTTTTTTTGAGAAATTTCCTCACTTTTTAGGGTTCCGTACCTCAAAAGGAAAAAACGGAACCCTTATAGGATCACTTGTCCGTCCGTCAGTCTGTCCGTCCGTCCGTCCGTCCGTCCGTCTGTCAAGACCCTTTTTCTCACGTGGAGGTATCAAGCTGAAATTTATATCAAATAGTCAAGTCTTCTGTCCCTTAAAGCTGTGAAAAAATCAAACTTCTAAGCCAACGCAATCAAAAGATACTGCCGTTTATGCCGCAAAATTCCACATATTTTCGAAACTCGAAAGGGAATCAAAACCTACAGGGTACTTCCCGTGAACTCAGAATCTTGAAATTTGGTACGAAGCACAGATAAAGGAAAAATTGCGAAAAGTATAAATTTTTTTGTCTGTACGGAACCCTCGGTGCGCGAGTCCAACTCGCACTTGTTTGCTCTCATGTCTCATTTAAATGAATTCGCGAGTGAAAAAAACTGAGAAATTAAAATGCTTGTTCTATTTTCGATTAAATTATTTTGTTTTGAACCATATTATTGCGGAAATATAATTCCACCTAATTTAAATGCATTAAAGAGATATCCCATAATTCGTTTTGTAATGTTTTTAATGACATTTTAATACTGAATTTGTCCCCTCTAGTAATAATAAATTTGCAATGCAAAAACAGATTCCTCTTCAAAAACAAGACACGTTTTTCCGTTGCAATGTCATTTATAGATTAATAATAAATTATGTTTAGAAACGCCAACACGCGCCTTCTTTGTCATTTTTAGGGTTCCGTACCCAAAGGGTAAAAACGGACACTATTACTGAGACTTCGCTGATCGTCCGTCCGTCTGCCACCAAGCTGTATCTTATGAACCGTGATAGCTATACAGTTGAAATTTTCACAGAAAATGTATTTCGGTGGCCGTTATAACAACAAATACTAAAAAACAGAATAAAATAAACATTTATTGGGGTTCCCATACAACAAACGTGATTTTTTTTGCTCGTTTTTGCTCGATATTGATAACGGCAACAGGTAGACGCTTGAAATATTCACAGAATATTTAGTTATATATTCACATTAAAAATAAATAGTTAAATTAAAATAAAACACATATATTTAAGGGGGTCCGATACAACAAACGTGATTTTTTTACCGTTTTTATATATAGATAATAGTACGGAACCCTTCTTTCGCGAGTCCAACTCGCACTTGTCCAGTTTTTAGGGTTTGCTACGCTGTTTGGCTATCCTGTTACATGGTTGTATCTCAAGAATCGTAATAGTTAGACATCTGTAACTTATACAACTGTATTTATTTAATTTTATGCCGTGGAATGCCGGCTTAAGAATAACGTCAAGCCATATTTTGGCAAAGAGGAACATTCTGAGAAAAATTCTCGCGAATCATAAATTTTCTCTGAATGGCCATTTCAGTCGTTCCCTAGCCATGTTTTTCCTTAAACGTTTACTGCACTATCACGCAGACATTATTTGAAACTATGCCATTTTTGATCTCCCAGCATACAAGGAGGCGAAATCTAAAACGATTTTCGGAGCGAGCTAAATTCTATCTCTCTTTTTGATGCAAGAAAGGGTTAAAATATTTTACTAGAGAGTTGTGTAGCGATTATTTTCCTAATATCCTACTTATTATAATTTATATAACATAAAAGTCATGGTAACGTAACCTAGTGGTTTGTGGTCTAAGTTGGGTCTAAGCATAGCCTCTCAAGCAGTTTTTCGAAATATTTGTATGATTTTTTCAATTTTTGAATGTTTAAACGACCGCTTTAGCCTAGTTGGTAGTGACCCTGCCTACGAAGCAAGAGTTCCTGGGTTCGAATCCCGGTAAGGGCATTTATTTGTGTGATGAGCACGAATATTTGTTCCTGAGTTATGGATGTTTTAAATAAATAAATAAATATCACGGGACACTGCACACCAATTGACCTAGTCCCAAAGGAAGCTAAGCATAGCTTATGTTATGGGTACAAGGCAACGGACCCGAGAACAAATATTCGTATTATTCATACAAATATTTGCCCAGACGCGGGAATCGAACCCGGGACCTCAAGCTTCGTAGTCAGGTTCTCTATCTGGTCGTGTTTTCTATGTATTTAAGTATTTATTTATCTATATAAGTATGTTTATCGTCGTCTAGTACCCATAGTACAAGCTTTGCTTAGTTTGGGACTAGATCGATTTGTGTAAGATTGTCCCCCCTAATATTTATTTATTTATTTATGTTATTTAGACGACCAGATGGCCTAGTGGTTATATAGAGAACCTGACTACGAAGCTTGAGGGCCCGGGTTCGATTCCCGTGTCGGGGCAGATATTTGTATGAAAAATACGAATGTTTGTTCTCGGGTTTTGGGTGTTTAATATGTATTTAAGTATGTATCTATCTATATAAGTATGTTTATCCGTTGCCTAGTGCCCATAACACAAGCTTGCCTAGCTTATACTTTGGGACTAGGTCAATTGTTGTGAATTGTCCCATGATATTTATTTATTTATTTATTTATTTATTATGTTATAAGTAGTCATTTGAACTTTACATAATGCACAAGAAGTTTACAACTAACTATGTACGCATTGTATGACGTGTGTGAAGTTTCCAATCGTTCGTGCCCCCATCCACAAACATGCATTTAAGTAGGATTGTGCGAGCCACGGTTGCGAACAGACGTGTTGGCTGATTAAATTGTGACATTTTAATTTCTTAATTGTGATTGGCTGGTTTATGAAGATCTCGATTCCTTGTTGCTCTTGAGTCCGACTTACGGATCAACTCCGCCCACTGGGTATGTTCAGAAGAGGGATAGCACCTGTTTTCTGCGCGTCGTGCTCTGTGAGTTCTTGTCTGTTTTTAAAAGCAGTTTGTCGGGCTTGCAAAGAAACTTACAAAATTTGTTTTTTTTTTGTGAGATTCGAACGTCCGACCAGCGCGAGGCAACCGACCTGCAGTGGATGTTGGGCTTGACCGCCTGAGCCACGGGAAGCGTAGCGACGCCACACGAAATTGATCACCAGTATCGACAAAAGTGCTACGAACGGCGTAGCGCATGCTGATGCGCGAATTATGTGACGACTAAGTGTGACGCCTGGCTCGATTGGTGTTTGCGAATAAATCTGAATTGTTGCTATTTATTTTTGCTAGTAATCTTGAACTAAGGATGGCGCGGTGCGGAGCATGCAAGAAGTTCATGGCGCCATTGGAGGGCTTTACCTGCAGTTTGCAAGATGTAAAACGAAGTTTTATCATCATGAATGTCTGGAATGACATCTAAAGCAAAAATAGATGTTGTAACATGGATATGCCCAACCTGCAAAGCGAAGATACCTCGCGACAACATTACAGTAATTCCACGCCTGCAAAAGGCATCGAGTCGGGTTGTGAGGATATCTGACAGTCGTCACGACGAATGCCTGCAACGCAAACTCATACAGAGGAGAGACAGATGCTGGTTGAGGCAATAGGGATGTTTCCTAGGTAAAAAAATAATAATTCTTATTAGTCCGTATTTTACATTATCAAAAAATATTAGACACGTAATTTTTCTTTTGACAATTAAACAAAAAATGACGAAGATATGGCGCGTGGAAGTTCCGCGTGACGAGGCGTGACGTCACTTGTTCCTAAAACGCTCATACAAAGTGTAGGAACAAGTGACGTCACGCGAAACTTCAACGCGCCATATCTTCGTAATTTTTTGTTTAATTGACAAAATAAAAAATACGTGTCCAATATTTTTTGATAATCTAAAAGACTGACTAGTTAGGAAAATAGCCTATTCTACTGTGTCAGAGGTTTTTGAGCAGATCCACAAATTTAGAGAGGAAATTGGTGCTTTACGCAACAAATTCTATTATCACCTACAGGATTTGAGTGACTTAACTGCAGCACTGCAGTAGATCAATCAAAAGGTAGAATAGATGCAATGGAGTCGAGATCAGATGTCATGGAGAACCATGTACGTGGATTGGTCGTGAGTATGGAGTAAATAAAAGTAATGCAGTCTAGTATCGAAAGTTTACAGGACAACGTAAACGATTGTGAACAGGAGGATCTGTTGAATGACGTGGACATCACGAGTGTTCTGCAGGGCTCAATATTGAGTCCACTTCTGTTTATAGTAGCAATTATATGCTGATGATACGCAAATTTTTAAATCGTTTCAACCACAAGATGTTTAGACAAGCGATAAAAGAACTAAATATAGATTTGGATGCGGTAATAAATGTAAATTGGTCAAAAAAAACACGTTGGTCGTTAATGCTGATGAGACCAAAATACAGGTTTTTGGGTACGAAGCATCAGGTTTCAAGTCTGACGGATAAGTGCCTATCGGTTCAAGTGGGCAATGTTTCTATAGAAAGGGTATTACCAGCCCGAAACCTGGGGCTCATAATGGACGAAGTGGAGCACACTAAAATTGAAATTAGAAACGTTTTTTTTAAATTAAAAGTGCTCTACATCCATTAAGAAACATCTGTCATACGACATAAGGGTTTTGCTAACAGGTTTGCTTGTTTCATCCCCTTTTAATTATTGAGACATTGTGTAAGGCCCGAGACTGCACAAATTAACCAAAAAGGCCACTCAGAGAGTGCAAAAAATTAGCACTCTTTCGCTCTGTTTGTACTTTTTGTTTCCCCGTTTTTCCCCTTTTTTTGTTTCTGTTTAGTTTCATTGACTTTGTTGCTATAATTTTTTTTCATGTACAGTCAAACCTGCTAATTTGCACCTGGCAGGAATGTAGGAAGGAGTATAAAGTTAGGATGCCAGCTGAAAACCAGCACTCGCTGCAGCAGAAGCAGAAGCAGCTTACACTGACGCCGACACCTATTTAACTGTCACAAACGTCTACTTCTTCTTCTTTAAAATCTAGACTTTTAGTTTTTTCTTTCTTTATTTCTTTCGATTATAATATAAGCAGGAAATAGAATAAAGGTGATAGCTCGTTGTTCATCTTCGGTACACCGTCCTGTAAAGGTACAGATCTATGCTTTGTTTAGCTATTGTTTCGTCTGGTCTTCTGAGGCGGCTGTAATCTTGTTTGACGGCCCTTGTGTTATTGTAGCCTGCCGATCAAAGATAACTCGACCATTCACTGTTTACTTGAAAGCGTTTGCTTATGCTATACAAAGGGTTTATAAACACATTTTTTTGGTTGTATCCTTAGAAATTGTATGTAACGCTAGCCTTCTTTCAGTTGGTTAAGTTTAAGTTTTGTTTGCCATTAGATTTTCAATGAAAGAAAACATCGCGGAGTAAATCACTCAAAACATTCAAACTTCAGAAAGATTTACTGTTAAAATATGTTGATTCTAGAACACATTGAAAAAAAAAACAAGAAAAAATGCAGCCTCTGGAAAGCATAGGTTCGATCTCGGCCCAGCATTGCTTTTCTTTTTTTTCATTGTGTTTTAGCTACAGTATTATTTAAATAACATTTTGGGCTTTAACCCACAACTCTCTGCTTGAGATGCCATAAGTCAAACCATTGGAGTACCTACCATGTCTTTTTTCCCAACAGTGGGATATATAAATTGGAGAAAATTACGATGATTTTTTTTCAAACATGCAGTAGGTATTCACACTACCATGACCGTTTTGTGGTTTTGTCACGTGTGGCAATATTATTTACTTGAGCTCACTCAGTCAAAATGCATTTCTGCTGAGCAACAGCTGAAGCTATTTCAAAGTTCAACAACCTTGCGCGAAACTACAAGATCTCAAATGTATACTGGTATCCATCTATCTCTTTTCTACTAACATAAACGTAGCTAACGTATTCAATAGGTAATACAAGTTCAAGGTTATAAAAATAACCGCCAAACCAACTACTGTGCTGCAAAATATTATATATTCACAAACTGTACCGTTTGTCACTTATCTAATGCAAGGACTTGATTGTGATTATCTCAAAATATAGAAGTTCACTTAAATGTGATACATAAAATAATTAGTCTTCTTAGCTCAGTTAATGGTGAACAACGTAATGCATTAACTCAATTGTTAAACAGTCTGATAAAATTTAGGAAGTTCAGACTTTTACAAGTTAGTATGAAGTATCTTTTTCTATTTTTTTTTCCCTAAACGTTATTGTCGCTAACTTCTAGACCAGTGATGGTGTAGGGGTAAGCACGCAGCACGGAACGCTGAGGACCTGGGTTCGATTCCCAGCATTGGTCTTTTTTCTGGGGTTTTTTCTGTGCATCTATATTTCAGTTTGTATTTAGTTTGAAATATAGTTCAGACTTTGTTGAAATTAAGTCACGAATTCAATTGACACCTTAAATTAAATGATACTAAATAAAATAATGAAGTGCATTACATTTTCCAGGATTAACTGAGTTAGAAACCCTAATTTTGTATCATGTTTAAAATTTTACCCTGTAAATTTATAATCTTCACCATCATCATCAGCCAAAAGAATAGATGTAAAATGCTTCAAAAGTTTACCCCTTAGTTAGAACGCCAAAAAGACCGACAGTTCGCCTCTTGGACCTACCGGTTGCCCATAAATAAAAATACAGAACGTATTTCCATACCCAAAGATACCAAAAAATGAATAAAATATACGGTCTTACTATGGTAAAATTATATTATAAGTAATTATCGTGTGTACATATGTACAGCTCGGTCCGCAAGCCCATCACATACTTGACCGAATTTATTACTCTATCTTGTATTACCGATTTTGCTATGATAGAACTTACCAAATACTTCTTTTGTCTGTTACAGGTGGTTTTGTGACATGTGACGCGGGCGCTGCAAGCGGCATGCGGGTTGAGCGCTCTGAGCGGGCCGAGCCTTCCCTGGCCGCGCTCGCTCTTCTGTTATTATCGCCGCTCTGTGTCGCTGACGATGCTACCACAACCAGCACTACTCCGTTTGGTAAGTCTTCAAACAGATAACGCGGGCGCTGCAAGCGGCATGCGGGCCGAGCGCTCTTCGCTGGCAACGCTCGCTCTTTTACTGATATTACCACTCTTGTCTCGCTGACGATGCCATCGCCGTCATCACAACTACCGCTGCTTTGTAAATATGGTAAGCGTTCATAGATAACGAGGCGTACCGAACTGTACAGGCACCCCTCGTTATTCTGTTGTAATCGCTGCTCTGTGTCACTGGTACGGTTAGCGTTCAAAATTTAATTAGAAGACTAAACCTTGCTGGTCCCACTCTTTCTGTTGTTTTTTATAACCCTATAGATAGAGTTTGTGGATAGACTTATGGCCTTACTTTATAACTACGACTTAGTACGTTTAAAATATAAGCGTTGCATGTTAAAATGCGCGTGACAGTTTTGAACTTTGAAATTAGGTCAAACACTTTACACTAACTATTTAATATTTGCTGCCCGGCTATATTATTTGTATTAATCTGTGAAAGAAATATACGAAGGGCCATTCATCATCATCATCATCGTCTCAGCCTATATAGTCTTAGGACTGTGTAGTAGTTTGTATTCATAATTATAATTACTGGAAATTTGGGTATGTCTCGTATTGCTGCTAGTAGTTAGGTTAGGTCTGTTAATTGCCAGGAAAATGTATGTTAATAGTCTAAGGGGTTGCCAACGAGAGCATCAAATCAGTTTAAGTAGTTTAAACTTGAAGTACTTGAATAGCAAAGTATAATTCGAAGTTTGGTTGCGTTTAGCTGTGCGGTCAGTTTTATTTGGCATTTTACTAAGGAAAATGTTAATATTCGAGCCTTTTGGAATATAAAATAGACATTTTTTATAATTTTTTTTTTTTTATAATAGTTGGAATTTTCTTTACGTCAGTATTGAATAATGAATACGTAAGCTATGAATTCATTAACTTGAGGATATCTTTTATCTTGAATACTAGGTGGTTTAACTTTTGGAAATATTTTAAATTAATTTCATTTGTTTCGGGCTACATACTGAATTATTTGGTTTTTGCTTTTTTGGCTTCTATCTTTATCTGTTGACTGCTTTTTTTTAATTTATTACCTACAGTTATTGTACTATTTAATAAGTTGGCAAGACAGTAAACTGCATAGTGAAAAATACGGATACGGTGTCGTATCGTGTCCTGTCGTATCGTATGGTACGTGTGTCGTATCGTATCGTGTACGAGTATGTCGTCTATGTGCTAAACTCGATCATAGACGTGAGTTATCCGTATTTTTGCACTATAGTAAACTATATCTAATCTATTCATCTAAACGGTTTAGCTATAGACATAACTACCAGTCATGTTGACAATTAGATCCATGATATTCTTTAGAGACGATTAAACTCTAATCTTTCAGACTTTCATTCCGCCATATACTTCGTCATATTGTATTTTTTTTTACCTCACTTTTCAAATTATTCCACATTTTAACACGCAAATAACTCTCAACATCTAAGAGCCAGACATGCAGAATCAACACGCCACTTTGACAGCAATTTTCAGATGGCATTAATTATAACTATAAAGTTATTATTGTCAGTTGAAGAAAATTAGTTCCAATAGTTTTCCACAATATGGCGAAATTTTTATTTTCTTGGTCGGGCTGTTTCATCATCAAACTGTTTTTCCCCCTAGATCCAGCTACGCGAGGCACGGCGATATACGGTGACCCGTGCTCCCTGACGATCGACTGCGGCTTCCCGGACTCCGTCTGCGATGAGAACCTCAAGACCTGCCAGTGTGACCCTCAGAAGCCGGTCACCAACTACGTGGACAAATGTGGCAAACGTGAGTATCTCCGAATCCCCTTTATCATCACCATTCCAGCCTATATACGTACCACTACAGGGCACAGGCCTTCTTTGAGAATGAAAGGGTTTGGACCGTAGTTCCCACGCCGGCCCAGTGCGGATTATGAGCTTCACACACACCATTGAATTTCTTCTCAGGTGTGTACCGGTTTCCTCACGATGTTTTACTTCACCGTAAAGCTCACGGTTAATTTCAAATTTCGCACATTTATAAATTCCGGAAAACTCAGATGTGCGAGCCCGGATTCGAACAGACGGCCCTCTGCTTGATAGTCAATAGGTGAAACTACTAGGCCACCATGGCCTCGGCCTCCGAATCGCCTTGTTATCCATAAAACCAGCAATTCACTTCGCAGTCCTGCTCACGTGCCATCAGCGAGGTAGGTCGAAATAGCGCAACGCGTCTGAACTTCGCTCGACATAATGTGCCAATTTTAAAAATGTCGAGCAAAATCCACTTAACTTCGCTCGACGTCCTAGCGACACATTATATCGCAGTAGGAACATAAAAATTGTCCCCAAACGAATCCCTGGCTTAAGATTATTTGGAATTGCTAGAAAAAACTCAAGCACGCCTTCTAAGTTCCTAAAGTCTTTGCGTAATGTCACGTTGATTGAGGATAGGTTACGCTTTACTGTACCTTTGAAGCTGTAAAAAAATCAAGGTATTATATTTACTTGATTGGGATATACATAAAATGAAGGTATATTTTCAAAAAAAAAATGTTTTTTTTTTATTGATAGAGGGAGGCAAACGAGCAAGTGGGTCACCTGTTGGTAAGCGATCACCACCACCCATGAGAACCAGAAACCCCAGAAGGGTCACTAGTCCGTTGCCGGCCTTTAAGGGGGAACAATACACTCTTTTCTTGAAGGACCCGATGTCATACGAGGGGCGTTCAATATAAAGTGAGAATGAGATGCAAACTCTTTTAATATTACGAAATTAAATACTGGCCGGTAAAGCTAATCTATCTAGCTGATTGCTATGAAAAAAAACTAACTGTCTTTTGTTTAAAAAAATATACGGTAATTTCTTTGCAATGCTATTGAGTACGTTAGCGAAAATGGAGAAAATTGAACTGCGCGCCGTTATCAAATACTTGTGTTTTAAAAAAATTTATACGGACCAAGTCAATTTGGATTTGCGGGACACTTTAGGGTCTAATGCTCCTCCGTATTCGACAGTCGCACGTTGGTGCGCCGAATTTAGACGTGGAAGAACATCGACAATGGACGACCCCCGCTCCGGACGCCCTACTACAGCAGTAACTGAAGAAATTGTGAAAAAAGTCGAAAACTCAGTTTTGGCGGATCGTCGTGTCACGGTTCGTTTTATTGCTGAAAATGTAAAGATTTCAACGGGGAGCGTGCATAATATTTTACATGAACGCTTGGGTATGAAAAAGGTATCTGCGCGTTGGGTACCAAGAATGCTTACTGACACGCAAAAACAAACTAGACTAGAGATTTGTCAAGAAGCTTTGAACCTGATGCAGCAAGACCGGGATCTTTGTTTGGCGCGATTTATAACAATGGATGAAACATGGCTCCATCATTACGACCCAGAAACGAAACTGCAGTCTATGACATGGAAAAGGCCATCATCTCCAACTCCGAAGAAATTCAAGGTGAGCCCATCTGCCGGTAAGGTCATGGGCTCTGTTTTTTGGGATGGTAAAGGGGTATTAATGATTGAGTATCTCGAGCATGGAGCCACTATTACGGGCACATTATACGCCAAACAAATAGCAACATTGCGCAATGAGATCCGCGAAAAACGGCGAGGTAAACTCTCGAAAGTTGTGCTGTTCCACCAGGACAATGCCCCGGCACACAAGTCCGCCGTTGCAATGGCTGCAATTCGTGATGCTGGGTTCGATATCCTTAAGCATCCTCCGTATTCATCTCGCTCCCAGTGATTTCTACCTATTTCAGAGATTGAAAAAATACCTTAGAGGCCAGAAATTTGAAGATGACGACGCGGTAGTCGCTGCAGTACAAGATTTTTTAAGTACTCAAGATGAGACCTTTTTTAAAAATGGAATTTTAAGTTTAGAAAAAAGATATACTAAGTGTATTATGCTAAAAGGTGACTATGTCGAAAAATAAAATGACATTTAGTAAAAGTTGTTTATAACATACTCATTATCACTTTTTATTGAACGCCCCTAGTAGTTATACATACATATATATATTATATATATATATATATATATATAAGGGGGACAATCTTACACAAATCGACCGAGTTCCAAACTAAGCAAAGCTTGTACTATGGGTACTAGACGACGATAAACATACTTATATAGATAAATAAATACTTAAATACATAGAAAACAGCCATAACTCAGGAACAAATATTCGTGCTCATCACACAAATAAATGCCCTTACCGGGATTTGAACCCAGGACCTCTTGCTTCGTAGGCAGGGTCACTACCAACTAGGCTAAAGCGGTCGTTAAAAGTTAGTTGGAAACACCGTAGACGGGAGATGATTCCACAATTTTACTGTCTGTGGCAGAAAATGCCGACGGAAACGCACAGTTGTGAAGTATATTCATCAAGGTGGTGACGGTGGAACGCAGACTTACGGCGCGACGTGCGAGGAGCTCCTCGGAGCACTCCCCGTAGTAGAGCCTGTAGAGCACACAAAGAGAACCTACATCTCTTCGCAGGGAAAGGGGATCCAAACGACCAGAAACTAGCGGGTCGCCGACAAGTCGAGCTGCGCGACGTTGGATACGGTCAAAAGTACAGTCTGGATCTGTTCAATACCCCAAGCTTTTTCGAAGCCAATTTGGCTTTTCCCTCCAAATGACCGCGAAATTGAACATCACTCGTTATGTCCACGCCGAGAATCCCTATGCTGGATTGGATATCCAGGGGAGCGCCATCAAAGCGGGGAGATAACACGAACGGGGACTTTTTTGCGGAGAACACGCACACCTGCGTCTTTGTGGGGTTGAATTTAACAAGCTTGGCCCTGCCCCAATCCGAAACCTTTCCGAGAGACGTCTCAATTTCGGACACAAGTTTAGTACGGCTCTCAGTGACATAGTCCCGAGAGGTGTCAGCTCGGCCAGAGTATCTTACATCCTCCGTACTGCCGTCCGCATAGCAATGAATATTACAAATCTGCAATATGTCATTGATATGCAGAAGAAACAGGGTAGGGTATAGTACACAGCCTTGCGGTACACCAGCGTTCACGGGCATAAGATCAGAGCATGAACCGTCGATAACGACCTTGATACTCCGCCCTGAAAGAAAGCTAGCCGTCCAATTGCAAAAACTCTCGGGAAGCCCGTACGAAGGCAGCTTAGATAGAAGCGCTTTATGCCACACCCGATCGAAGGCTTTGAGAAGGATGGTGAGAGTTAAAATCTATAGGATACTTCGGCTTGATAATGTAATTATTAAATTAGGAAGGTATTAAAGGCGCACAACCCAAATAAATGAAAAAGTTTTTTTGTTGCTACCAAGGCAGGGCCATCAGTTCAACAGGAATAAATTAAAGGGGATTATTCACAAGGAGACATAAAAGAAAATGTAAAAAAAGAAAACTTAATTAATTACATTACGAAGGAAAAAGTCCAAAAATCACAGATCCGCATAAAATAACAAACTTTTTTTTATAAAATTTAAAACTTATGCTTTGGTGGCTTTTATTCCATAAGGGTCTCTCAGTTTGTGAGTTCGACTAGCGCTTCTCGGTTTTATAAAGATCTCGTCAACACGTTCGCTGCAAGTACATAGCTAGGCATTTATTTTCCCCGCGAACCATTTAAGCTCCGTCAAAAGAATCTCGACTGAGGTGCATTCATGTGTCTTGTTCACAACGACGATTAGACGAGTGGCTCGAGACTAGTGATGGGCAACTCGAGTTACTAACTCGAGTTAACTCGAGTTGGGCTTAACTCGAATCAACTCGAGTTGAATTCTCTCCAACTCGAGTTTGATAGCAATGAAAAAGGATTCGATCTCAAACAATAATTTCCTTTTTTACTTTAGTTAGTATAACACTCCCAATACATTATAAATAAATAATATAAAAAATAAAAGAATTGAAACATAAAAATATCATTTGTTTGCCTGCTCCATTTTTTTTAAACTATTAGTGCGAATGTGACGGAATAAATTGGTAAAAACTTTGAAAAATCTCTCTGTTTAATCCAGTTAATTCGAGTTACGTAACTCGAGTTCAACCCGTTACGTGAATTTTAACTCGAGTTAAATCGAGTTCTTTTTTCCCGAGTTGGCACATCACTACTCGAGACACGAGCACTCGGTTACATCTTAGTGAGATGGCGAGAATAAAAGTATGACTGAGTCAAAATTAGCTTTATTCGAATACGAATACGGTCTAAAATCAATAGGTAAGAGATAGCCTTCTCCTACCACGAAGTTCGAAGTTCGTATCGCCTCGTCCTTTTCACTCGTCTGTTTTATACTATTAGCGAAAAGGAAATGGCACGATACGAAGTTCGAAAATAGAACTTTGTAGTATGAGGCCAGGTGTGTTGTATGTATTACAATACCGAAGTACGAATGACCGAATGTATTAAAACATCGAATGGGTCAAAAGACCGACACGATTTTTCTCTGAAACCATTAACTTTTTAAGATTGTTATAAAACAGACCTAACCTAACCTAATTCTGGTTCTGTATGATGCCGTTTTAATAAATTCTGAGAAGTTTACGTTTTCAGAAAAAAATCGTGTCGGTCTTTTGACCCATTCGATGTTTTAATACATTCGGTCTTTCGTACTTCGGTATAGTAATACATACCCGTTGGAGGGGGTGGGATCATTACCTAAGTCACTATCAGACGCGTCAATTTGCGATGAAATAACGTTCTAGTACAAGGGGTACAGTCCAAGAAACTGAATGACGTAGGGTCAACGTCGTAACATAAATAAGTGATCACTTTTGTACCATGTCACTTTAACGTCATGCTTGAAAAGCTATACCAAATTTTGTAACGACTGAAAGCGACAAGGTACAAAAGTGATCACTTATTTATGACGTTGACTGTACCAGGGTGAACACTTCATTGCCAATGTCATGTTGATATTTTCTAGATCTGCTAAAAAAATCATCGTAAAATTGGTTGTGAAAAGTTTCCACCCTGGTAGGTACGCGATACAGTTTCCTTGACTGCACATGCAAAGTTGCAAACCCCGTTTCAGTAAAAATTTAAGAGGTTACGATGCGCACCATTTCTCCATACAAACGTAATCCCCTGTTTCCTCCCTGGATAATGGCTTTAGTGCCAAATTTTGTTTACTGTGTAATCTGTATCTACCACAGCTATGCCCCTATGTTTCGTTTTTTTCCATATTTCAATTAACATAAGAAAAATGAGCTATCAAAAACTGAAAAAATTGCCCAATTTCAACATCATTTTCAGACACTCATCAGAAAAGAATCCCTTATATAAACAAAAAAAGGAAAACATAGGGGCATAGCTAAATCTGTCCTCTAATTATTTAAGAAAAAAATGATTTGATTGGTCCAGTTTTCGAGAAGAAAAAAGGGGATTACGAAATGCTGTTTTGATCAATTTTACGCGCCTATTAACGGTCTGAGCTGCAGTTGTCCCGCTCTCGCTGTACTGACACGGAGGGGTTCGGGCGAGACAGCGAAATTTAATTAAAATACCTATTTCTCAAAAGTCTCCCAGCCATCGTACCCTCTTAAGCGTACCTACCTAAACTACGCAGAAAATTTATGTAACAAAATGTACAGAATTCGCTTAGATAGATATCACAAGTGGTTTACCATCGCGAACGAGCACGATTTATATTGCCATCTTCATGCCCTACGCGCAATATCAACATCATTCGTAATATTCTAAATTACAAAACAGTATTTTTTTCATTTGTGATTTTTTTTTTCAAAAAACAGAATAGAACATAAACATATTTTTTTTTGCTACTTGACGTTTTTTGAAGGCAATACTTATAAGCATATTTAACATGTTAGTATTGAGATTGAACAATTAGTATTGTGAATGAAAAACAAAAAAAAAACATTAAATTAGACAATTATTTACACCTCCGTTACTTTAATAATCCATACTAACTCCTATTGTACGATATTAGCTTACTAGGGTTCACAATGTTTTTCAATTTATAATATTTAATTAGATTTATACGGGTTATTTTGCAACACATTGTATATCTATAGATAGTTACAGTATACAACCTCATTTTACCAACATAAAGCTCGGTGTGCAACACAAAACTCGAAAATTATTTTCAAGCAAAAACTAAAAATATTTCAAGAGAGACCATTGTTCCTTTGGGACAGATAATAGCGACTGTGACCCCTAACGAAGCCGCCCTGGAGATTAAACTGTAATCATTCTTGTGAAACAGCGGGCGGGATTTATGAAAGATTTAAAAAACCGGCCTAGTGCGGCCGGGTTCCGTACTAACATTCGACAGTAGGTACCTTCACGAAAAATATTTATAGATATTATTTTCACAAGTTAAGTATGAAGTATCTTTTTCTATTACTTTGTGCGATGTGTGGGAAAAATTCGTCGCTAACTTCTAGACCAGTGATGGTGTAGGGGTAAGCACGCAGCACGGAACGCTGAGGACCTGGGTTCGATTCCCAGCATTGGTCTTTTTTCTGGGGTTCTTTCTGTGCATCTATATTTCAGTTTGTATTTAGTTTGAAATATATTATTTTCAGATATCCATATTTCATCCAATGGTAAGTTACAGTACTTTATGAGCTCTACATTTTGAGATTAAAATCTAAAAAAAGGTGACTACAAACAGTCAAGTTCTTTCTGTGTACGTACTCTTCAAATGGAGCTTGGAGCTGACGTTTTCTGGCCGTTTTCATAGCGATTTTATTACTGGTGTCTAAATATTTATTATAAACTAGCTTTGACCAGCTTTGCTCGCGTTAAAAATACTTTCACGAGAAAAATTTTCAATCTCAGAGTTTGACTTGGAAAAAGGTTATGGTAACATTTTTAAGCAAAACATTCGCTCGGACAACGCCACCTATCGATTGCAGATGAAGTTGACGCGTCATGTTGAAAGTACCTACTTCAACGTTATTTTATATAGTATAGTATAGTTTGCTTTGTGGGTAGGGGGTTATGTAGGTGGTTATAAAAAAAATAACTAACACCAAAGGCTAATGTGGGAGCTCCGCTCCGCTACGCTTCCGCATTAGCCTTTGAACCTAAACTATCCGAGTCGCTTCCGCTCCAAACCGTCTTGCTCGCTCGCTTCGCTCGCTCGCTAAAATTTAAGCAATGTTGTCTTACTCTGATGTTAGGTTAGGTAGATAATAAAAACATACTTTCGGCTTTTCGTTACATTTAGATTATGAAAATATGGCAACTGATTAGGTTAACAAATAAAAAAATGGATTAATGTAATTCGGGATTTTGAATTTGAAATAAAACTGTGATTAAATGAATCCGTGGCATTGTGAAGTTGTGGAAAAACAAAACATATGGATTTTAAAAAGTCGGTGAACCGTTTTCGGATAAATGAAATTCGAGTAAAGAAGTTTCTAAACATCGATAGGCTACCCCTCACGGTGATATAAAGTGTTATGTGTCAATCCAGATCATTGTTTATCTGTACGCCAAGTTTCATTAAATCTATTCAACTTGTATTTCGTAAATGACTAAAAAAGATTCAAACGTGATGGACAAAGATCTAAATTGAGTCATAGGATTCTCAACATACTGGTAAAAGCGTTCCCGTGGTACATTATTACCGGCCATTATTTATTTTTTACTTTAAGAAAAATAGTGTCCACTAAATGGACCACAACAAGTTGAGGGATAAATGGTGTCCACTGGATACTCCACGGGTTAAAAATGTTGCCATAACTTTTTTTTAGGCCAAACTCTAAGATAACAAATATTTTTCATGAAGGTATACCCAACCCAACGCGATTAAAACCTTAAAATACTAAAGTAGACAAACGATACCCAATGAAGATCGTGTGTATTTAGAAATTTGATGCATGAAACGCTAAAGTAAATTTACTTCATAAACCTCACGATCTTCATTCAAAAAGCTAATCTCATCACGTAAAGTACGCAGTTTCAAAAACTTGTTTTGTAAAGCTTCCGTGGAACCGTGAACGATAAGGCTGGATTGCCGCAGAGTAAAGCCGCAAAAAGCCAGCATTTTTCCTTCATTCTACGTCTTTCTCGGAGATAATTTAGTGCCATCAGTCAATGGTACTCACACGTGATTCGTCGCTATAAAAACTGGGAGGATCGGTGGGTACCATTCATCACGGCTTAACTGAATTAATGTGGTCTACATTTATCACGTCACATGTCTTCAGTTCTCCGCATTCACTAGTTGATGGATCAGAATTAATTTAGAACACTAAAGCCGCGTCCAATCCAACTTTACCCTGTCTAATTTAAAACTCCCAAAATACTCTCTGGATTCGATTTTGTTCGCCATTGGAAGGCTTTGTCGTGACGTAATCTGGGATTTTCCTGGCGACCGTTTACACTGTAACGTGTTTCAGACACGACATAATATGTTTTGTGAGCCTCGCAAGATGGGCTGGCGAAATTGCGGAGGCTTGAGCAACAAGATTGGGTTAACGTATGAATTATGGATGTTGGACTTACCGATGTTATTCTTTCAATCTCCGACAATACAGCGATTGAAAGATCATCATAATCTCCGGCTTATACCTACTCCTCGGTGCAGGCTTCCTCTCAGATTGTGAGGGATTAGCCTGTAGTTTCCTAGCTGACTTAGTGCAGATTAGAAACTTCATACACACCATCATTCATATTCACCTTCACCGAAATTCCTGGTGAATTTCAAGTGTACCTAATTTCACACATAAATTCTGCAAGAATTTAGAGGTTTAAAGTCTGAGTTCGAACCCACAACCTTCTGCTTGAGAGCCCACAGGTCAAACCACTAGGCTACCATGGCTTTGAGTTGAAAAACACAGAGTATTAATGCATATTGATCACAAAATTCGGAACGTTTTTTAGTCATTTAATTTAACTGAACTTTAAATGGGTTTTCTGGTTCGGATTGTAATTAACTTTATGAGTCGTTTAATCGTTTTAGCCGAATTAATTAAAGTTTTGTTGTCTGCTTCCCCATAATCTGTACGATCCTCGCTTTTTTTGATAAGGATGTAATTGTGTATACTTGTAACAATTAAAGTATTTGCTCACAGTAATTAATTTTAAGCAAATTGTTTTTCTTTGTTTACCAAAATTCTAGGTTTATTCTGTTTTTATACACGATACGCTGACTTTTAATTTTCGTCTCTGACAATGCCGCTTAGAAATATAAATTGAAATGTTTCAACATCGCATATTTTACTTAATAACGATGTAATGAAATGTCCTTCATAAAATTTAATTACAGATTGTGCGAATGCTTCATAATTAATAGCAGACCCTTAATTATCTTCCCCCAAAATTGATATCGCCTTTGAAGTATTTTAAGCTGAAAAGAAGGACTTTTCAATTAGAATAAAGGAACCATGTGAGCAAAAAATGCAATTACGTACACACATATATCTTTTTGTTTTTTGGAAACTAAATACTATAGGACTATTTTAGTTCTATTTCATACTAACTTTTACCTGCGGCTTTGGTATTGTCGGTGAATTAATTTGTCAGTTGAATTGAAATTCTGGTAATTTACTGAATTGCACGGTAAACCCAAGAAAAACATACTGGAAGAGATACCTTTAAGGGATAAGTTCGCCTTTGTACATCTGTTTCTCTTGTTAACTGTTAATTTTCACGTTTTTATGTACAATAAGGAGTTTAACATACATATATATACCTACCGTTTGCTTCACTTGCATTGGACGGAGAACGCCTTGTGTTTTTAGACTTAGCGTTTAAAAAGATTTATAGATTTTATATACATTAGTGTTGCCTATCGATAGTCCAATATCGATAGACTATCGATAGTTAAGACAAAATCAATAGTATCGATAGTGCTTGATAAGCCATACTACTGATAATGGCAATAAAATCGATACTATCGATAGTTTTAGGTCCAATAGAATGGATAGTATCGATAATATTGCAAAACCAGCCAATAGTAACCAAAAACAATGGATACTGTCGATAGTACTGAAAATTCGAAACTAGTGATGCTACAAAACTATCGACACTGTCGATACTGTCGACACGTGGCATGCTATCGACACTTGGTAACACTATGGATACTTAGTACTTTCGACATCCTAAATAGTTTTCAAGTTCAACTATCGATACCTATGTACCAGAACTATTTCTGCAACACTGATATGCACAGATCCGGATCTTATAACGGTATCGGAATGAAAATAATTCATGTGTTCCAGAGATTTTGCTATCAAAATATCGAGTTTCATTTAAAATACCTATGACTTACCGGTTATATTGAAGAAGCACCTAACAAACACACGTAAACTTTTGCATTTATAATGTAGGATTTTTTCGTAATATCTGGATAAAAATGAAAATAAACAGCGGCAATATTCCGTGATAGAATTGCTATCTAATCGCAAGATCTACGCTCACATTTCTATTAACGTTGCAAGCAAACTGGAGCTAAGTGACTATAACTAATGGTGGATATTAATATAAAAAAATGCGATGCAAAGAAGTAAAAAGACTTCTGAAGTTGACGATAATTTATGACTTGAAGTGTTTTAGCTGCAAGCAAAAATTAAGATCCACTCGATACGTTCTCTTACCAGCTTCTACGCCATTTTGAAAAATAAATGAATACTTACGTTTGCTTCTTTTTTTCCTCGTGTAGATAAAAATATTGATTCTGAATTTCATAAATGAATTGTCTAAACGATGATTTTCATAATGATTATTATGAAGTTTTAAATGAGTTTAAGGGTGAATAAACTTTTTTGTGTTGTTTACTCTGTCCCCAGTTGTCCAAGTGACATTTTCATACTGTTTCATAGAAAAATGCTTATGTTATCCATGAGACAAATTTTGTGTAACCATAGCAACGGGTGGCAAGAAAAAATTGATTCACCCTTTAACCCTCTGTTTATCAAAACATCAAGTAATACATCATTTTAAAGCATAATCTTTTAAGATGTCTCCTGAAGCAAAAAAATATAACGATTATAAGTCTAAACAATTCGAAAATCTTTCGGTCTTTCGAAAAGACGTAAAGCACGTGGAGTTCAATAAAATAAGATCATGTCAACCGGTGGTTAGCCATGCCATGCGTGCATGCGTGCGTGCGTATCCACGTCAGTGTCCGCGTCCACATCACGTCGGTGTGCGTGTCCGTGTCCATGTGTGTGTATATTAATTATTATTAAATATCACGCTAAAACGGCTGGAAGGATTTGGCTACAATTTATTATATACCTTGGACCTCAGCATTAACACAGACTATTTTTAATCCCGATACCCCGGTACCGATTTTACAAGGCTTTTTGTGGAGCATGGCACCGAAAATAATACAAAACTTGCATTAAATCATAATAGAGTACAATTACGGAATTCGATAAAAATTAAAATGTCTGTGAGTTATCCGAGCCTATGTACACTGCAGTGCACAAGCCAAGGGTTTGGGCCTTAGTTTCCATGCGGCCCATTGCGTATTGGGAACTTCTCACACACCATTGAACTTCTTTGTAAAGGTTTCTTCAGAATGTTTTTCTTCACCGTAAAGCTAATTGGTAAATATCAAATGTACTTAATTTCGCACGTGAATTCCCAAAAACTGGTAACTTTTCATCAATCAATGACATTTTGACTACGGAACCCTAAAAAGCCTATAATGTTCTCCGACTAACCTAACCTAACCAGTACCTCTACCATGAGTTTACACTAGTTTACGTGACTGTACTCGCTAGCGACGGCGTAAATTATTTGTATGGAGAATTGTACAGCGCCTCTAGCGGTCACTTACGGAAGTACAATTCTCCATACAAATCATTTACGCCGTCGCTAGCGAGTACGGTCACTGTGAACTAGTGTAAACTCATGGTAGAGGTACAGACAGATGGCAATGCTATGTTACTAGTAGTAACAGTTCAAATACAAGTACCTATCTGGACGCCCGTGATACACTCGGATAAAACTCCAAAAACACAATACATGTTTATTGTTGAGACACGTGGTTATTACTAAAGCTAGATCGATTATACACCGTGAAATTTTAGTGATTGTTTTCCCGAAACGAGGTGATTTAGTATCGATTGTACAATCGATTTATAATTACTATTTTGACTAGAGTCAAAAATCCAATTGTGTAAAACGAAAGTCGAAAATGACCGCAAACCAATAGTAACGCTTCGTTGGTACCTAACCTATCGTACGATCGTACGCTACTTGTACCAACGAAGCGTTACTATTGGTTTGCGGTCATTTTCGACTTTCGTTTTTTACAATTGGATTTTTGACTCTAGTCAAAATAGTAATTATAAATCGATTGTACAATCGAAACTAAATCACCTCATTTCGGAAAAACAACCACTAAAATTTCACGGTGTATGTCCCCGAAAACCCAAGCCAACGAAAGCTCAATAGTACATTGTGCATCTAGGGCTGTAAGTAGGGGATTACTAATGAGAGTCTATTAGAAGCCCGACGCCGAAGGCGGAGGGCTTTTAATGACTCGAGTTTGTAATCCCCTTACTGCCCGTGATACACACAATGATTTTCATCACATTGCGAGAAAAAAAATCAAAAATAAAATTATTTTTAAACTAAACACTTAAATTGAATAAAATAATGGCTACCCGCCAATACAGATTGTCACTTTTTTCGAGTCATCTACCATAGAAATGTAAACTGTGTTTAGTTTAGAATTCGAAAGGTCATACGGCCAGATTCTGCCAATATGTTAAAAAAAAATATTTTTACTAAAATTATTGCAAAACTATTTGATATAAATTTAAAATATAAACATTACGAATTTTTATGAAGCGTAGATAAGTTTTGTGTTGTAAAATTTGGGTTATAGCTAAGTTCTAAAGATAATAAATAAAAAACGTTGGCTGACTTGAAACCTCCTTCGTCTGAAATGACTTGTTTGCAAATTTTAAAACTAAAGTTAGAACTTCCTTGGTTAGAAAAACTATACGTTAATCTATAACTCCCTTAAGAACAATTTAGGCCATTGTCATTTAGTGTACAGGCATGGAATAACACCATTGACGAGCAAGTGTGATGAAAAAATATAAATCAAAAAATATTTCTGTAAATAGGCACATCGCTCGTAGAACTGATGGTCGATGGGGCCAAAAGGTTCTCGATTAGCGTCCATGAACCGGAAGACGCAGTTAGGTAAGCCTCCAACAAGATGGAGTGACAACCTGGTTAAAGTTACGGGAACGCGTTGGATGCGGATGGCGCAGTACCGATCTGTTTAGCGAGCCTTGACGCGGGCCTATGTTCACAAGTGGACGTCTTTCAGCTGAAAATGATGATGACGATGAAGTAAGCCGTTAAGGACTCTTTTACAAGTCATTTTTTTTACCAGCGCTTTCAGAAAGACCATGATTGCCAAGAAGAATGCGCCGCAAGAAACTCGGCACTAAGTATTTTTTTTCTAAAACAGATTACAAGTTGTTCCCGAAATCCCCGAAATACATTAGATTTGATGTAAAACTGTATTTCATTCACAATAACGTTACGAGTAACGTAACGTTTTTGAATAAAATATCGTATTTTACGTTGTTTCGAGACAATCCCGACGTTATTTCGTCTAGAGCGACCAAAATGCATTATTGCTTTTTCCATGTGATTTATGGTTATTGCTAAGCTGTGTCAGTGAATTGTGAAGTAGATTGCATAGTTTATTATTGAGACTGTCGCAGGTTTTACAGCAAAGATAAAGTCAAGTGTAAAAATATGGGTGCATACAACTTGCTCATAAATATGTCCCATAGCAGCTCTTTATGTCGTCAAATTAAGGCATCGGTTCATAATTATGAGAGGATTGAATCGATACATGTTTTTGCACTTGACCTTGCAAGTATTAGGCGGGTCAAACGGGGATGGTGGGATGCTTTAATTTGGATTTTGCGAAGGAATGAAACAGTTGGAAAGAAAAAGGGTGCGGCGTTTGCCCAGAAGTGGAACTACACTAAAGTAAAGTAAAGTGGCTCCACACTATAAAAATAGAAAGTTCTCATTGAACGATTAAATTAATAGCCGTTATCAAACGAAACATCGACGTTTCACAGAATAAAATACTTTTTCGACTGTTCAGCTGAAATTGCAGTAATTTACATTCACGTTTCGACTGTTCCAATCACAGTGTCACGAACTTTTTTAATTAACCTAAAAATACCATTCATGAGCCTCGAGTGCTTTTTGGTCTAGCCAGAAACAGTAATTTATGGAAGTCATGGTCCTAAAGTTTTTATGTACTTAGTTCTTTATACTTGCGGGAATTCATTATGCATAACATAATAATAGTTTATGGTCACATGGTTATTGTCTGCCAAAACAATAATGGATTATTAGCCAAATACCTATCTTGTGATAATTTATTTAGCAAATCTTAAACATAATTCTATATACCTTTATCAATCAACATAGAATCAAGAAGATCCAAAACTTTGTGCCTTTTTGTTCTTAAAATATTGTAATAATCTATTAATTTTACGTTTCTCCTGTCTGTTATTTCTGCCACTCGTTTCTTACTACTCTACTCACTTATTATTGTTTCGATGGTTCAGTGGCTCGCACACCTACGGTAGACTTAATGCGCCTGACGAGGTGGTTCACCTTGTCGGGCGCATTCAGTCTGCCATCATGGGTGCGAGCGCGAGATTTAAGGGTGCGAGTGAAATGTCCAACCCAGGGTCACAAACTATCAAAGATGTTTGGATGTTTAAATATTTAAATATTTGTAAGTAAAACACGCATAATGGAAGAACGGATTTAAATGACGCTTGGGCAAAGATCTAGGTAGATTGAGACAAACAATACACGATACTTAATATCGGTAATAACTTATAAGTTCTCGTGGAATAATATTTTTTCTTTAAACAAAAATAGAGGGCGCTGTCCAAGAACGTTTATTTAAGTACCTCCAGCTTTCAAGATGACGTGTTAACTCCGCCTCCAATCCATAGATGGCGTTGTCCGAGCGAATCTTATTAACTGTTTTCTTGGAATTCTAAAAAAGGCGAAGCGGTGGAATAAAGCTAGTAACGTAATTTTTTTTTTATTTTCAGCTGCTGGTATAAACGAGACGTGTGCGTTCAACGAGCAATGCGAAGACGCGGTGATAAAGACAGAATGCAGGAACGAGCGGTGCGCTTGCCGCTACGAGCTGGTGGCGGAGGTGACCGTCGACGGTGGTGTGGTGTGTCAACGTGAGTACGATGGGCTATGGAGCACGTAAAATGCTTGGTTTGGGACTGTAAGGAATTACGATAGAAATTAATAAGAAAAGGTCGGTTAAAGAGAGTTAAGGAAGAATTTGTCACAGGATTTTTTTTCTAAGAATAAATATATTGTAATGTCCTTAACTATTAATACAAACTAGACAAAATGAATTACAAATATTTTCAAGAAAAAAGTTAGTTAAGTACCTGCTTAATTATTTTATTAAGTAAAAAGTCATAAAAAGCGACGGTAAAGATTTTTGCAGTGGAATTACCTATGATGAAAAATATAATAAAGACAATTTGATGATATTGCTAAATTATAATTGTATGCTGGAGGTTCCAAATTTCGTGGACAAGTAGGATACTATACGATTGTAGAAACTATAGAATGTTTTTTTTTTTCGGAGAAAACATAATCATTTTATTGTTATTATTTTTTTCTGTACTGTTTAAGTTATCAATAAAGAATAATTGTGTTGTATTGTATATTATTCAGGAATAACAAAAATAACTATGATGTAAAATAAAATATTTGAGGTGAAGAAAGTGCTAGCTTTAAGTATAAATTTTTCTTCTTTCTGTTTGAAGCGGAGAAGCAGATCGAGATATCGACGAAAACTTTGGACCCGGCGATGATTGGAGTGCTCGTCGGCATGGCTCTTATGTTTGTCATCATCTGCGTTGTTCTTCGGCTTTTCAGCAGGTACAACAGAATCTATATTTGAACCGAAATGATCAAATTCATCATCATCATCATTTCAGCTATAGGACGGCCACTGCTGGACATAGGCCTCCCTTATTGATACCCAATCATTACAGTTGGAAGCGGCTTGCATCTACTTTGAACCTGCGGCCATTACCAAAACGTCCGTCCATCCCGTTGGTAGAGGTCCCGAGCTGCGCTTGCCAGTCTGTGGTCTCCATTCTAGAACTTTTCGGCCACAACGGCCATCGAAAAATTACTGATTTCCATTTTGATCCAGAAACCAAAGATAACTATAATTAAAAACTGTATTCCCGATAATTTTATTCGAGCCATTTTGTGTTGACCTTCTTTATTGGCTTTGCCTTTTAATACAAATTATTATTCAAGCTAAAAAAATTGGAGTAGCTCAAGGATGTATTCTAAGCCGCACGTTTTAATTGACATATAAAAATTTTGATTGTGATGATTTCAGAGCTCGATGGAGGGAGAACCGGACAATCTTTAACACACCTAATCCGCGACTGATGAACGTGTCATTGCTCCGAGACTCCAAACTGTTACATTCTCAGGTAAGCTAACAAGAACCCTAGGATATAGCAGAGTAGGTACAATTAGGTAGTACAATTGAACCATTTCAATCTTGATTCACCGTGTAACGGGAAAAGGGAGTTGACATTTACCGTTCTTAGAAGCATCAAACTACGTCTGTTTACTCTGCGATTATAAAATAAAATGTACCATTAGCTCTTATGTTGGGGAGTTAAGGTATCGGTACATAATTGAGAGGATTAAATCGATACATATTTTTGCCCTTGACCAAAATATAATAATAAAGCTTGAAAGGCGTCATGAGGCGGAGGATAAGAAAAAGAAGCTAGTTGAATTTCTTTTTTTTACCAGTCTCCTGTAAATTCAGGATTATATGTACCTACTCATACATAAATATCAAAAATAGATTATTAAGAATTTATCAGACATCTAAAATTTTTCTTTTTGTTAAAATAAACAGAGATGTATCGTAACTACTATCTTTTAAATCGAATAACAGGAATTTATCAAATAATTGTAAAACATGTCTGTGTTTAGCCTTTCATAGTGACTGCAAGCTAATTTTCTTTATATCAGGAAGAATATTGAAAAAGTTAAGAGTGAAAATTGAGTTCATAAAAAATAACAAGGCTTGCGGCAACAACGTGGCAAAGTTTTAAATTCTAACTTGACAGCTAAAATTCTGAACAGCGGTTGTAGAAGTTGCCAAGCTCCAGTTATGCTACCTTCATGGAATTATTAGGTCGCGAAGACTCAAACTAAAAAATGGCTTTTTTTTTTGTTAAAACCGTTAGGTTAGAATTCGACGTAGTTTTTTTTCAGTGTGGATTGGGAACTTCACACAAACAATTGAATTGCTTCTCAGGTGTATGCAGGTTCCCTCACGATGTTTTCCTTCACCATAATGCTCATGGTAAATTACAAATTTAAATCAAAAACAAAAGTAAAGTAACGCCGATTCAACAAATTAATCAAAAAAAATTTTTTTTCTTGACAGGATCGTCGCGGGTCGCGCGTAAGCGTCCGCCCGCCATCAAGGCAAGCCAGCCAACAGGAGCTTAGACCCCATTCACCTAGTCCAGGTACTTAAGCCCATAGGTAATACTGTTTTATCCTTTATTATTGCCCTACAATTACTTACAGCTGAAGTTACTGATGCAAAAGTTTCGAACAAAGAAGTTTGTGCAAAATGATGTATTTGTCGTCTTCATGTAGCTTGTTTTTTTAACGTTAAAAAAAAAGCCGTGCATATTGATCTGATGAGAAACTTTTGTATCAATAAGATCATATTGCAAAAAATATTGCTACATATAGAGAACATTGTAATGTACAGTCATTCTTCAGATAGATTGCGTATAAAATATCAAAGAACTGAAAGCGATCACTATGAAAATTAAATCAATTTTTATTGCGGTATGAATTTTGAATATTTAATAAATTTTAAAAAAGCATATTGGATTGTGACACAAAATATTTTCATAAAATAGTATGCATTCCTGATATTACTTAACTCAAAATGCGATACATATTAGTGATGCTGTCTCTTTTTATACAAACAAAATATACAGAGACGGCATGATAGATATCTGTCGCACAAGGCAATGAGAACTTGACATAGACCCCTAAAAATAATTAAATGAGCGATTCAAAATGCTTTTTCCGATTTGGCTACTTTTTATATAAATACAATCGAAATATATTTTTTAATATCCGCTATAAGCATTACTACCAAAGCAATTAATCAACTTACTGTCTATAAAATTAAAGCAAAGCGACTTTCAGTGGTAAGTCGGCCTTTGTATGCAACGATTTCTGCAAAAATCTCAATCATACCTAACACACAGTAAATGACATCATCCAGAAACAAATCAATTATTATGATTAAGTGGTCATTATTTTGTTACTCCATGTTCATTTAATTTGACGATAGGTTTGCTTAAAGTATCTTTCATCCTAATTTAAAAACAGTATTGTTATAATTATGTTTCATGTTTCACATTACATTTTATTCTCGTTTACTTCATATTGCCTTCATGAAGCGAATATTTTTGAGTAAAATATGTTTCTGGATGATATCTCGCTACACTTACCTCTTTCCTATCATAACAATGCTAACATTCATGATTTATTTCATCTACCAACAGCACGCCATCACCAAAGCCATCAGCTTCACCGAAAACCCTCAGGTTATTTTGAGTCTATTACATTTTACTTTATTTCCGACCAGAACCATCACCGTAGAAGTTGATCCTTTGACGCCTTGCAAATTTTAAAAGACGATGCTCTTGAAAATTAAATACATTGGGGTTTATGTACGAGACGGTTGCTAAATGTAGCACAGTTAATTCTAAGTTAATTATGCTAGAGACAAGTTTATTTACATGTTTACCTTACTATTAATAAAATTAAATATATTTCTTTAGCTAAATACTATTTGGCGTTGAATTACAGCACCGTGTATTAAAATTATCACATAACTATTTTTAGAACCGTCTCAGTGAGTTTGAAAACGATCATTGTTGTTGAATACGGAGTCTAAAAGTTAAATCAGAAAAAAAAACCTCAAACTTGTACTTCAAGTGGTTTCAATAAACCACCTTGTATGAAACGTAGAACTGTAACCTTCACAATACCGCCAAGCTTTATAATGCGTGCTGATTCTAAAATAGCATATTTGATAAAAATGCTATTGCTAATATACATATTTTATAATATAAGCATGGTGCTAGCAAACAAAGACTTGCTTTGAGAATGCTTGCCAGGCCAAGCTAAATCTTAATGTAAATAATTATCTTCTACTTCATCACATTAGAATAACACAAATCATAGCACGGCATTTACAGTCATTGAGAATATATACGACGTACCTTACCCTTGTTTTGTTACCAGAAAACAGCTAGTATTTATTATTTCAAAACAAAACATGTTATACCTCCTTAAATTTTCTACAGATATATGCATGATAAAATAATTCTTGTAGTAATCGTATATGGTAGGATGCCGAAATTAAGTAATTTTCTGATCAAACATGATGTATTCTAACTTCTTCACTTCGGAATGACAAGGATATAACTATTAGTAATAGAATTTCGATTTCTATTTCAAACTGTCCATTTACAAACCTTGAACCATTAAGTAAATAAAAGAGAAACACAGCATGTTAGTTATTTTTGAAACATGCGTTGAGTTTGGCTCAAAGCATGCCTTGGCTGACTGCAATTAGACAAAAATGGTCTAGAACTGGAACTCCTATTACTTGGATCAACTTTTCTGTGTTCGTAAAAAACAAAAGTCAATTCAAAACTAAATTTTAGATCCAAACTTTTAAATGATCTTATGGATCCAATTTTTGGGATTTTGGCATTCAGAGACCAAATTCTAGGTTTGTGTTTGATTAATGTTCGTGAAATTTATTTTCAGGGTCCCGTCGTGGATCGAGAGCGAGCAGTGGGCATTCAGCGACCTCCCTGAGGTCCGCTACTCTAAGGTCCCCAACCACACCAGGACCAACATCAGTGACCGTCGAAATTAGACCTCCAGATGCGTAAAACGGTCACAATGTTAATCAAACTAAAGTACCTAATAAAGTGAAATGTAAAACTAAGATAGACAAAACGGTATCTAAGGATAACAAAATTGAATGTAACGTATTTCTTAATTGAGATGCTTTTAATGTATTTTTTAATACAGCAAATTCTATAGCACATGCTAAAAATGTAATGTGAAAATTCAGTCCAAATGTTTACAATATTTGTGATAATATTTACCGATCGTTTAACATTAAAAATTAGGCTTACACTCATCAAACTAAAGACTTTACTCTTAGCAATAATAAAATAATCGTGCACTATAATTGTATCTATACGACAGCCACTTAAAAAGTGCCTATAAATCAAAAAGCATAAAGTTTGTCTCTCATAAAGGATAAAGTTATAAATTAAGCTAAATTATGAAATGCAGATTTATATGTAATCAGTTCAGTAAAAACTAGATAAAAACATAACCACGTTCAAGTAAACAGTTTGATTTCAAGCTCCAGTTAATTCACCTTAGGTCTATGGCACAATCTAACAATATAACTAGTAATAAGTTTAGTTTTAAATTTTAGCTTTTTTAGCGTTAGAACGATCGCTTTTTGCCAATATTTGTAGTGTCATAGTCAAATTAGTCTATTATTAAAACATAACCAAGTTCTATCGATAATTTAAATTTTGTCTTCATTTGGATTTCTTGTCAGTGATGCTAGATTTTGTGATTCTATGCCTTAGGGTTATAGCTTACTACTGTAATAAGATACCGTAGGCGATGTAGAAGTAAATATTTATTTACGGGACCATCTCCTGGAAAAGGAATGTTCTGACTTTCGAATTAGGGTGGATTAGCGTAGAGATGGGAGCTTCTGATCGCTTTCTACATCTGTAACTACTGTAAGATTAAACCTAGTCTTAATACTATTAATTTCAAAGATGAATGTCGCTTTTTCTTTAATCGAGAGAGAAAGAGAGTTGTGAATCGAAATAAAGTTAATCTTGGTTAATTTAACTTCTTGTATTTTATCATAATAGTATGTGTAAATCGGGGAAATTTACACATTTTTAGAAAATACATGCACTTTGACGCTTCGACCAAATATAGGTAAATGCAAACGCACAAACGTCTTCATAAACATATTAGACGTTCCATCATCTCGTATTATTAACAAAAAACGTGTGTTTCAATTGAAAGCAATCGTAAAACATCTTAAACATAATAATATGGAATCTATATCTCAATTAAGGGGAAAAATTGACATATGATTCCATATTTTTGTAATTCTGCATGTTTTGATAATGCAAATAATTTATGGAGTAAGCTATCCTATCCAATAAAATGTGCTCACATCATAAAAGTAATATTTCGAACACTGTTCTAGTTATATACCTACTGAAATTATGCTGTAATTTAAATATATAAACTTTTATTAAAACCTATACATATGTATTTGATTTTCGATTTTTGCTTTCTGTTCCGACATTCTAAGGCGTCCATTTTTTCTCTTACTATCAAATTTTTACTACCAGATTTTACGAATTTTTTTTGATTTTTTTTTTTACGAATTTTAAGTACCTATTTTTTTTTAGACGACCAGATGGCCTAGTAGGTAGAAAACCTGACTACGAAGCTTGAGGTCCCGGGTTCGATTCCCGCGTCGGGGCAGATATTTGTATGAATAATACGAATATTTTGTTCTCGGGGTCTTGGGTGTTTAATATGTATTTAAGTATGTATCTATCTATATAAGTATGACGACCAGTTACGAGTTATGACGACCAGATGGCCTAGTGGTTAGAGAACCTGACTATGAAGCTTGAGGTCCCGGGTTCGATTCCCGTGTCGGGGCAGATATTTGTATGAAAAATACGAATGTTTGTTCTCGGGTCTTGGGTGTTTAATATGTACATATTTAAGTATGTATCTATCTATATAAGTATGTTTTTCCGTTGCCTAGTACCCATAACACAAGCTTTCCTAGCTTACTTTGGGACTGGGTCAATTGGTGTCAATTGTCCCGTGATATTTATTATTTTATTTTATTTATTTTTAAGTATGTTTTATCCGTTGCCTTGTACCCATAACACAAGCTATGCTTAGCTTACTTTGGGACTAGTTCAATTGGTGTGAATTGTCCCGTGATATTTATTTATTTATTTATTTATTTTGCTTATCATTCCATGTGACACAAAATCTACAGTTGGACTCTTTACTTGCTATTGATTTTTTTTGTTTATCCCTTTTCCCTGGTTCGTTGGTTCTTTATTATTAAAGAATTATTGTACAATAAATGTCGTAGAAAATTATAGTTTGTTCTGGTATCGAACTAAACTGCATCCGCCATGTTTTCCGAGATACATTATTAGATTTACGCATTCTCTCATGCCTGTTTCTCGACTCTTTGATAAGTTTCTGATATCTGTAATGCCGTCTCTGTTTATTTATAGAAAATAGACAGAGATAGTTAGTCACAAAATCATCAGTAAGTTATCAGACAGCTTTCGACCGCTTCTGTGAATTTTACACTGAACAGCTGTCTCAAGTGCTTTCCAGAACGATGTTTTTTCGACAAGTCTTAAGATAGGCGCTTTGCTCGGGGTTTCACTATGGGGTCGAATCAGGAATGAAAAGATCCGTGGAAGATAAAGGGTCACCGACATAGCTAATTGCATTAGCTCGTTGAATGAAATGGCAATGAGCAGACCACACAGCATGCAGAACAAAATATGGCCGTTGGGGCTGATAAGTTCTCGAGTGAAGACCATGGAGTGGCAAGCGCAGCGTGGGACGTCTACTAACGAGATAGACGGAATGATTTGGATAAGGCCGCAGGTTTAAGGTCGATGCAAACCGTAATAATTGGGTATCAATGGGAGGCCTGTATCTGATGTATCTATAACCCGGCAGTGGACGTCCTACGGCTGAAATGATGATGATGAAAGTTAGACGTAAAAAGATCGTTTTGTCAATGTTTAGACAACACTGTTGTTTCTATCTTAGATTGTTCTGTAACGATATCCTTAAAATGGGTAATGCGTGGAGTTCAGAAAATTAGACGCTATAAACCACAGTAGTAAAATTAATCATGCAAATTGTTTGGGTAATTTTCGTGTCGCCACGGAATTTTTTGTAGTCATTCGTTTTGTAAAGTTATTATGCCAGTCTTTATACATCCCACTGCAGGGCACACGACTCCGAATGAGAGGGCTTGGGTTGTTGTTCCCGCGCGGGCCCAGTGCGGATTGGGAACTTCACACACATCATCTAATTTCTTGGCAGCTGTGTGCAGGTTTTCTCACGATGTTGTCCTTCATCGTCAAGCTCACGGTAAATTTAAAATGCAATTTTGCACATAAGTTCCAAGAAACTCGGAGAAGAGAGTCCGGGCTGGAACCCACAACCCTCTGCTTGAGAGGCCATAATAGGTCAACCCACTACGCTTACTTACATGATTTACTTGTACGTTTGACTACTACACTGACTTGGTTTCAACTTTTTGGTCTCCACCCGTCTAACATGAGGCGTCTAGGGCTGTCTTGTCGATGCAACTAATCTAATAATAATAATGCAGAGCCCTGACGCAAGGAGGCGCGGATCCAGGCTCAATTAAGCCCAATTCTAACTTCAAATATCACTTTTACATATCACTTTTCTGTAATAAACTGGTGACATGAGCTAAGTTTGCCCCTCCCTAAACCAAATCCTTCCGCACCATGTAGGAATAAAATCCTTTGTGACGGAGAGAGAAGTTACATTGATGTTAGCGACATCTATTGGTGTTTTACAACAATGAAACAAGACCAAAACAAAATGAAAGTGAAGCGTACCTACAGAAATTTCGAGTAGGCACGGCCAGTTCGGCTTTAGTTCCAAGAAATTATCCTAGATGGCGGGCATTAAAGAATAACAAAAATAATAGGTATGTAAAGTAATCATTATGGCTATAAATAAATAAAAGTTCTCCGAATTACAACATAATTTTTAAACAGGTAATAATTATAAAAAATAATTAAATTTTAAGTTGCTTTAAAAAAAAACAATTGAGTTATCAAACAACTTTAGTGATGTCACATCTCTCTATGTGCCGTTCAAATTTACGGCAAATCACGTTTTGACAGCTTATAAAAAGCGCATCTATAGGCTGGTGGTGTCAAAAATCCCATTATCTTATCATACAAGATTTCATACATATATTTACACCCCAAATTTAAATGTGTGGAGTACAGGAACTTTTTAAATGAAAATGGAATTTAACGAAGTACAAATACATACACATCCCAGCCTACATAATTTCCACTGGTAAGTCACAGGCCTCCTCTTAGGATAAGAGGGCTTGAGCCGTAGTTACCACGCGAGCCCTGTTCAGAACTTTTTTCACACAACTGCATTTCTTTGACGTTGTGTTTAAGTTTCTCCTGATACATTTTCCTTCACGATATACCTAGCTCAAATGAAATCCGCGCAAGAACTAAAGTCACGGACATAGCTTGAAGAATCGCCAGATTTAAGTGGCAGTGAGCAGGGCACATCGCTCGTAGAATTAACGGCCGATGGGGCTGAAAGGTTCTCGAGTGGCGTCCGCAGACTGGTAGACGCAGTGTAGGTAGGCCTCCAACAAGATGGAGCGACAATCTGGTTAAGGTTGCGGGAACGCGTCGGATACGGATGGCGCAGGACCGATCTGTTTGGCGAGCCTTGAAGGAGGCCTATGTTCAGTAGTGGACGTCTTTCGCTGAAATGATGATGGTAATAGCTCAAATGTAGTTTCGCACATAAACTTCGAAGGACTCGAGAGGTGCGAGTCTGGGCTCAAACCTGCGAACATCTGTTTGTGAAGCCATAGGTCAAACTACTAGCACCTCCTACCACCATCACAACTACCACCACCCACCACCTGCAACGTCTTAGTATAAATAAAAGAGCATAAAGAAGTATTAAGTTATTCAGCAATATCGTGCTACATCCGACAAAAACGGTGACGTTTCACCGTTCAGTTTGCAGAACAAATACGGGCCAATGTTACTTATTCCCTTGCCCAACGTTACATGCAAAAATCACGGACAAGAAAAGACGGGCTGAAGTCAACAGCAAATAATTTCGGGCCTCGATCCACATAATGTAGTACAACCTACATACTAGGTCAGTAGTGATGCGCCATTGTGAGTATTGGTTATCCTCAGTCAAAAGCTGTAAATACAGCTGCCTCTTGTGTAGATTATAGGGAAATTCAAAAGACCTGAAGCTTTATTATCTAACGCATTTCGAACCACAATTTGTTTTCACCACTTATTTCTGTCAGAAAGCGATAGAAAATGTCGTGATCCGAGTCGTGTCGTGTGAGTTCAGAGTGTTAGATAATGCGGGAGATTCAATTTGTAGCATTCGAACATGGCGGATGTAGACAGTATCTAATTTTGGTATTTCTGTTTCTTTGGCTAGTTGAAGTATAATTTTGATAGTGTTTTATGCGGCGATTAACCTTAATTAACAGTGATCACAAAATTCTATATTGCTCTCGTGTCTGACATTTTTTAATGCGCAAGTTGTTTCTACGTGGTTTCTGGAATTTTTCTATCAAGTTGCAGAAACTACAATCACCGTACAACGTCGCTCCCAAGAGAGCTTACTTCGACACTGGCGAAATTGTCCTACCATTAAAGTGGGACAGAAGCCATATTTTTAAAAAAAGAAGAAGAAGTAGATAATGCGGACTCGGATATGAGAGTTGACTGTTGGAACCTTTTGGTGAGGTTTAGAGTCACTGCGCTCGGAGTTTTTTTGCGCGGCAGAAAATTTGCCGAATAACTAGTCACTGAAATAGCTCGAGCAATATGTAAATTGAAGTGACAATGGGGAAGCGACATCGCTCGAAGAAGAGATAACCGTTAGAAGAACGCTCTTGAGTTGCGACCAGGATTTGGAAAACGTGGCGTTGGTGGTTGTGACTAACTAGGTTAACTGACGAATTGCATAGTTTTCGCGGGATTGTGATAAATAAATTTTTCGCCGACGAAGACGCATGCAACAGGTAATATTCAACAAGCAATCCAAAATGTAGGTAAATGTTTTCCGTCAATACGGAGGTACAAAAACTTGTAAATTTGTTGGTGAATTATGCAAAGCTGATCTTGATCTACCTATTAAAATTAGTTCAAATACTTGTTAAATGATGTTTAATAATAAAAAAACGTATCGATATCTATGACACGCTCCGTAAAAACCGCACGCAAGACAGTGACAGCTATTCCTCGTACAAAACAAGGCAGCCTAAGGATTATATTGATGGCCAGTGTTAAGTAAATACATTCCAAATAATCGCTCTAAATCACTTTGTATTCATTCTCATACTCCAAATCCTCTTGCAATCACTAGCGCGTAGTGCGAGCAAACAACACTGAGCAAACAAGCCGCGAGCTCTGGGAAAGAAGCTTAAGAATAAACAGCGAACTAGGACAGCCTGCTGAGGTCGACTGAGGTTGACTGAGGTCGTGAGGTTTTGAGCAGTACAACACTATTGTACGGTTGCAACAAAAACGGTGTTATTGTGGATGTAAGGGGAACTGGATGAAGGTCGGTATGCACTAGTCTGATTATTACCTAAGTTCTAGTAAATTTTCGTACCAGTAATGTATGCACACAAAGAGGACAATAGATCTGTATTCATCATCATCATATCAGCTAAAAGATGTCTACTGTTGGAAAAAGACCTCCCAAAGGTGTTCCGTAAAGATCGGTTGGTTTTTGTGACCTTTACCAGAATGTCGGTCCATCTTGTCGAAGCCTACCTACACCATTTCACCTGGATTGCGTAACCGCAATCCACTCTAACAGACAGCAGCAGCGGCAGTGGTAACCCACTCTAGAAACGCACTGTGCTACCGGTTGTTGGTTCAACGAGCAATGTGCCCTGCCTACTGCCACTTTAGTTTATAATAAAATATAGTTATTATCAGGGCCGGAATAACAATATTGGGGCGCCCATGCAATGCAATATTCGGGCTTTCAATTAAATATCAACCGCACGAGAAGTCAAATCAAATCAACTGGTAGCATGCATGGAAAACTAGCAAGGATACTAGTTATTGTCATCGAAGACATAATTTTTGTAATTAAAATTTTACTTCGAAACCTTTTTAATTTCTTTGTTGAGCGCGCGGGGCCCTATGGCGATGCGGGGCCCCTAGGCAGTGCCTACTCTGTCTAATGGTTAATCTGGCCCTGGTTATTGTATTGGTGTAATCTTTCGCGATTTTCACTCAAAGTTGTTATTATACCTGGGTTTCAAATGCGACCATTTATTGTTTAAATTACTTACTTCCAAGTAACAGTTCATTACAGTGGCAGTGGTCACGAGTAGACTGAAACGCGAGTTTTTCGAACTATCTCTCAGAGTAAAAGGGGCTTGGCTTTAGTTCCCAAGCGGGCCCAGTTACGGTTTTAAACTTCACACGCACCATTGAAACTCCTCGCAGTTTTAGCCAGCTTTGCTCACGCTACTTTTCTACACCGTACCTAAAGCCCATGGTAATGGAGGGTGGGCAAATTGGTCTATATGACCCATAAAGACAAGTGATATGTCACTGAATAGCTTATTCTTAGTTCTTAAACTCTTACGATGGTAGAAAATCCCAAATCTTTGTGTGAAAAAGTTATCACTGCAATAAAAGTAGTTTGAGTTGAAACTATTATGTAGGTTTTTCGATACTATGTATGTTCCTGTATCGCAGATCCTGTATTAGATTATGAAGGTTTTGTAATTGTCGATGATTTTGTGTTATAATTTTTTTTATGCGTTTTCATATGTTTTTTATCTTGCCACAACTTTTTTTACACAGCGATTTGAAATCTCCCGCTGCACAAAAAGTTGTAGAATATGAAATCCTCATTTCAAATGTAATTTCGCACATAAATTCCGAAAAACCCAGATTTGCGGGGATACAAACCCGGCAACCCTCTGCTTTAAGGGCCAAAGCTACCACTAGACTGCTACGACTTTACACGACGCACAATTAGCGCAAAAAATCCTTTATCAAGGCTATTAAATTCTCATCGTCCTTATAATAGGACATTGTTAACATCGACTTTTTGCGCTCTGGGGCTTAGCTGCAAATATGACGGGCTTGGAACGGGCACATAGTTTACCCTGCTTAACTCTGGCCATTCATCGTGTCGACAGTCGAGGTTAACAACTACCTATACAGTAGGTACACAGTAACTGCGTATCCATAAGGGTGATGTTCGAAAAGTGGATCAACCGACTTCAAACTCGAAAAAAGGAGGAGGATCTCAATTGAAGACGTGAGTGGATGAAGGGGGTATGTCGCATTTTTTTCATTATCGGTTTTATGCCATAAATGAAGGTTTTAAGTCATAATGCATCACCCAAAGCCTTCAGTTCTCATGTTTTTAAACTATAACAGCTTTAAACCCAGTGTATGAAGGAACTATGTACAAGAATAAGTTACGTTCTTCGTGAATGAACGTGCTAAGGGCACATGACTCTAGAAGTGGTTAGCAGTTTGCGAGTGAATGTAACAGAAGGAAGTGTTATGTACATACGCACTTAGCTCCTTCATCCATGTTATGAGACAAACTTTTATTTTATCTTATTCTGACATATCCGATATCCCAAGAAAAGAAATAAAACATTAGGGATCAGCTGAAATTTATAACCTCTGAATGCATGTATTTTTACGAAGAAATTCTACTAAATCAAAAAATCTTGTTACAATAAACACTTTCATTTATTTAACTTCATTTCTTTGCAGAACAGCTTAAAGGAGAAAGAAGGGGTTATGTACTTTTTTTTTATATAAAAAAATGTTATTTTAAAGCATTTATTAAGAAAATCAATAGATCAGGCTATTTAGTTGATTTTTATAAAAGAAACAATACCCTATTCGATTTAAAAACAAAATTACAACGTAAAAACCTTTAACTGCGATTTACTCGAAATAATGTTTTTGTGACATACCCCCTTCATCCACTCATGTCTTCAATTCGTCTGTATGTTTTTTTAGTTATCAGTATCAAGGTTAATTACATAAGGCGTTTGCTACGGGATCAAAATAAAATTCAAAATAAAAAAAAAAGTCAAAGTGGTTCTTTTATTTGACATTTTACTCTAACAACGCTTACGGAAAGATCATGATTTCATGATTGCCAAGAAGAAAGAAACTGACAAAAAACAGTTTTTTTTTTAAATATAATTTTATACGAATAAAATAAATCCTTAATTAATACTTATTCCAAAGGCATCCACGGACTGGAAGACGCAGCGTAGGTAGATACACAACAAGCCTCCAACAAGATAGAGCGACGACCTGGTTAAATGGTTATAAACGTGATTTTATTTGCCGTTTTTATAGATAATGGTACGGAACCCTTCGTGCACGAATCCGACTCGCACTTGGCTGGTTTTTTTGGTATTGGTATGGTACCTCTCGCTGGGTGGATATCATTGAGTTTTGAGACATCCTGTTTATACACCACCAACCACAATAATAGGTAACTAAACCGCACGTTTAACTGTTACTTCGTTTGTCCGTACGTATTACTGTTAATTAAAGTTGAAACGTATCGACAATTGGACTAACGTTTAGTCTCCAAGGTACACCCATAGAAACCCGATCCCTACGGTACCTACAGTCAATCGTTATTCAGCCTCTATTAGCCAATGAACGTTAAGGGTTAAAACCGTACGTGTTTTGCCCTCAGATAATGGTTAACGTTAGTTGGTGGAATCGTCCGGAGTTATTGATATTGTTTTGTTTCAGTTCGAATTTTGAAACTTTTTCTTCTCCAGCCTGTAAACTTCCGACTTCTAGATACATCTCTCCGGACGAGTTGTAGTTCCCGAATTGTAGCCCAAGTATTGGGAACTTTCACTTACCTTTGAACTGCTTTGCAGGTGTATACAGTTTCCTGGATGCTATTCGAACAGGTTATGGCAAATTTCAAATCTCATTTTGCATATCATAATAATAGTCCGAAAAACTACATTTCAATATTCGTACCTTTAATTACTTACGTCTTATGATATTCGGTCCTTTGAAATTCATAGCGATGTGCCGAGTACGGCTTGACTCGAGTCAGACTCGATTCCTGCTTAGGACTCGCCTACTCGAGTACAAAAATATTTTGATTCGAGTACGCCAGAATCGATTCGGTACTCGAGTCTGAGAGAATCGGTTTCGTACTCGCTCACTCGATTCTATTATGCGAGTACAACTGACTCGAGTCTAGTATTCGAGTCAGATAGACTCGCTTGAATTAAATCTATTTTTACTTAAGCAATGAATGAATACTATGCTGTTTGAAGATACTCCTTTTCGATTTTTCCTTTTTGTTATAAAATTGGTAACGGACTTGATTTCTGAACTCGAATTTCTTGACTCGAGTAAACATTCGAATAGATACCAAACATAGACTCGAGTAGGTCTTCACTAGACTCGAATCGCGGAATCGAGTCAGGATTCGAATAACATATTAACTGACTCGAGTCGCGGAATCGAGTCAGGATTCGAATACCACATAAAATGACTCGAGTCGACTCGATCCTTCAAAACAGCGACTCGGCACATCACTAAATTCAGTATTATAACGAGTACCTTCTTCGCAGTAAATGAAATCCAGGAAGTAGTTTTTGGGAATTCCTATGACAATTTAAAATAATCCCGATTTTGATTCAATTGCGTAAAGGTTAGTCATCACGGCCTATAACATCCCAGTTCTGGGCACAGGCCTTTCTGAATGAGAGGGCTTGAGCCGTAGTTCCCACTCGGGCTCCGCAAGTGTATGAAGGTCTCCTTGACGAAAGAATTTCGCACATAAATTCAGAAAAACGCAGAGGTTCGAGCCCGGGTTTACCTACAACTCTGCTTGAGAGGCGATTAAGTCAAACCACTAAGCTATCACGGTTCAAGTCAAAGATTTTTTTTACATTAAACTGATCCGTGATTGACCACTATCTCACCTGATGAAAAGTGTAGATGATGAGGCCAAAGGTGTACCTCACTGGTTCAGTAACAGCCTTATTCACTCTAGCCTTGAAGAGCCCTAGGTTGTATTTATCTGGAAATACAGACGACGGGAGAAATACAGATTAAAGATTAGTCATAGAAATAAAATAAAATTAGAAACTAAAAAGGGTCCCCGTACTAGTAAAGCGCTTTTTACCTCATCTTAGGAAAGCAACCAGATTGTTTTTTTTTTTTTTTTTAGTTTATTTACTCATATAATAGATTTCTACATTTTTAACATTCTTAGCCACTGTTAAAAACCATAACTGGTTTATGTAACAGTTGGCGAGATCGCGCGGTTCGGTCCGCGCTTACAATAATATTAAATGTTAAAATTAAGTATAAATGTACAAAATAAATGTAGGGCGCGCCGGCGCCGCAGGCCAGCCCCGCCCGGCCTGCCCGCAGCTAGGAAAGATCCGCCACTGCGCCCCTATAAAATAGCTCTTACATAGTTTTTTACATTTGACTCTTTCGTATTTACAATCTGACATTTGAACACATGACATGTTTGATTTGACATGTTGAACTATTAGACTGATTATATATCAATTTCCCAGAATCGTTCTTTCCTAGTAGCAAAATTTCCATTCGCATTTTTCTCAGTATGGTTTTTTACTGAAGCTTATTTTCACAATCCGGTTTTTTTCCAATTTTAATCGACACAGAAACATAGGTAGGTTTAGCACACAGAAGAAGCTCCTCGGGAGCGGAGCTCCGTCCACACTGTTTCTGTGTCAATTCGAGTTGGGAAAAAGAAATAAAAACCGGCCAAGAGCGTGTCGGACACGCCCAAGGTAAGGTTCCGTAGCCATTACGAAAAAACCAAGTAATATTTTTCTAAGGATTTCATATGTGTACGGAATCATCCAAGTTTAGGTATGTTTTATACCTTAGGCTACTATTTACTCTTAAACTACAAATAATTTCCAAGCAATCTTAGCCGCTATAATTTTTCTAATAAATTTGATATATTTACTACCCTTCTGAATTTTTTCAAATTTTTCCACCCAACAGTTTAGAATTTAGAGGGGGGGACGGCCAATTTTAATGAAAATTTTCACTTTAAAGTTGAATATTTCGCAAACAGAAAACTGAATAGAAAAATCATGTTAGCAACCCCACAATGATTTCAAAAGACCTATCCAACGATACCCCACACTATAGGGTTAGCCGAGAAAAAAAATCACCCCCACTTTATGTCTATGGGAGGTACCCTAAAAAATTTTTTTTACTTTTTTTTATTCAATCACTTTGTCGGCGTGACTGATATATATATTGATGCCAAATTACAGCTTTCTAGTACTAACAGTCTCTGAGCTTAGCCGCGGACAGACAGACAGACAGACGGACAGACATGGCGAAACTATAAGGGTTCCTAGTTGACTACGGAACCCTAAAAAGCACTACTGTGAAAACAACCTTCAGTAAAAACTACAGTGAGAAAAATAGCATTGGGAAAAATGCGAATGGAAATTTTGCTACAAGGAAATAAAGATTCTGAAAAATTGATCTAACCAGTCAACTGTTATTGTTCTACAATACTACGAAATGCGTAACTTATAAGGTAATAACGAAATTAGTATTCAAATTGCAACCAGGCACTGTAATTTATGCATTGCAATGAATATTTCATGGTTCGTATAGCCCTGAAGCGGACACTATTTATTATATTCGATATAATTACACATTCTCATTATAATTCAGGTATTCTTATGCATTGGACCGTGCAAATGCCAAACGATGGTTAATTTAGGTAAAACTTTGATTGTGATATAAAAACACTCGTTGTGTTAAAACTGCCGTGAGACCGAGTCGTTTGCCCGAGTTTCATAAATGCCATAATTGTCGTTTTCCATATTTGTCATTTGACATAGTTTAATTTATTTCTGAAACAGTGTTTTTTGTTGTTTTAAAAAAAATATTATACAAAAATTAACGTAACCTACTGGTATCTATAAGATGGCAAAAAAATCCAGTAAAATTAAAGAAAAAGGAATGAAGGAAAGTAGACATTTTATTCGTCATATCAAAACATTTCAAAGATAATAAAGATAAAGATGCTCCAAGCTCTGCCTTCTGCCAATATTGGTACTTTATTAGACCCCATTACTTTATCGTTTGCGATTAGCCTGCGTCTAGGTCTTAATGTCACCCAACCCCATAGATGCCGTTGTGGAGAACCTGTAGATTCTCTAGGCTATCATGGCCTCTCCTGCTAGAGAAGCGCAGGCCGCATCTCTCGTCACGCCTCTCTGAACGACCTGCTCCGGAGAGCCCTTGCCACCGCCAACGTGCCGGCTACCCTAGAGCCGAACGGTATCGCACGTGACGACGGCAAGAGGCCCGGCGGCATGTCGCTTATTCCTTGGAGGCAGGAGGCAGGGCAGGAGTCTCGTTTGGGATGCGACCTGCGTCGATACGGTGGCACCTTCTCACGTTGCTACCACTTCAGTCCGAGCAGGTGCGGCGGCCACTGCGGCTAAACACCTTAAACGGTGCAAATATATATAATATATATATATATATATATATAATATGTATTTGCACCGTTTGGAGTAGAAACTCTAGGCGCATGGGGTCCAGGCGTGAAGGAACTCGCAAAAGAGATTTCTTCGCGCCTGGTAGAAACGACTGGTGACCAGAAGGCAGGTGGCTATTTCCGGCAACGATTAAGCCTGGCTATTCAGCGCGGTAACGCTGCCTGCCTTCTGGATACTATGCCGTCGGGTGACATCCTAAAAGATATTTTTTATTTATAAATTTTTAGTTTTAGGTTCAGTTTTATTTTCCTTTAATTATAAATTGTACATACTTTAGATTATTACTACTTCTGTATTTTGTTCAATAATTTTTTTTATTTATCCAGGACTAAAAAATCTTGCGAACGGCGCTGATCTTCCTTTGGAAACATCACGTCATCCATCCATTGAAAAAAAACAACAAACGTGCACAAAATGCACGCTTTTATCTCTATATTATTTCATAGCAAACGTTGTTATAGCAGATGAAATTCGGGCAAATGAATTCCTGCCAAGTAAAGGTAAACAAAGACAAACATAATTACTAAAATAATAAACATGTGTCACTCACGTATTAGTTAATTTAAGCCAATTAGTCAATTTGTGTTTCGAACCAATCTGTGGTCCTTTTTCAGGGTTGGTTCGAACCTAAACTGTAAATATGGAAAACTCCTTTCTTTGGTTATCTTTGGTCACTAAAGTGGAAGTAACTTAGTGACAAACTGTCAAGAACTATTTTGCTAAAATAAGACCTTGATTACTATACGCGAGGCGTTGTAAATGCAAATACAGTTATCATCGTTCATCGACAATTTCCTTTCATACTTCGTTTTCCAGTTTTCTTTAACGAAAGACGTCAAAACACACTAAACATTGGCAATGTTATTATCTGATGGACTGAGCCACAATTTTTTTTAAACTAAACTAAACGAACAAAACGAACGAGCATCAACCCATCGACTTTGGTATTGTTCACCAAAGGTTTGTCTTTAGGTCAATACTTGTACAGACGTTATATTATTATTCTAAGTCTACATAATCCGAATAAGCAGAATTCCTTAGGAAGCTTAGGTCCCTAGACCTCTATTAGGGAAAATTCTACAAGCAAAGAAACTACGATTACTATTAAAACGGTCTACCTCTTTACTGATTGAAACACGATTCGAGATCACAAAAAGGCAATTTAGGCAAAAAAAGGAAATCCCTGATAAAGGAATTCAATATGGCCACATTTGTGATGGCACGTAGATATATGTCATCCTGATTGGTATCCCTTGAAACATAAATTTGAAGTGACGATGCGAGATGGGATGCGAATAGATTTGTCGAAAAAGAGTAGTAATTTAGTAAATAAAAAGTTTTACCAAAAAGTCAAAGAACGACAAGAAGTATAACTTTTGAGACATGTAGAAAATTAAATAACTTAGCATTTTAGGTAGGAATAACTTAGACAATTGACATCAATATTTACTATCAATGAAGATTTGAAATCGGCTTGCAGCGCCAATATTTCGTCGCCGATCTGATATACATCTTACTTCATCTTAGGAATGTTTAAGGTGCGAGCGTACCGTTATACCATATTGCATAGTTCCCGCGGCATAGCAATAAAAAATTCTTTACAGACGGAGTCGTGGGCAACCGCTAAACCTCTATAAAAAAACTGCTGTTGGCTGATGGCCAAAATTCAGTATTGAAGGGGCTTTAGAAAAAAAAGATAAAAAAGCCGTAATTCGAAATTAATTTCACCTAAATCCATCAACGGACGCCCCCATGCACACCTACGTAATTCCCAATTACATGTAAAAGGCCACTGGGATTCGCATTACTTTGCCCGCATATCATGGATGCGGATATAATGTAATTTCATAAAAATATGTAATGGATCCAACCCTTTCTCTTGGTAAATTAAATTATCCGGCCGGGTTCGGTTGGGATAGATTCGTGGGTCTCGGGATTACGGGATGCGATGTAAAGAGTTAGTGTTTTAGGAGCACTTGGTACAACTTAAGTTAGGTGGTTATAGGGAACGTGCACATCGATGGTGCTGCCAACTGATGCCATCAATTTGACTGTTTTACCCTGATAAGTTTCTTTTACTGTTGGTCTAAGAGCCGTTGAAGATCGACCTTCACCGATCTGATAACTCGATGAGACATATTTTTTATCAAATATAATTTATAAACAAATATGCCTATGATAACTTGCCTATCGAAAAGTGTTCATAGATTTTTTTTTTGTATTATTGTGGAGTGCCTTTGGCCATACTGAATTAATGAAATTACGAATTACCCCATCGAGTTTGGACTCGTTTGATTCGTCTTGACGAGTACTTTGATCCCAGATGGTAACCAGGGTCTGATGATGGAGCTGGAAGATGGCTAAAGGCACTCCACAATAAAACAAAAAAAAAACTATGAACACTTTTCGATAGGCAAGTTATCATAGGCATATTTGTTTTTAAATTATATTTAATAAAAAATATGTCTCATCGAGTTATCAGATCGGTGAAGGTCGATCTTCCACGTCTCCTCTACTATGTCCGCATAGTGTCTATTCTGTCGCATTAGTGCTGCCGCCTATAGTTACTGCACGTTCCCTATAAGCTGCGGTTATCTTCATCTAATTTATTGAAACAGGCGTTACTTTGCGGAGGTCCAATTAATGAACTGAAACAATTACTTTACCTATTATTTGCTTTGCTTTGTTTAACATTTTGGTAGCATAGGATACGGTTGTGGTATCTAATCTAAATATGAGCTCTGGTTGAGTTCGAAACGCGTCATTGTATAAGTAGTTTGGTGGTGGCGATAGTTGGGTTAGTGTGATTTGTGTGTGTTCGTACAGTGTGGAGGTGGAGGAACGGCATGAACACGCATTTCTTACATAAACGTTACTATCGTAAGTTCGCGGGTGAGCAAAGTAATTGTTTCAGTTCATCATCATCATCATCATCAGTAAAAATGTAACTGTGTTTTATTGTTATTTTTTGGAAATAATTTATTTGTATTTGTATTTGTATTTACTTAAGAGCTGTAGTCCTGTCGGTGGAGTAGTCGCTAAGCCTCTGTTCTTAGAGACAGTCTTTTAAGTTTCTCATACGAGGTAGTCTCCTTTAATAAGCTTAAGAGCCTTAATAAGCTTTTATAAGCCAAGTGATTTCAAACTATGGCCTCTCAGGCAGAGAATCGTGAGGCACGCCCCTCTGAGGTATTGTACAATTAATGGTTAAAATTACATTAAGAAAATATCATCCACCAAGGAGGACCCATTCTGAGAGAAGGTATCGTAAAGAAGCTATTGTATATTCGTAAGTGGAGGTTATAACATTACAGGGAACTGTATAAATACTTACGCACACGCAAGAACGCACGCACACACAAACGCACTCATACACTCACACACTGTGACGATATGAACGCCAGCGGAAAGTGTAAGCATGTAATGGCAACACGAGACTAGTTTTATCGTATTTGAGCTAAATCTTAACAAATCGGGCAGAATTTGATAAGGCTATTTCATTGAATTATCAAAAATTCCAATAGTATTGTTCCTTTGTTAATTCGTTTGTATATTCTTTTTATGATTTTACGAAGCAAGATGGCATAAAACTAGAAAATACCAGCCCCGTATTCCATTCTTCCACTTGTCGCACAAAAGAGCCTACACAAAATCTATATCCAACATAACAGAGATTCTGTCTATCAATAAAAGGGCTGTCGTGGCTTACGGGTACGCCAAAATGTCGGGAAAAAGTTCGTGTTTGGGCGCACTCTATCGGAAATTATGCCTCTATATATGTGCCATCGGTTTCTGGAGACGGGCGCGAGCAAATATAGGGGATACAACTGTTTTAGTTTTACTATATCGTTGGATTCAGACTAGCTTTGACACGCAGCTGCGCCCGCGGTTCTTTTGTTTGCCATAATTTCATATTTATTTATTGGTGCAAGTGGCGAGTTGTTGATCATTTGCGAAGAAATTTAAAGGTGTGCGTGGGTACTACGGCCCTCTGAGAGGAGGCATGTGCCCTGCAGTGGGACATCAGGCTGGGATGATGGGATGATAATGATCCCTGGGAATTATCGCGATAATTTCTATGCAGTCTTGGATGTGATCATAATAAAAGTTTCTAAAAATGTTTGTTAGTCAATCCTGAAATAACGCTTAAACGGACTTAGATGAAATTTAGCGAACAGATAGATAAAGATCTGAATTAAGACATAGACTACTTAATATCTCGATAGTGACTTTTTGTTGGATTATATTTAAATTTTAAACAAGAATAGAGGGCGCTGTCCATAAACACCGAACTTTGAAAATGTTACCGTAAATTTTAGGTCAAATAAGACTTCACTATGTAGTACGATAGTAAAAACGAACCAACTGAATTGTGACTGTATTTGGCACCTTTTCACAGAAAACGTCACAGTGACATCGCATTGCTTGAAAAGGAAAATCATTATGACACTTCCTGTGAAAAAGTTCTATAATGGGCAAGAAATCAAATGGTTCTACTGTACATGTTTTATTTTTCAATATTTGCGCAGACATTAAATTCTATTTATTTTATCTACGCATTTGTTTTGTTCTGAACAATGTTCAGTTCATTGAATTCTTTTCTCATAAATTGCGTGCACGTATAAACTGCTGAAACTAGATTTTGTGAACTGAGTTAGAAATGATATTCCACGCTCACATCGCTTTTTGCGCTAACACATATTATTTATCTAGTTTAATATTCTAATCCAATACTATATAGTTGGATGAAATTCGACATAAAAGATTTGAAGAAAACTTCCCCCGAAAACGAACTTTGAAATGTATTACTTAATATTGTAAAATACGGGTTTAATACTAGGGGCGTTCAATAAAAAGTGAGAGTGAGTATGTTATAAACAACTTTTACTAAATGTAATTTTATTTTTCGACATAGTCACCTTTTAGCATAATACACTTAGTACATCTTTTTTCTAAACTTAAAATTCCATTTTTAAAAAAGGTCTCATCTTGAGTACTTAAAAAATCTTGTACTGCAGTGACTACCGCGTCGTCGTCTTCAAATTTCTGGCCTCTCAGGTATTGTTTCAATCTCGGAAATAAGTAGAAATCACTGGGAGCGAGATCTGGTGAATACGGAGGATGCTTAAGGATATCGAACCCAGCATCACGAATTGCAGCCATTGCAACGGCGGACTTGTGTGCCGGGGCATTGTCCTGGTGGAACAGCACAACTTTCGAGAGTTTACCTCGCCGTTTTTCGCGGATCTCATTGCGCAATGTTGCTATTTGTTTGGCGTATAAAGTGCCCGTAATAGTGGCTCCATGCTCGAGATACTCAATCATTAATACCCCTTTACCATCCCAAAAAACAGAGCCCATGACCTTACCGGCAGATGGGCTCACCTTGAATTTCTTCGGAGTTGGAGATGATGGCCTTTTCCATGTCATAGACTGCAGTTTAATTTCAGGGTCGTAATGATGGAGCCATGTTTCGTCCATTGTTATAAATCGCGCCAAAAAAAGTTCCCGGTCTTGCTGCATCAGGTTCAAAGCTTCTTGACAAATCTCTAGTCTAGTTTGTTTTTGCGTGTCAGTAAGCATTCTTGGTACCCAACGCGCAGATACCTTTTTCATACCCAAGCGTTCATGTAAAATATTATGCACGCTCCCCGTTGAAATCTTTACATTTTCAGCAATAAAACGAACTGTGACACGACGAGCCACCAAAACTGAGTTTTCGACTTTTTTCACAATTTCTTCAGTTACTGCTGTAGTAGGGCGTCCGGAGCGGGGGTCGTCCATTGTCGATGTTCTTCCACGTCTAAATTCGGCGCACCAACGTGCGACTGTCGAATACGGAGGAGCATTAGACCCTAAAGTGTCCCGCAAATCCAAATTGACTTGGTCCGTAGAAAAAATTTGATAACGGCGCGCAGTTCAATTTTCTCCATTTTCGCTAACGTACTCAATAGCATTGCAAAGAAATTAACGTATATTTTTTTAAACAAAAGACAGTTAGTTTTTTTTTTCATAGCAATCAGCTAGATAGATTAGCTTTACCGGCCAGTATTTAATTTCGTAATATTAAAAGAGTTTGCATCTCATTCTCACTTTATATTGAACGCCCCTCGTATAGTAAAAGCAATTTCAGACGTTATATCATTAAATGAAGACAGATAATATTTTTATATTAATTTTGAAAAACATAAGTTAAATATTTTATTGAAGGGTTTTAACGATGTGTGTAACGATAATTTTCGGATAATGTCCATGAACTCAAAAAAATTGGTATTCTATGACCAAACATCACACCACGCGGGGTGTTGATTTGGATTTGTTTTAGATTCATTACTACTTAATTGTTTTGTCCAATGAATTTGAGCCCGATTCATGTCTAACGCACTTAGAATGACCACTGAATTCGCCATTTCTTTCTCCAAAATTCTGTTAGATACGGAATGAATGAGATAACAAGTGCAACCGCAAGTTTAATGCCCGGACGTTAGATAATTATAGCCTTTTAAGTACTCGATTATTGTATTCCAAAAGAAAAACGCAAAATGAAAACGCTAACATAAAATAAAACGATTTTCTTCTCATGCTCGAATTTCCATAACTGAAGGGCACACGGAAAGAACATGTCTAGTCACCTAAGTAATTGTCGGCTGCAGGTACGAAGGAATCTGGCTACTGGTTGCACGCCTTTCCATCAGCCAACACTGGTACTTTTCTGGAGTCCGACACTCTTAGAATTTCTATCTGCCTGCGCCTTGGTGTAGCAGTTTGCGCACCACATAAAATTCCCCTGCGGCTTTGATGTCGACGCGCTGGGACACCACGGCCTTTCATGCCAGAAGAGTGCGGGCCGCTTCTCTAGACAGTCAGCTCTCAATGACATTATCCGTTGCTGTCTTGCCACCGTCAATATGCGTGCGTTACTGGAGCCATCGGGCATCGCCAGAGATGATGGCAAGAGACCAGATGGAATGTCACTGATTCCGTAGAAATTGGGTCGTGTGCTAGTGTGGGACGCTAACTTGCGTAGACACACTAGCTCCGTCCCACGTCAAAGGAACAGCAAATCAAGCTGGTGCAGCAGCAGAGGCGGCGGAGAAACTCAAAGCAAACAAATACAAAGGTCTCGGCTCTGAATACAACTTTCTTCTATTCAGGGTTGAGACCTTAGGTCCGTGGGGTCCCAGCGCAAAAAATGTCTATAAAGACCTTTCAAAACGGCTTTGTGATACCACAGGGGACCGAAGAGCTGGCAGCTTCCTCGCTCAACGTATCAGCATTGCTATACAGCGAGGTAATGCTGCCAGTATCTTCGATTCCATGCCGCGGGAAAACCATTTATTAATTTTATTTAGTTTTTATTTTAGTTAGTTTTATTTTATTTTTAATTATAGTGATAATTTATTTAAAGATAATTGTATTATGTCATGCATTTATTTGTATAGTTTAATACTAACTTTTTTAGTTATAGCGGTTTTTAGTCGTCACGAACAATTACAATGGTAGATACTGTAGACACTGGCCACCGAGACCGTATCGCTGTTTAATAAATTTGAATTTGTCTTCTAGAATTTCAATCAAGAAACGAACAGCGGTCAGCAGACGTAGACGGTCTGGGGAGCCATTCTTCGTTAGGCTGTTTTAACCTCCTGAGGCCACGAAAATATTGTTTCAATGAACTTTAAACTTTATGTCACTTATGAGTGAGTTCGATGTCACATTAGAATTAGTTCTTTATATAGGACTTACTTCTAATGTGATATCGAACTCACTCAAAAGTGATATAAAGTTGAAAGTTCATTGAAACAAAATTTTCGTGAGCCTCAGGAGGATAATGTGTGCTTGTAATTTAGAGTAATTTTTTTAAAGTATGATAAATGGTAAACGTTTTAATAAAGTTACATTCTATGGCATCATTATTTCATGGCAATGCCATAGAAATTAACTTTATTAAAACGTTTATTATTTATCGAACATAAAAAAAATACTGCATATATGGACTCAATTTGTATTAAATGAATATTATATGGGATCAAGGAGCAAAATTAGACAGCTGCCTTATTTTTAATACCTCGCATTTATAAGTTAATCTTTGAGTAACTAAACGCAGTTACATTCTACGGGAGCTGTCATCTAGAAAATAAATGATTGGAAATACTATAGACTAGTTCTTTCAGTGTACCCTTCAACTGTTTTTTTAAGGTTTTTGAACAATACGCATTTACAATTTCCTTTGCCTCCGTATTAAACGCTTTGCAGTCATAAAGACTAACAGAGGTTATCGTTTAAATACTACAGTCCAAGGCGTAAATCCTCCCACGGTGCTGGCTAATAACTAATATTATTTACCCTGGAATTTATGTGAGCCAAGCAAAGCGCAGAAACAACAGCCTTAACACTATTCTAAAAACGCTTTCAATGTCCGATTATGTATAATAACTGTTACACAGAGTCAAGTATACACAAAATACAATTCTCAATCACAGAACACCGGCGTGAAGCAGCAGTAATCCTGCTTGCGTTTCGTACGGTCAGTGAGAGTGCCGGGGGCCCAATACCTCACCCCTTCCCCCTTCCCCTCCCTCACCCTCTTCCCCTGTTCCCTTTCCTTTAGGGCCGACAATGCACTGGCATCGCGTAAAGCGCTGCGGGTGTCTAGGGACAGTGGTGATCATTTAACATCAGGTGACCCACTAGTCAAAAAAAAAAAAGAACAATTAAAAAAAAATCAGTTAGAGAAATAAACCGCCCCGAATAGTACCGTAAACCGGGGTGCCTCTGATCAAATTGGGGCATCTTTGATAGTTTTAAAATGGCTTTAAAGTCGACATTGTCCATTATGAGGTCAGGTAAATGGTTGTCATGGTAGACAAAAAGAAGATCGATGAAGATATCGGCATATGGGAGGTACCCTAAAAAAATTTTTACTAGTTTTTTTTATTTAATCAGTAATCACTTTGTCGGAGTAACTGATATATATATTCATGCCAAATTACAGCTTTCTAGTACTAACAGTCTCTGATCTTAGCCGCGGACGGACAGACAGACAGACAGACGGACGGACATGGCGAAACTATAAGGGTTCCTAGTTGACTGCAAAACCCTAAAAACAGAGCACAGAAAGCCTTTTGGACTAGATGATTTAGACAAACAGTCATGGTGAAGGGGCCAGAATAAATTAAAAAGAATAAAGAAAAAGAAAGAAATATTTAGGTATCTTTTCTAACCTTTTTTTTAGACAAAAGATTTTTTAGGTTAGACTTCATATAACAAATTGAACTTTAAATAGTTGCTTCTTTTGAAATTAACGATTTTTAAATTAAAAGAAGAACATTTACAATATTAATAATTATTAAACTAAACGGGACTTATCACGCAATAAATATTACATTGCAGCAACCGTGGTCACGAGTTAATTGAAGTGTAAGGGTGTCAAGTTCGTTTAGCCGCACGAGTCTTTCGAACTACCCTACTAATTATGAGTGAAAATCACGAAAGTTTAAAACAGTATATTTACAATATTTTTATAAATTCTTTTTTTTTTTTTACATAAAACTGACCCGTGATTGACCACTATCTCACCTGATGAAAAGTGTAGATGAGGCCAAAGGTGTACCTCACTGGTTCAGTAACAGCCTATTCACTCTAGCCTTGAAGAGACCTAGGTTGTATTTATCAGGAAATACAGACGACGGGAGCGAATTCCATTCATTAGCAGTTATGGTTGCTTGAATAATCGCCCCTGAAGAAGAAGATCATGAGCTCCAACGCCCTCAAATTTGCGAAATTACAGTTATTTTGAAAATTATCAAGCTTATTACCAAGTATATTAGCTTTACAGTGAACAAAAAAGAAACCTACACATACTTGCGCTGTAATTCAATGGAGTGTGTTAAGTTCCCAGTGCACAGTACAGGAGGTAGGACAAGCATAGTCCACAAATCCAGGGATGATTTACAAACCCAACAATGAAACTTATACTTACTTACTTACTACGCTGGCTCAAGGACTCAGAGAGGATCTTGGCCTCCGACACCAGAAGACGCCACTCAGCACGGTCCTGCACTACTTCACGCCAGTCGGTTCTTCTTAGGGCGTTCAGGTCCTTTGTGACTACCTCGCTCCAGCGATATCTGGGACGTCCAACCGGCCGCTTACCGATCGGGCGCCCCAAATATGCTCTCTTAGCGGCACGATCCTCCTCCATTCTCTCAACGTGGCCCAGCCAGCGCAGTCGGGCAGATTTTGTTTCGCCGATAATATTGGGCTCAGCCACCAGGTCTTCGATTTCTCTATTTTTTCGGAGTCTCCATTTGCCTCTATCTCCTCGGGTCGGTCCCAGGATCTTCATATAGATTTTCCGCTCCGCCACTAAGAGCTTTTCCTCCTTATGAAACTTATACATTTCTTATTCCAGTAAATGGTTTTACCTCTCTGTCATATAGCTAAGGGTAATCTACGATGGGGTACCCGGGATTTATATATCCGGTGGTGGAATTCGATATCCTGGGTATGACGGGCCTAATGTGCTCCCTTATCTTACACTGGGATTGTTTTCTGTAGCGTTTAAAATAGAAATTAATTTATTTAATAGAAGTAACACCTTAAATAAGGTACATATGATAAACTATTACCATTTTACTTTGTGATTTTGCCGCTAAATAACTTAATACCACAGAGCCCCTGTCAAAATTTTAAAAGCTTTTTATTAACTTGCAATTTATCTATAACGTGTCAAATCTTGCAAGTTAAATTTGACCCACTTCCCGTGGTCTCATTTTCTTGAAATTTGGTATACCTAAGTAGGGTGGATAACAATGCAAGTACAGTCAATAAAAAGTACAGTCAGCGAAAAAGCGAAAAAGCTTGCATTGCTCATTCATGCCATTGTTTGTGAATCGACCTATAACAACCATTTAGCTTGGTCCACCTTTTGGTCGCCACCCACATCAACATGTCACATAAATATAGTAAAAAACACATACCTGAAAATAGAACCGAGTTTTTTTAAACTGGGTTAAAATAACAAAACACAAACTTACAGGCTTTCGTTCCTCAGAAAATGAAGTAACAAGATGAAGTCAACGCGACACCAAAAGAGCAAGAATCAGAAAGACAACGCGAAATAAACTTTCAACAAAGTGAATAACCTAATGTATAGTGTTACAAAGGAACGCTATTTTGAGGCGCTACTACTGACTCGTCAAGGAAAGAGGGAGACAAAATAATAATAATAATAAATCATTTTATTTCAGATCACAACGAATCCATAGTTTTGTTAGTATACATTTATAGTGAAAATAAACGGATCACTCACGTCTCAAAACGAGTTTAACTCGACATGTTTCGGGCTAATCCGTAGCCCTTCCTCTCGGAGTCGCACGTCACGGCGGCTGCCAAACGTGCACTCCAGCTACGGATCAGCCCGAAACATTTCGAGTTAAACTCGTTTTGAGACGTGAGTGATCCGTTTATTTTCACTATGAGTGAGTCTTACGGTAGTTTCATGTTTAAAGTATACATTTACATTCTTATAAACTATGTTAGTAATGAATTTAAATAATGATAAAATTTAATCAATTAAATGCAATTCATAATTACTAAGAGCGCGCGCAGACAGAGAGCGGTCTGGAGTTCCGAGTTCCGCGTTCAGAGTTCTGTGTTTTGACCGCTCGAGAGTTCCGACCGCCTGCTGTGTGCGTTATCTTAAGGGACTCAGTACATTCGAAAGAACGCAGAACTCGGAACTTGGAACGCGGAACTACTGACCGCTCTCTGTCTAAGTCAAATCTAAAATGTTAATAAATTTCATATTTTACATGTTCATTAAGGTGAATCATGCAGCAGTGGTTCACATAAGCGCTGTCAAACCTGCCCGCTATCATCTTAAGGATGCCGTTGGGGCTGGCCCGCAGCCTGCGCACCAGGGACGCGCACCGCTTGCGCATGGTGGCGTGGAAGCAATCTACAAGCGCGTCCGCGAACATCCCCGATGCGCTGCAAAACCGAGGCAGCCCAGCAGTACCCTAAATGCGTTATTAAATTGCACTCTCAGAGCATTGTACTGTTTCTGTGTGAAGTCCGCCCACAGGCGACACAGGCGGACAGAAAGTCATTGTCTAACGTGTGAGATAGAACACGGTAGATTATGATTTTCTCAAGGCAGATGTTATGTATCGAGTTTAAGTGTCAACAACGTATTTTTAACCCCCGACAGAAAAAGAGGGGTGTTATAAGTTTGACCGCTACGTGTGTGTCTCTCTGTGGCATCATTGCTCTTAAACGGGTGGACTCATTTGGATGCAGTTTTTTTATTTCAAAGCGGGTTTCTTGGCGATGTCTTTTAGAGATGATTGATCAAAATTGGTTCGGCCGTTTCAAAGTTATCAGCTCTTATGTTAGCTGCAGAAGGGATTTTAGAAGCATAATGGGCATTTATTTTATTTTCAAACATATGTGTGACCAAATTTCGTAGGGAAATTGCATCTGTCTCTATATAACTTTATACAAACCTGACCTAAAATTCTGTATTAAATATGTTTTTTTATTTAGTGGAACGTTTTTTTCTTCTATTGCACAACTATCGATATCGATGAAAAATTTGTTTCTAACACTAGCTTGATTGCGACAGTCTTATATTTTGCCGTGGAAATTCCGATCTCTGGTGATGATGAATAAACATTGCTAAATCTAGAAGAAAATCTTGCCATGCTCGATGAAAAACTCGTAGTAGCTCCCACAGTAGGTATCTGTAATTTGTCCTCTTTTTGTTGTTGGTGTAAAGTTACTCGCGTCCTTCCCTTTGATCTCAAGGAACCGTAATTAAATGTGTTTTTGTACAAAGTTTCAACTTTTAAGAAGGCGATGTTACTTGTAAAAGCCGGCCAAGTGAGAGTCGTACTCGCTTAGGTACCTAGAGTTCCGTACCTAACAATGTTCTAGTTTAAGAGTTGCATTCGGTAGCAAAATCTTATCCTAATGATATTAATGAACTAAAACAATTACTTTGCTCACCCGCGACCTTACAATAGTTACGTTTATGCAAGAAATGTGCGTTCATGCAGTTCCTCCACCTCCACACTGTACGAACACACACAAATCACATAAACCCAACCATCACCACCACCAAGCTACACTGACGCGTTTCGAACTCAACCAGAGCTCATCTTCAGAGTTACCACAACCGTATGCTATGCTACCAAATGTTAAACATTAACATTTGGTAGCATACTACCAAACGTAACTATTGTAAGGTCGCGGGTGAGCAAAGTAATTGTTTTAGTTCATTAATATGGACCTCCGCAAAGTAACGCCTGATTCAATAAATTACCTAATGATATTGTTAATAGTGAAAAAAAACGGATAACTCACGTCTATGATCGAGTTTCAGGATAGTCCGTAGCCCTTCTTCCCAGCTCTTGCTCTTTGTTCGTCTGGTGTTAATCAGCCTCACTTAATGCTGTACATGTTTCTTGTGAAGATATTTCTAACGCGGGTGAGGCTGCCGATTAAAGCTATTATAAAGAAAAAAATTAGTTTCGTTAGAAATCAAAATTACCTAGTTAGTTGATTTTCGATTTTTTTTCTTTTTGTTACAGCTGACTAAAATAAAAAAACCTACCTACCTACCTTCCTACTAAGGTACAGATTATCTTTACGTTTTGCTAAATCTCAATGTTAGTTATGTCAAAGAGAAATAATATGGCCAGGTTTTTTAATGAATATACACTTTCAAAAGGTTTGTTTTTAAACGCTCAAACTAGAAATGTAATTTTTCGACAGTGCCAAGTCACCAAAAAACAAACAGACGGACGAAAAAGGAAATATTCGTAACTCTAAAAAGATTCCGTTTATTTTGAAATACTGAACCCTAAATCGCAATGTTTTTGAAAGAACTTCCGTGGAGTTTGGTTTAATTAAAAGTGGATTAAAAGGTAATGAAGATTTTCCGAATTTAGGGCGACGTTTTGGAAATAGGTCGATTCATCGTCATCACCATCATTAGAGACCGGATTACATGCAATTTGATATCTTGCATATTTTAGCCCATTTTCAGCAAATTAAGTAAAATCATTATTATTTTTACTTAAATGTGATGATGCAGGTTTTACTACTAGGTATATTTCTGAGTAGGAAAATTAACGATTCATTGCCTGATTGGTTGCCTCAATGGGTGTTGCAACGGTCGATTTTCACGAGTGAAAAACAATATTATGAGTTATTAAAAGGCACAATTTTAGTGGGTACCTACAAAGTAGAACATAGAATAGTATCTCATTGTGATCTTATACAAAAATAAAAATGTTAATGTTAAATCATACCGTGTGTGATTTTTAAATAAGTAAAAACCAAAAACTTAAATTTTTTGATTTTCAATTAACGTTGCATTTTTAATGAACTAAAACAATTACTTTGCTCACCCGCGACCTTACAATAGTTACGTTTATGCAAGAAATGTGCGTTCATGCAGTTCCTCCACCTCCACACTGTACGAACACACACAAATCACATAAACCCAACCATCACCACCACCAAGCTACACTGACGCGTTTCGAACTCAACCAGAGCTCATCTTCAGAGTTACCACAACCGTATGCTATGCTACCAAATGTTAAACTAACAAACCAAAACAAATGTTTTAATTTGTCACTGTAACTTCTCAAGTACCCACTTTATTTTTCTTATTCTCAAACTACCCCACAAAAATTAACTTTTATTTATAAAAATTAATATTTATATAACTACCTTAAATTTTTTGTTTATTTATTTATAAGGCATATTTAATTAATACTAACTGTTCAAATTCGACCCAAGCCGCAGTAAAGGAGAAGATACTAAATTTACCTGTTCATTAATAATAGACCCCATAGTGTTGTACCTAATTATTTCCATGCATTCCAGAGCATCCAGACGCAACCCCTTGCCGCAATAATGTAACACTTCATAAGAATCTGAATCTAACAATGAATGATTTGATTCCAACAAATGCTTTGCAAAATTCGATCTATCTGGATGCTCATTCCTATATGCCGAAACATGCTCTTTAAATCTAGTATTAAAACTTCGGCCTGTCTGTCCTACGTATATCCCATTGCAGTCATTACAAGTAAGCTTGTATACCCCCGATCTAGTTCCCTTATCTACCTGTTCTTTGTGGTTACATAGCCTAGAGTACAAAGAGTTGTTAGTCTTAAAGGCAACATTAATATTGTTTGATTTTAAAATGCCATAAATCTTATCAGACAAACCCCCGACGTAAGAGATGCTAGATCTGTATTTGTTATTAGACTGAGAAGGTAACGCAGCGTAAAGCATGCTATTTACTAACCGTGCAACCGTTGCATTTTTGACAAAAAAAAAACTTTTTTCAGGAATTTCGGAAATTCCCACTTTCCCACAGACTAAGGATACCTTAACTGATACACGATGGTAATGATAAATATTTAAACGTTAGTTTTATTCAATGAAAGAAATGAAAAAAAAAATACAACAAATTTGAATTCTGCGCTGACGAAGTTGTTGGAAAAATGAAGTAGGTAATTTATAATAACGTAAATTATTAGCTATTACAAGGAAGGAGTCTAATGGTGGGGCTCTAAAGCTTTACAACCGCCGTATCCCGTGTGTTATGTATGAAACTCGACTAATAATGTCCATCATCATCATCCCAGCCTATATACGTCCCACTGCTGGGCACAGGCCTCCTCTCGCAATGAGAGGGGTTGGGCCGTAGTTCCCACGCGGGCCCAGTGCAGATTTGGAACTTGGAACTTCACACATACCATTGAATTTTTTCGCAGGTTTATAAAGGTTTCCTCACGATGTTTTCCTTCACCGTAAAGCTCGTTTCAAATTTCAAATTAATTTCGCACATAAATTCCGAAAAACTCAGAGGTGCGAGCCGGGATTTGAACACACGACAATAGTGTCGTACTTGAGAGGACAAAAGTCAAACCACTAGGCAACCATGGCTTCAGAGCGCTACTCTATGATAATATTATAATTATACAGGGTTTAACATTTAGATCAGTCAGAATGGTAAAGTCTGAAACTATAAGACATACGAAGATCTGTTCTTAGGAACCATGACATGTCATTGATTTTATTAACAAGAAAAACAGCATTCATACATTTTAAAAAAACTTTTACTCAGCTCGGGAATCGAATCCGGACGTTTTGAAGAATAAAACTAACGCTATTTCTAACTTCGAAACATGATGTCTAAAATAATTAAAATGCATTGTTTTCATATCCTCACATTTATTTTAGTAAGTGTTCGAAATGACTACCATTTCTTTTCAATTTAATTTTCTTATAGTTTCAGACTTTTCCATACTGACCGATCTAAATGTAACACCATGTATATTATATTAGTTAGCCTGGAAAAGTGTCCCACTGCTGAGCAAAGGCAATACAGTTAAAAATAAAACAAAATTGAAAACGAGAAATCTTGAAGTAAAATGTAAGAAGAATAAAACCCATTGGTAACAAGTCGTACGTTAAAACATCCGGCGGGAGAATTCAATTACGAGCACTGACGCGTCCAGGCGAATTTTGATTAAATTTCATAATGTCGGTAAGGAATTAAGGTGTAAATTTGTATTGGCATAATTGGCACGTAACGTTTATGGGCAGAGACAGATGTTCGAGCTAGTTAGGTAATTGGTAAGGGATATTACCGCGATGGTTTATTGGATGATAAGGAAATAATTAATGGTGGTTTGGTACTTTGTTAGTATTAAACGAGACGTCGAGTGTTGCTTTGACGTGTGTATCTATCTATCTGTGTCTGTGTGTGGTATTGTAGCTTCTAAGTAAAAAAATAAATTCAGAGGTGTTTTTTTTAATATTATTAGATTTAATTAGGGCCCTTTGCACGTTCTTAGGTTCATCATAATCATCATCATCATCACCATCGTCATAATTTCAGCCGAAAGACGTCCACTGCTGAACATAGGCTTGCCCCAAGGCTCGCCAAACAGATCAGTCCTCCGCCATCCCGTCCAATTATAACACACGCTTCCTTTTAGGATGAGAGGACTTGGACCGTAGTTCCCAAGCGAACAATAAGCGAGCAATAGGGATTGCGAACTTTACAGAAGTCTCAGAATTACTCTGTTAGTGTGTGTAGCTTTCCTTCCCCTTAACCCTAAAATTGGCAAAATTACTAAAAGTTCGTGATTCAAACCCAGTCTTTAAATAAGAATGAATTTTTAACATAAAAAAAAATACAAAAAGTGGTATTAAATAATGTGTCTTATCGGATACACTGTCGAATTAAGGGTTTTAAAGTTCATGGTAAATTTCAACTGTAATTTCGCAGGCAACTCACTTCATTGTCATCTGTTCCACTTTATTGGCTGGGTTTTGGTAGAGTGGACAGTGTACCTCCTGTCAGAGGTGGTTTCATCATTTCAGCCGAAAGACGTCCACTGCTGAACATAGGCCTCCCCCAAGGCTCGCCAAACAGATCGGTTCCGTGCCATCCGCATCCAACGCGATCCCGCAACCTTAACCAGGTCGTCGCTCCATCTTGTTGGAAACCTACACTGCGTCTTCCGGTCCGTTTACGCCACTCGAGAACCTTTTTGCCCCATCGGCCATCAGTTCTACGAGCAATGTGTGATGTGTGGTTTGCGATTTAGTAAAGAATAAAATCCTTTATAGCTCTCTCAAGCATCCCTCTCGCTCAGCAGTGTTTGCGACGCAGTCTCAGGCCGCGATTATGTACAACTTTAATGTGCAACGGCCCGGCACTTACGGTATGGTCTGTGAATTTGACATCAACATTTTTCAGTATTCAGGATTTATTAAACTGTAGCATATTTACAAAAAAATGTACATTTCGTACTAAATACAAACTGAAATATAGATGCACAGAAAAAACCCCAGAAAAAAGACCAATGCTGGGAATCGAACCCAGGTCCTCAGCATTCCGTGCCGCGTGCCATACCCCTACACCACCACTGGTCTAGAGATTAGATACGAATCTTTCCTATACATCATACATTTCAATCTGCTAAATCATCACCTTATGCAGTGACAAACGCACATCTATGTTACACCCTCATCGAGAGATTTTAACACTCCTTCGGAACTAACCGCTCACCTGGACAAGAGATGGCGCTACTGTGCAACTTTAAACAAGTTAGCTATGAAGTATCTTTTTTTGTACTTATTTTTTCAACTTCATTTTTTTTTTTTTTTTTATTACTTTTACGGTCATCCCGTGAAATCATACATTTCGTACTAAATACAAACTGAAATATAGATGCACAGAAAAAACCCCAGAAAAAAGACCAATGCTGGGAATCGAACCCAGGTCCTCAGCATTCCGTGCCGCGTGCCATACCCCTACACCACCACTGGTCTAGAGATTAGACACGAATCTTTCCTATACATCATACATTTCAATCTGCTAAATCATCACCTTATGCAGTGACAAACGCACATCTATGTTACACCCTCATCGAGAGATTTTAACACTCCTTCGGAACTAACCGCTCACCTGGACAAGAGATGGCGCTACTGTGCAACTTTAAACAAGTTAGCTATGAAGTATCTTTTTTTTGTACTTATTTTTTCAACTTCATTTTTTTTTTTTTTTTTTTTTTATTACTTTTACGGTCATCCCGTGAAATCATACATTTCGTACTAAATACAAACTGAAATATAGATGCACAGAAAAAACCCCAGAAAAAAGACCAATGCTGGGAATCGAACCCAGGTCCTCAGCATTCCGTGCCGCGTGCCATACCCCTACACCACCACTGGTCTAGAGATTAGACACGAATCTTTCCTATACATCATACATTTCAATCTGCTAAATCATCACCTTATGCAGTGACAAACGCACATCTATGTTACACCCTCATCGAGAGATTTTAACACTCCTTCGGAACTAACCGCTCACCTGGACAAGAGATGGCGCTACTGTGCAACTTTAAACAAGTTAGCTATGAAGTATCTTTTTTTGTACTTATTTTTTCAACTTCATTTTTTTTTTTATTACTTTTACGGTCATCCCGTGAAATCATACATTTCGTACTAAATACAAACTGAAATATAGATGCACAGAAAAAACCCCAGAAAAAAGACCAATGCTGGGAATCGAACCCAGGTCCTCAGCATTCCGTGCCGCGTGCCATACCCCTACACCACCACTGGTCTAGAGATTAGACACGAATCTTTCCTATACATCATACATTTCAATCTGCTAAATCATCACCTTATGCAGTGACAAACGCACATCTATGTTACACCCTCATCGAGAGATTTTAACACTCCTTCGGAACTAACCGCTCACCTGGACAAGAGATGGCGCTACTGTGCAACTTTAAACAAGTTAGCTATGAAGTATCTTTTTTTGTACTTATTTTTTCAACTTCATTTTTTTTTTTTTTTTTATTACTTTTACGGTAATCCCGTGAAATCATACATTTCGTACTAAATACAAACTGAAATATAGATGCACAGAAAAAACCCCAGAAAAAAGACCAATGCTGGGAATCGAACCCAGGTCCTCAGCATTCCGTGCCGCGTGCCATACCCCTACACCACCACTGGTCTAGAGATTAGACACGAATCTTTCCTATACATCATACATTTCAATCTGCTAAATCATCACCTTATGCAGTGACAAACGCACATCTATGTTACACCCTCATCGACAGATTTTAACACTCCTTCGGAACTAACCGCTCACCTGGACAAGAGATGGCGCTACTGTGCAACTTTAAACAAGTTAGCTATGAAGTATCTTTTTTTGTACTTATTTTTTCAACTTCATTTTTTTTTTTTTATTACTTTTACGGTCATCCCGTGAAATCATACATTTCGTACTAAATACAAACTGAAATATAGATGCACAGAAAAAACCCCAGAAAAAAGACCAATGCTGGGAATCGAACCCAGGTCCTCAGCATTCCGTGCCGCGTGCCATACCCCTACACCACCACTGGTCTAGAGATTAGACACGAATCTTTCCTATACATCATACATTTCAATCTGCTAAATCATCACCTTATGCAGTGACAAACGCACATCTATGTTACACCCTCATCGAGAGATTTTAACACTCCTTCGGAACTAACCGCTCACCTGGACAAGAGATGGCGCTACTGTGCAACTTTAAACAAGTTAGCTATGAAGTATCTTTTTTTGTACTTATTTTTTCAACTTCATTTTTTTTTTTTTTTTTTTATTACTTTTTCGGTCATCCATTTTTTCTGGGGTTTTTTCTGTGCATCTATATTTCAGTTTGTATTTAGTACGAAATGTATGATTTCACGGGATGACCGTAAAAGTAATAAAAAAAAAAATGAAGTTGAAAAAATAAGTACAAAAAAAGATACTTCATAGCTAACTTGTTTAAAGTTGCACAGTAGCGCCATCTCTTGTCCAGGTGAGCGGTTAGTTCCGAAGGAGTGTTAAAATCTCTCGATGAGGGTGTAACATAGATGTGCGTTTGTCACTGCATAAGGTGATGATTTAGCAGATTGAAATGTATGATGTATAGGAAAGATTCGTGTCTAATCTCTAGACCAGTGGTGGTGTAGGGGTATGGTACGCGGCACGGAATGCTGAGGACCTGGGTTCGATTCCCAGCATTGGTCTTTTTTCTGGGGTTTTTTCTGTGCATCTATATTTCAGTTTGTATTTAGTACGAAATGTATGATTTCACGGGATTACCGTAAAAGTAATAAAAAAAAAAAAAAAAAATGAAGTTGAAAAAATAAGTACAAAAAAAGATACTTCATAGCTAACTTGTTTAAAGTTGCACAGTAGCGCCATCTCTTGTCCAGGTGAGCGGTTAGTTCCGAAGGAGTGTTAAAATCTCTCGATGAGGGTGTAACATAGATGTGCGTTTGTCACTGCATAAGGTGATGATTTAGCAGATTGAAATGTATGATGTATAGGAAAGATTCGTGTCTAATCTCTAGACCAGTGGTGGTGTAGGGGTATGGCCCGCGGCACGGAATGCTGAGGACCTGGGTTCGATTCCCAGCATTGGTCTTTTTTCTGGGGTTTTTTCTGTGCATCTATATTTCAGTTTGTATTTAGTACGAAATGTATGATTTCACGGGATGACCGTAAAAGTAATAAAAAAAAAAAAAAAAATGAAGTTGAAAAAATAAGTACAAAAAAAGATACTTCATAGCTAACTTGTTTAAAGTTGCACAGTAGCGCCATCTCTTGTCCAGGTGAGCGGTTAGTTCCGAAGGAGTGTTAAAATCTCTCGATGAGGGTGTAACATAGATGTGCGTTTGTCACTGCATAAGGTGATGATTTAGCAGATTGAAATGTATGATGTATAGGAAAGATTCGTGTCTAATCTCTAGACCAGTGGTGGTGTAGGGGTATGGCACGCGGCACGGAATGCTGAGGACCTGGGTTCGATTCCCAGCATTGGTCTTTTTTCTGGGGTTTTTTCTGTGCATCTATATTTCAGTTTGTATTTAGTACGAAATGTATGATTTCACGGGATGACCGTAAAAGTAATAAAAAAAAAAAAAAAAAAAAATGAAGTTGAAAAAATAAGTACAAAAAAGATACTTCATAGCTAACTTGTTTAAAAAAATGTACTAAAATGATGTCCTGTTGGGGCGTAGCAATTAAGTTAATTGACTAATAAGTAGTAGATACCTACCGTAAACCGGGGTGCCTTTGAACAAATCGGGGTAGCTTTGATAGTTTTAAAATCGCTGTTAATTCGACATTGTACATATGATGTAAATGGTTGACATATATACAAAAAGAAGACCGATGAAGACATCGACAAGGAATAGCACAATGCTAACAAAAATGCGTGAGTTGACAGCTACTTTTTAATGTCGCCCCGCAGTCACAGTTCAGTACATTTAACTTTTAAAACTAAGTTTATAAATTAGTTATGTTCTTATCTATACATAACGTAATGTCGGTGTCCATGCAAGTAAAACTTCAGAAATAAAAAAATGAAAAACGAAAAAATCCTTCTAGCCCTGACCTAATAAACAATTTCAAACAATTTAAATTAAAAACTAATAACTTGTGGCACAATGTAAAATATAGAAAAAGCCATGCAGCCTAGTGGCTTAACCATGGCCTCTCAAGCAGAGGGTCACGAGTCGTCAGAGGTTTTCAGAATTTACGTGCAAAATTACATTTGAAATTTACCATGAGATTTATGGTAAAGGAAATCGTCTTGAAGAAACCTGCACACACTTGCAAACTCATTCAGTGTATGTGAAGTTCTCAATCCGCACTATGCCCACGAGGAAACTACAATCCAAGACCTTCATTCTGAGATGATGGTAATGATTACATGAACAGCGATGTGTTAGTAATAATTTTAGTAGAATTTATGGTGAACAAAAAAAATATGTTTTACGAATTAATAGTGCCAATTAGCCATGCCTCCGTCCACTGAGCGAGCCGCCTCGCGAGGCAAGCGCATGAGGCACGATTTTGTTCAACACAAAGCTCAAAATCGCACCGAAAATGGCTGCCTCGCGAGGCGGCTCGCTCAGTAGAGACCCGGGTATATTGGCGATTAGCCGTACCTGCTTGAATATTTTTTTTTGAACTTCTTGGTACCTAACATAGTATCCTCAACGATAGTTCAGCAAGTTGAAAAGCAACGACAGCACGAGTCCATTTGTTAAGGACCCTTGACACCGTAAAGCGAACCGAACAACGCAACCTCGTGGGTGGCGTCGTTATGTGTACAGTCGCCTCTAAAAGCACATTGTCTGGAAAGTTCGTGGATCAGTGGTTGGTCCATTCGTTTTAATATACTTTGATGGATATATGTCAGAGAAAAGTACACACATGTATGCACTTAAAACCTTTATTTGTACAAAAACACAATGACAACCGTTTAGTAATAGGTTAATTAATAGCATTTAATTTAATACAGTATGTTTAATATTTTTTTTAGGCGCGTATCTACATACACATAAGTATCTTATTTATTATATTACATACAAGTACCTAGTATGTTTATCCGTCGCAATTTTTTTCTCCGGGATCGCCCTTAATCTAAAAATAATCTTAGCAAAACTACAATGTTTCTGAAAGACCTATCCAACGATATTCTACACTATTGGTTTAAACTGAAAAAATGTACGGAAATTAATCTAAAAAAAATAATATTTCATTGTTTTTATTTTGCCACTCTATAGTATTAGTGTCAAAATAAATGTCACTATAGTAGTGTTTCTAACTCAGTTAATGCTGGAAAACATAATGCATTAACTCAATAGGGATGTTTCCTAGGTAAAAAAATAATAATTCTTATTAGTCCGTATTTTACATTATCAAAAAATATTAGACACGTAATTTTTCTTTTGACAATTAAACAAAAAATGACGAAGATATGGCGCGTTGAAGTTCCGCGTGACGAGGCGTGACGTCACTTGTTCCAAAAACGCTCATACAAAGTGTAGGAACAAGTGACGTCACGCGAAACTTCAACGCGCCATTTCTTCGTAATTTTTTGTTTAATTGGCAAAATAAAAAATACGTGTCCAATATTTTTTGATAATCTAAAAGACTGACTAGTTAGGAAAGTAGCCTATTGTTAAAATTAGACTGATAAAATTTAGGATATTCATACTTTGTTGAAATTAAATCACAAAGTCAATGTATGGACAGCACAAATTAAATAAGACAGATTAAAACAAATGAGTTAATGTATTATTACTGTCCAGCATTAACTGAATTAGAAACGATAATTTTGTATCACCATTTAAATTTCACCCTGTAGAGGAGATTAGCCTATATTGAAGCGGCGCTTAAATTCGTCCACTTCTGTATTAAAAAATAAAAAATAAAGAATAAATATTAGGGGACAATCTTACACAAATCGACCTAGTCCCAAACTAAGCAAAGCTTGTACTATGGGTACTAGACGACGATAAACATACTTATATAGATAAATAAATACTTAAATACATAGAAAACATCCATAAATCAGGAACAAATATTCGTGCTCATCACACAAATAAATGCCCTCACCGGGATTTCAATCCAGGACCTCTTGCTTCTTAGGCAGGGTCACTACCGACTAGGCTAAAGCGGTCGTTAAAATCACACTCATCATTTCTACCAAATTACTCTATTTATTTACACTGGCAACAAAAAATGAAGCAATGTTGCAAAATGGCGGACTGTTTGTGGCGCTGTCATCGCTTCATTTTTTGCTGCCAGTGTAAATAAATAGTGTAATTTGGTAGAAATACGGAAGTAGTCCAATTTAAGCGCCGGTTATAGCTTACTCTCCATTATACTCATATAAAATTACAGATTTCTACCATTAACGATCTCTAAGTTAAGCCACGAATTAGCAAATAGTCGGACGGACATAGCGAAACTATGTTGGTTCGTTGTAGAACTGTGAATCCCTAAAAATTTACATTGGATTAAATAGATAGAGCTTAGGCGGCATGAAAACGTCTCGAAAAAATATAAGCCAATTGTTGGCTTATATTTTATTTGCGTCATTTGCGTCATTTGCAGGGTTGCCAATAGTAATATGCTAAAATCCCCAAACGCATTGTCGAAATTCCCCACGTGTGGGGAATGAAAAATTATGTGGGCCGAGTGACTTAGTTTAGAGCTTGTGACGGTTCAGAATACTGAAAACCGTCTCATTCACAAATATATTCTGTTTGCAGGCCCGTAAAATGTCCAAAGAAGTACATTAATCTACATAATAAATAAATAATATAACAATATGTATTATTTTATCTTTATGGACCTTGATAGGACCCAATCTACTTCCTTATAACTCACAGAATTAAATAGGAAATAACTTATAAATAAATAAATAACTAAACAAGTGAATAAATAAAAATATTTAATTCCACCTAGATTTATAAGTCAGTTCTGTTTCCAACAAACTTCGTTTGTCTTTTTCCACATGCTACTACAAACCAATTTCATATGACGATCTCATTTTATGCCTATGTTCAGTAGTGGACGAATGTTGGCTGAAATGATGATGATGATCTCCTTTTATTACGTGCTCTATCTCCTTCACATCTAGTGACCTCATTAATTAAAAGAATAAATACTCACACTACAATGGATCATAAACACTCAGTAATAAGATCCATATTCTAATAACTGGAACGGTCAGCCACAGACAAATCAAACATGTCTCACGGAGCGCTTAAAGCGCTACAAAACTCTTTTGTATGACTAGACGTGCTGGCCGCTACGCAACGATTTAGCGCTGATCGGTACCGCGACGTGCACCGGAGGCGCGTGTCACATCAAGCGCTTAAAGCGCTACAAACTAGGTTGTAACTTGGGAGGCGCAGGCCGCCGTAGTAACTCGGGACGCACCAGACGCACCAGACGCATGAGTCTCACGAAACGCTTGAAACGCAGTTATTTCTGTAGTATCTCGAGGCGCACGAGACGTACCAGACGCATGAGCCGCTCGAGATGCACCAGACGCATGAGCCGCACGAAACGCTTGAAACTCAGTAACCTCCAGTATCTCGGGACGCATCAGACGCACCAGATGCACCAGACGCATGAGCCGCTCGAGACGCACTAGACGCATGAGCCGCACGAAACGCTTGAAACGCAGTAATCTCCAGTATCTCGGGACGCACGAGACGCACCAGACGCATGAGCCGCTCGAGACGCACCAGACGCATGAGTCGCACGAAACGCTTGAAACTCAGTAATCTCCAGTATCTCGGGATGCACCAGACGCACCAGATGCACCAGACGCATGAGCCGCTCGAGACGCACCAGACGCATGAGTCGCACGAAACGCTTGAAACGCAGTTATTTCTGTAGTATCTCGAGGCGCACGAGACGCACCAGACGCATGAGCCGCACGAAACGCTTGAAACTCAGTAATCTCCAGTATCTCGGGACGCACCAGACGCACCAGATGCACCAGATGCATAAGCCGCTCGAGACGCACCAGACGCATGAGTCGCACGAAACGCTTGAAACTCTGTAATCTCCAGTATCTCGAGACGCATGAGCCGCACCAGACGCATGAGCCGCACCAGACGCATGAGGGGCTCGAAACGCAGCTATGCCCTGAGTAGCACGGAAAAAGTATAAAAAGGGCGACGTTGTAGGAGTGGGGATCAGTCAGTTTGGGAAACTTTTCAAGCGAGGACGTTACGCTGCTGGGTAAATTTAACATGCGAGACGCGATACTTTTAATAATATTATAGTTTATTTTTAAAAGAATTAGAATAACTGGCGGACTGGCAGTTGAGGCCTAACTGTTATTTCTCCAGTTTCGCGATTTTTACGTTTTTTGGGTTTATTCTTGTGTCCACTTGTATTCGCTTGAAAGTAGGGACTATACGGGACGAGGTTCCTGGCCTTTAAACCTGATACCTAACGGTGATATACGAAAGTTTAAAGGTGTAACGTCCTTCGGGACGGGACCAGGCATTGGAGATCGACCTGGCGCTCGACTTTATTCGCCTTAATTGGCGGTCGAGTTACTTCTCCCTAGCGTGTACCCAGACTCCGTGTATCTGCAGGGTCAGTGCACGAGAGACTGGTGGCGCTGGTCACCTTATTTACATATTTATCTATGTCCTCATCTATCTCTCTGCCCTACCCCATTCGCATCCTTGACTTCGGTCGTGGATGGGGTTATTACACATGGCGTAGGAAGTAGGTAAGAACACACAGAGGATGCCACCTCGATCCCTTAGTCAGTTTCGTTTAGCAGTTTTCCATTGCACCCCGGAAAACTACATTACACACCACGCAATTAAAAGTAAATGTGAGGTGCCCAACGCCTCTAGTATATTCTAAATCACATTTAGCCTAGGGACTAGGTAGCTCGCTACATGGTTAGATTTTGTTAGGAATCTAGGGTAGGTTCGTCAAATAGTTCTGGTCTATAGATGTCGGATAGGGACCGCGACTATTGATTTAGATTTTATTAGGATATTAGGGGTCAGTGGTTAGGTCTTATTCGCCTTTTAGAGATTGACAGGTAGTAGAAAATTTTATCTATGATTTTCAAACTAGGGCAAGGAATGGGTCACCGTTTGTGAGTTGCTGCCTGATTGGACTGACCGATTCAGTCTGATAGTGATTTCGCGAGCGGGAACTTGATAATACTATTTACGTAGTACTAATAGGAACCCAATTAAAACTACTTCGCGTTGATCATTTAGTTGTAGTTGGTAACGTTATTAAATAGTTACTTGATCGGTATTGTATTACGTTCGGCAAAAACTTTAAAATATTCGGTTGAACTAGACAGATACCTAGGTAGTTGATATTATTAGTGGCGGGAAGCCTTACTAATTTGACTTAGTGATACCGGACACTTGATATACTTACTTACTTACTTATAGGCTTAGTTCCGACGGATGAAAGATTTCGGAGTTTACTTTCGTCAATATGTCCTACGTTGCAAACTCTAGTAGGAGCAATTGAGTGAGACAAAATGAAATCAATAACTCACCATGAATAATACTTATTTGCTGAAAAAAGTAGAATCTCCTTTGAAGTTGGTGGTTGTCCCTGGTAAAGCAACCTTGTGGATTATTTGGTCCTGTAGTGGCTAGTATACAAACTAAATTTAATGGTAAAAGTTATACCAAATACTTATCTCTATAAACTGACAATGGAAGTCACCCTGACTAAAACTAAGGCAGATGCAAGTTAGTGGTTTACCGGTACCAAGGGACCCGGTAGCTACTCATTAGTCATTATGATAAACCAATAAAGTCTACAATTACCACTGAAGTTTGGTCAGCTAATGCAGGAGTATTATGATCACAGGGTTGATCCAGGGACAGCCTCGGGCTATAACTGATATTCCCTTTGTTTGCCCTCTTATGATATTATATTATGTTATATTCTAATTACCTGCAAGGAAAAGGTACTTAGTATACTCCATCAGAGTTAATGCGGGAGAGGTGAGTCCCAGTTCGGAGTCGTTAACCATCTCTTAGAGCGGGGAGAGGGCTCTAGGACATAGCCGCAATATAAATTTCCTTGCCACATTATCACTACATTGACTATTGACCAATGACTTTATATACCTGAAATTACCTCTTTCATTTAACTATCTTTACCTCTCTTTCACAACTACTTAAGTTATCTATAACCTGAATTAAACATGGGCAACCATATTTCTACATTACTAAAATAGATAGAATACTATTATGTTAGAATACCATCTTACTGCTTAATGAATTTACTGGGGCCTTAAGTAATGAAACATAATATCCACTCCAAACACATCTGATTTACTTGTCTAGGCTATAATCTATTTTAAGACTTACTCACCCTAAAACAGATAAAACCTCAATAATTGACTGGTTTCTCTTATGAAATTCATTATTAACCTTTTTCTCTAAATAACTCCAGTAATGTACTATTAGCCGCTATATAACAATTAATTATAGGTAATTCAATCTTTACTTCTCACTGAAAAGCTCTTGGGTTACTCAGGTATGGGCACAACGAAGGGTTCTCTTAGGTACTAGACGATCACATGGCCATATCACGTATCACATCCAATATAAGTAATCTTAGGTTTCCTTGCTGTATAGAATTTATTATATAAGTTCAATATTTATTTGGTTTAGAACTCTAGAGCTTGAGAGCTTTAAGATTAGATAGATAATTTAGTTCCGTTAATTTAGTTCCTTTAATTCAGTAGTTTTTTCAGTGTAGGTTTAGTAGGTAGTGTAGAGGGGTTTCAAAAAAATTTTATAATAGGGGTGGGGGGAGGGACTGTCACAAGCTGTTGCGAATAATGAATTGTAGGAAATTAATCAAGACTAGCAGAAATTTGATGTCAAATGTCGCGTATTTATGTTCGATCATACTTAAAATCCCCTCATTTTCCCCGAAATGAAGCTCTCCTCACACATTCCCCAATCAGCTTCACTTTCCCCATATTTTGGGGAATGTGAAATTAACGCTATCATTAAGCACGCACACAGTGACAACCGGAATGACGTAACGCGATCGTAATATGGAGCGTCAAGTAAGTACACCTTCAAGCGCAAGCTGAAGGATCACTTCTTAACGCTCCAAAAATCCTATCCGTAAAAACCAGCACCCACACATTGATTATACCAGCCTGTTGTTTTTTTCAACCGACGAAAACAAAAGGAGGAGGTTCTCAATTCGACTTGTATATATATATTTTTTTTTATGTATGATCACGCATAACTTTTTACAGAGTAGTCCGATTTTGATGATTCTTTTTATAGCCGAGGGTGGTCCCATTTAAATCTGGAAACAATATTCCTACCCTAAGGGTAGAAAAACAGGGGATGAATGATTGTTCAGTTACTGATTGTACTATATGACCACGCATAACTTATTACAGAGTAGTCCGATTTTGATGATTCTTTTTTTATTGGAAAGCGTATACCCCAAGGGTGGTCCCATTTAAATTTGGAAATAATATTCCTACCCTAAGGGTAGGAAAACAGGGGATGATTGACTACCTTTTTACAGAGTAGTCTGATTTTCATAATTCTTTTTTATTGGATAGATAGGGATACCTTGAAGTTGGTATTATAAATTTGGAAAAAAAATACCCCAAGGATGGAAAAAAAGTATAAAATAAAAACTTTTTAACAAAAATTAAACCGCCGAAAAACTGAAAAGTTAAAAATAATACATTTTCTGTTTGACCTTAATCTCGGTACCAGTTTGAAGTCGGTGCCTCAGCACGAGCCAGGAGGAGTGATAGAAGCCAATCAGGTAGACGATTATAGGTCCACTCCTCCTGGCTAATAAGCCTATACTATTTATCAATTCTTTATCATTTTATTAATTTATTTCTATATAAATAAGTGGTTTATTATATTATATTTGTGTATCGTTCCGTGAGTCACAGACGGTTCTGACAGAAAATCAGCGCTGCAGGCGTCTAACGCCTCAGCATAATGCTGAGTCAGCGACCGTTTCACTTTTGCGGGGACACACATGCAGAGCTGTGTATGTACATGTTTGTTACTTCATTGTATGTTATCTTTGCTTTTTTGTGTGAAATTGTGTGTACTTTCTTGTATGTGTGTCTTGTAAAAGTGAATAAATGTCTTCTTTCTTTCTTTCTTTCTAAGCTGTCAAATGTGTTTGTGGACGTTTTGTATCGCAATGTTTGCTACTGACACTCTATCTAGTGCATAAATAATCTAAAGATTAAAATATAGGTAGGTTACCTTCTACTAATCTACGGTTATAATAGCAAGACTATAATTTGCGATATAACTGACACCTCATTAAACCAGTATAATAGTTTATTCTACAGCACGAAACTGCAAGGTGTACGGCAAATGGAATGAGAATTTAAAAGCTGGCTGCCAGGGAATATCGTTTAACATCGCTGCTAAAAAATAGTGACGTGTCGCTTACCATTCCTTCGGTTGAGCTTAGGGTGTGGACACGGTGATGAGAGCACCCTTTTTTACAGTTGAGGGTTGTAAAGAAATATAACACCACTTTATAACTGCAATAGATTTAGTTCTGATTCTCATATCTAGTACAATGGGTTTGGTTCCTTATGATGTTACGTCGAATTCTATATCTCGAATGCCCGCTCGCCCTTCCTCCACATCGGTCATGGGCTCAGACCCCCACTCCTGAGAGGTGGGGATCAGAGTCCAGCCACAGTGTTGCTATCGAAATATGGAATGGCTAATACCAAGGATGATATAGACTGGATTGGCAGTCGCCATAGTACGGATTGGCCGCGGTTTTTGTAGTTCGATTATTAAATCTAGATGGCGCTGAAATATAGCCAGAGGCTTTGAAGGCAAAACAATAAGACTACAGATATTTCATATCACTGCAAATGTATTATTATGCAATATTTTTGAAAAAGAATACATTTGTTGTAATATGAAACATTCGCAGTCTTATTGTTTTGCCTTCAAAGCCTCTGGCTATATTTCAGCGCCATCTAGATTTAATCATCAAACTACAAAAACCGCGGCCGATCCGTACTATGGCGACTGCCAATCCAGTCTATATCATCCTTGCTAATACTAAAAATTACACACTAATGATAAATTATGATCTTTTTTTAAAATCTTTATTTTAAGGAACTTTGATCAGATAAAAATTGAACATGTCAGTATCCAAATTATGATCTTATTTTCAAAAAAACACGACAGGTTCATGACTTTTTTTATCTGCGTCTCTCCTATGGTAATGTAATGACCAAATTAAGGGTCTATAGCCAATATTTTTTAGTCAAATCTACATCGGCGTGTGCGACGTCTGGCCAGCTTTCGGCCCATTTAAATAAATTTTAAGTTTGCTGACTAGGTGTCGCTAATTTTATGTCCACGGGAGAGACAAATTTGGTTTTTTACGCTGTGTATCGTACGCAAAAATGAAGTTTTAAGATATCCTACAAGACTGATTCTACCAAAAACAGCATCTAAACTCTGGAGCAAAAAATGTTATTGCATGGCCATAAGAATATTTAATCATGTCCCTACAAATATAACTAGTCTGCCTTATAGGGTATGTATACGAACATTGCATAATTGGTAACTACAGAAAAGATTCTACACCATTAAGGATTTCCGGTCATGCAAGGGATAGTTTTTGAAGTTTTTATTTTTTATTTTTATTTATAAGTCGCTTGCATGTGTAATGTGTTAAGTGCTTTGTGTTTTGAATGTTTGCATGCTACTGTGTAGTGGAATAGTTGTGTCATTATTTCCTGTTCACTATCTTATTGTACACTATTTTCTCCAAATAAATTACTTACTTACTTACTTACAATTTTGTAAGTAAACTCTCCTCAGACACAAAAAAATGTACATTAAAAATAGTACATTACTGAAGCGGCCGTGAAATAGGGGATTGCCGGCCGAGTAGTTATAGATGGCCGAGTGTTAACGAGGCCATCTAGAGATACGAGGCCGGCAATCCCTGTTCGTGGCCAAGGCTTGTATAGAGTTTTTCTCAAACATGCATCATCATCATCATCATCACCGTCACCATCGTCATTGTCGTCGTCATCATCACCATCATCATCACCATCACCACCATCATCACTATCATCATCATCATCATCAACATCATCACCATCACAATCATCATCACCACCATCATCATCATCATCATCCACCATCATCGTCATCATCATCACCCACCATCACCATCATCATCATAAATAAATAAAATAAATAAATAAATATCACGGGACATTTCACACCAATTGACCTAGTTCCAAAGTAAGCTAAGCAAAGCTTGTGTTATGGGTACTAAGCAACGGATAAACATACTTATATAGATAGATACATACTTAAATACATATTAAACACCCAAGCCCCGAGAACAAACATTCGTATTTTTCATACAAATATCTGCCCCGACACGGGAATCGAACCCGGGACCTCAAGCTTCGTAGTCAGGTTCTCTAACCACTAGGCCATCTGGTCGTCAAATCATCATTACCATCATCATCATCATCTCATCATCACCATCATCATCACCATCATCATCATCACCATCATCATCTCATCATCATCATCATCATCGTCATCAACATCATCATCATCTCATCATCACCATCATCATCACCATCATCATCACCGCCATCATCAACACCATCACCACCATCAACATCACCATCGTCATCTCATCATCACCATCATCATCACCATCACCACCATCAACATCACCATCGTCATCTCATCATCACCATCATCAACACCATCACCACCATCAACATCTCCATCGTCATCTCATCATCACCATCATCATCACCATCATCATCATCATCATCATCACCCATCATCACCATCATCATCACCATCATCATCATCTCATTACCATCATCATCATCATCACCATCAGCATCATCATCACCATCATCATCATCATCATCACCATCATCATCATCACCCATCATCACCATCATCATCATCATCTCATCATCACCATCATCATCATCACCATCATCATCATCATCATCATCATCATAATCATCACCATCATCATCATCATCTCATCATCACCATCATAATCATCACCATCATCACCATCATCATCATCATCATCATCATCATCATCATCAACATCATCATCATCATCTTACCTTACCTTAAATAAGCGTAGTGGCAGAATGTCATAATGAACCAAAACGCAAATATTGCTTATAGTTTTTTTTAATGGCTAAATGCCATGATGCCATAGTCATGGTATGAAACAATAGACGATCACTTTGCTGGCCTTGGCCTGCAAAGTTGTATGAAATTCCATTATTGACCTCTCGTCTAGCCGCACACCACGCCGCGCCTGCATTGTGACACTTCGTGGCGTATTATAAGGAACATAACGTCAACATTTCATAGCATGTTTGAGAAAAAGCTTTTTTAGTCTTTAAAAGTACGCTCAGCTTCTGTGTTTTTTTTGCGAAGCATCTCCTGACTTTTCAAATTCGCCATAATAGCAACACCGATTAAAGTTAAGAGCATAGCGATTTAGTAGGTATCGCTTCACTCAGCACAAAGCCGTAATCCCTGCGCGTGCGGTGGAACTTTCCTCGTTACGCTCGCGCGGAAAATTCCATCACAGTGTTGATTTGAGACCGAGCACTAATAAAATAGTGCATACTTTGTCCGGTTCGGGAGTTAGCAAAAGTTAGGGACTGTTTTAGTCACGTAGTGGTTTGGGTCATTTTTGAATCTGTTCAACCCCCGACATAAAAAGAGGGGTGTTATAAGTTTGACCGCTATGTGTGTGTCTGTCTGTGGTGTGGGTTCTTTCGTATAGAACTGACTCCCCGTACTTGCTACATAAAATATGTTTTAGAGTTCCTCGTGTTAATTCTAGGCGCACTAACTGTTTGTTTTATATTCCGTTGACTCGTAGTAAATATGCTTCTAATACTTTTATATCCAGAGCTTGTAAAACATATAATAATTCATTTTTTGAACTAGTTATTTTTAATCTTTCACTTAGCAGGTTTAAAGGTTCTCTGTCAAAACTTTAGATTTATACATATATTTAGACATACTATTTATTTAACGCCCGTTCCACTTTTTCTCATTTTTGGCTGTTTGTATTTTTACGTGTTACTTCATTAGCATAAATTAACTGTGGCATATTTGCTGGCCTATGTATTACTTAAGTTTTTCTAAGTTTACTCATTATATTGTGCCGTTTTTTGCCCAAATAAACATTAAACATTAAACATTAAACATTAAATGGGTGAACCGATTTGGGTACGGTTATTTTTTATTTGAAAGCATGTTTCTTGGCGATGGTTCTTAGACATGTTTCATCGAAGTTGGTCCAGCCGTTTCAAAGTTATCAGCTCTTTTGTATGCTGCGGAAGGAATCTTAGACTTAATTGCGTTGGGGGTTTATAAAATTTTTAATTTATAGTTATAATGTCTGATTTGAAATGCAATTTATTTGGTGACGTAGAATATTATGGCGTGTTGCTTTACAATTGTTATTGACAGACAAAGAAGACACGAAATCGTGGTAGCTTAGTGATTTGAATTATGGCTTCTCAAGCAGAGGGTCATGGATTCGAGCTTAGGCTCACACAGGCGAGTTTTTCGGAATGTAATGACGGAAAATATTGTGGAAAACCTTACACACTTACAGAGCGCGTGGAAACTACGGCCCAAGCCCTCTCAATCTGAGGGTAGGCCTATGCCCTAATCTACAATGTGATCTACAATGTTATTAAATTATTGTAATTACACTATTTGAAGCCAGGAAACGCCAATACGGAACGGAATTATGTCCAATCTGTCCATGATAGAATCATTAATTATTTCGACCTACTTAATAGATCAATGGATGTTATTTATTTCATGATATAATACACCATGAATGGATGTTATTTATTTCATGATATAATACACCATGAAATTTTAGTGGTTGTTTTCCCGAAACGAGGTGATTTAGTTTTGATTGTACAATCGATTTATAATTACTATTTTGACGAGAGTCAAAAATGCAATTGTGAAAAACGAAAGTCGAAAATAACCGCAAACCAATAGTAACGCTTCGTTGGTACAAGTAGCGTACGATCGTACGATAGGTTAGGTACTGTACTGTACTCGTTATATGGGTATTATTTTTTTTTGGAAAAAGTTTCAATAACAAACCTTGTTTAATGAGACTTGTCAAAAAGAAAAAAGAAAAGGCGCTTGGGGAATTGACATGAGAGATGTCAGGAATAAAAACGAGATAACGAAATAAAAAATCTAAAAAGATTAAAGGAATCTTGATGGTGTGATCCGCGATTGTGCGAGTGAAGTGTCGTGTGGTGTGTGTGTGTATTTACCAACGGTTATTTCCTCATACTTTCAACAAATGTGACAATTTGCAATGACTATGAATTACGACGTTGGGAGTTACAGCAACGAAAGCTTTATATACAACAGTTGATTTATTTGCCAATCATCATATAGCGAGAAAGTGTAACGCTGAGGGAAGGCTTCGCCTAATCAAAGATATTTGGTTTCCAAAGAAAGAAACATCGAGAAATGTCAACTTGATGTCTAACCTAAGGGACAGACGAGTGAAGTTATAATAATAACAAGCTTGTGATACTGTGTTTGGGATTAAATGAGTGTAACTCAGTGTCTATTGAATCGGGAGTGTTCTAATAATGAGAATCGTGTAGTGAATTAAATGGTGTATCAGTGTGAAGTACTGCCGTGAGTCCAAAATGATATTTCGCAGGATAATTTAACTATTTTCAGAAATAGCGGGAGCCTAGAGGCACGTGACGTCAGCTGTCATGTGGAATAGAAGAATAGAAGTGAGAAGTCTACGTCAAAGGATGATGGAGCGAAGACCGAGAGGGATCATTTGACGTGTAAGTCAAAATACTGATGTTTTATTTGGGATTTATGGGGAATTTGGACAATGGAGTATTGATGAACTACATGAAATTATGACAGTGATTAAAGTGAAGATTGGAAATCCAGTAATAATTTATAGCTTCAACCAAAGCACAATGGACTTAGTTCCGGTATATTATTATATCCATCATACGTCAGGCATTGGAACAACTGGACCAATATAATTGACATCTCAGAAATATATGATCTATGGAATCTCCTGAATCATGTCATACTCGTATATCAAAATCATTATTCAGTCCTGACATGATTCAGGAGATTCCATAGATCATATATTTCTGAGATGTCAATTATATTGGTCCAGTAGTTCCAATGCCTGACGTATGATGGATATAATAATATACCGGAACTAAGTCCATTGTCCATCATTGAATCTTTGTTTAAATAAATTAGAATGTCTATGGGCATTTGATATCGAGAAACTACCTTGGGTTGAGCTATACAATGTTTTGAATTGATTTTATTTCTTTATTGTCTTTTCTCTTGGAATTATTATTTAAATTTATATCTTTTGAAATCCGAAAGGAATTATCTTCGATAATTGACAGTGGACCCGAACAATATTCTGACTGAGAACCTTGTGCGTTTATTTTGTCCTACCTTCGTCTTGAAGTAATATTTGAAGTGAATATTATCTGAGCTATTGAGGACCTTGTCTTGAAGTAATATTTGAAGTGAATATTATCTAAGCTACCGGAAATCTTGTAACCTACTGGGGAACCTATCTTCGATAATACCGCAGAGTATTTAAACAGTGAAACAGTTGTACCTCCTAGGTAAGGACTCCCAGTATAATTTTAGTAGGGTTTATTGTTATTTAACCTTGTGTTTTCACTATGAATTTATTTTTGGGAAGTAATTGATCAATTACTGATAGGAATGGATAAGCGGCCATATTATTACTGTTTATTACCTTTGTTGTGCTGTTATACAAGTCCATTTAGGCTTATGGTGTATTGTATTATCTATTTTATTTGTTCTTGTGGAAGGATATCATTTTCAAAATTCATCCCTTGGTTTTGGCATAAACTCTGTTAACCTATTGGGAACTAGAATGGGGTTTTCATAATACTTGAGACTAAATTAAATCACATTAGTGATTATTATTAGTGAAGTATTAACTTACCAGTCCTCAATATTAACCTTGAACTTAATCAGACCAGTATAGAGAAAGTATTTCCCACACTTCTATCCGTACTATTACTCTGAGAGTGGGGAAGTGACAATACTGGTAGGCACAAATGCCAGTATAGTTACGACCGACCAAGTGGAATGGTCCAGATAGCACGCAGCTACACCATCACGTACCATAGTACAGACGATACAGTTGCGATGGCTAGGCTAAGCAACAGTTGATGTGCAGCTTTCATTATGCGGTCTGTAGATTATCAAAATTATTATTTTGGGTGCGAGGATTGGCGATATACGTATGGCCTCCAAGGGCCAAAACTGCCTCTGGCGTGCTGGAGGTTGCCCCCTAGTGTTCGGTCTGACCAATCGGCACGTAGTGATTATGCGTAATCCAACGGGGTGTCTACATACTCGCTCGGCAATAGGTGTCGTTAGTGAGGTTGCAGCTAAGGATATTCATCCCTAGAGGTGATCCGTGCAGGATTGGGTGTCTTAGGGAGATACGTGGGGGGAGGCCAATTACTCGATCTGGGTTGTAGACCAAATAATGGAGCGTCCTTCAGCTTACTCATACACTAATCGAAGTACCTTCTTATCATACTAGAGTCTAATGGGGGGAATAGAATTAGTCTCAAGTGAGTAGGGTAGTTACTCCGTGTAAATTTTAGGAGTAATAAAATCCTACCACAGGGGTAACTACATACTTGTTTGTCCTCTTATTCATTTGGTGACTGATACATACGATCTATAGACGGGCGACATAGTTTGTTGTTCCCTTTGCAATGGTTGTGGTAGGCTCGAGGGAGAGCGACCAGTGTGGTGACGAGCTTTACTGGACGGAGCGGGGAGAGGGCTCCTCCTTTACGAGTATAATACCATATTGCTATACAATATCTTCCAGAGCAAATAAATAATACTAATTATTAAATCTTTGTCCATTTCTATCTGTAAATTTATATTTAAGAATTCATACATATATTCGCTATAATCTTTCTATTTACATAAGTATGTAAAGCCTAATAGTTCATTTCTATTTTCTAAAATTAAAAAAAAAAACCCCACACAACGTATAAAAGGTCCTAATATATACGATCATGCCTAAACAAAAGAAAATAAAATGTTACCGAAGCTACCAGAGGCTTAGTACAGTACCAACGATGCGTTACTATTGGTTTGCGGTCATTTTCGACTTTCGTTTTTCACAATTGGATTTTTGACTCTAGTCAAAATAGTAATTATAAATCAATTGTACAATCGATACTAAATCACCTCGTTTCGGGAAAACAACCACTAAAATTTCACGGTGTATAAAAAAATATATAAAAACAAACTCCAAAAAAACCACTAAAATAATTTTCTCTTGATCTGTTTAAGTTTTAGTGGATTAGCTATCTACTTTTACCTACATACTACTTATTTATTGAGCTTTTATCACTCTTGCTGGCTCGTGTTTTGGCACCGACTTCAAACAGATCAGAAAAAAATCTCATATCTCGCATTATTGCCGACCACATCGCAAATCTTTTATTTCCACACATAAGTGGTTCAGTATTTTGTTACCGCTCTTATTTGCTATCACACCCTCAACTAATTTCCTGTACTCGGGCCACAATTAATTCGATTCCATATCTCACACGACAGTATTACTGTCCGAGTAATCTGTGATTCAGATTGCCTTGATGGAATGTATATTGAATAACTTAGGTGTGCACCGGTATAGCTCGGTGCAGTATAGTTTGGAGATTTGCCAGACTTAAGTGGCAGTGGGCAGGGAACATTGCTTGTAGAACCGACGGCCGATGGGCCAGTAAGGTTCTAAAGTGATGACCGTGGACCGGAAGACGTAGCGTGAGATATTCCCCAACAGGACCTAGTAGAGGTCGTAGGGACTACTTGGATGTGGGTAACGCAGGACCAACCGTTGTGAAACTTTTTAAGGGAAGCCTTTGACGAGCAGGGGACGTATTTTGGCTGATATTATGATGATGATGAACACGGCCTGGCCTAAAAACGCAAATCACCTATTGTTAGGGTTCCGTAGTCAACTAGGAACCCTTATAGTTTCGCCATGTCTGTCCGTCTGTCTGTCTGTCTGTCTGTCTGTCCGTGGCTGAGCTCAGAGATTGTTAGTACTAGAAAGCTGTAATTTGGCATGAATATACATATCAGTCACGCCAACAAAGTGGTAAAATAAAAAAACAAAAAAATTATTTTTTTTAGGGTACCTCCCATAGACGTAAAGGGGGGGTGATTTTTTTTTCTCAACTAATCCTATAGTGTGGGGTATCGTTGGATAGGTCTTTTAAAACCATTGTGGGGTTGCTAACATGATTTTTCTATTCAGTGATCTGTTTGCGAAATATTCAACTTTAAAGTGAAAATTTTCATTAAAATCGAGCGTCCCCCCCCCCTCTAAAATCTAAACTGTTGGGTGGAAAAATTTGAAAAAATTCAGAATGGTAGTAAATATATCAAATTTACTAGGAAAATTATAGCGGCTAAGATTGCTTGGAAATTATTTGTAGTTTAAGAGTAAATAGTAGCCTAAGGTATAAAACATACCTAAACTTGGATGATTCCGTACACATACGAAATCCTTAGAAAAATATTACTTGATTTTTTTCTAATGGCTACGGAACCCTACCTTGTGCGTGTCCGACACGCTCTTGGCCGGTTTTTTTTTTTTGTAATTTCGCTACCCGACGGTAGATGGCATATTACGAAAAATAGTGGGTTTTTACAAACTTCGACTCTTGTTAAGAGGCTGTTTGGTTTCCTTTCGTACAATCATAACAAGCTGAATGTTGTTGTTTTTTTTTATCATACTAGCTTTTCTTCGCAGCTCTGCTTTGCTCGCACACCTCATTAAATCTGAAAGTCGAAATTCCGGTTTTTTTTTTAAATTCCCATGGGCATTCTCAAAAATTTACATCGTGGTCTTTATTTATGTTGCATGGTTCTTCAAGCAGCAGTTAAGGTTTTAGGATTTTATCTCGTGGGAATATTGGGATACAAAAAGTAGCTAATGTGCTATTTCATTGGTCCAACTTACTACACACCAATTTTTATCCAAACACGTCCACTACGTCCAGTCTTTTAACGCGTGAAGGACTATCAAACACACTTAAGAAAACCTACCTCCCTCTTCTTCACTTCCTGGGATATTCTCCATCTGGTAACGTCGTACAAGATGGCCGGTCATTTTTTCAAAACAACCAGACACTCGTCAACTTACGACAAGGGATTAAAATTTCTCCCCAAACTGGAACAATGGCTTCAGTAAACAAGGCACGCATATCAAGTTTGCTACATTTAAAAGTCAATCCATTTTCCTTAGTCACTCTCTGTCACAATGATTGATTACGTAATGTTCTAAACACAAGAGCTGTTGTTTACTTATTAACTTGTCTTGTCGCAGAATGTAATGAGAGTGTGTTTTGGAATACACTTAAGTACGATGTGTTTGCGTCATGTGGGATACCTTGTATATAAATATTAAATATAGGTGCACTTTTCAAATTAATGTTAATCCTATCCTAAAATGAAATGAAAAATAAGAAATAAGAAATAGTTACAAATTCCCAATGACAGGAAATCAATGTTGCTAAAAACCTTGTTGGTATATTACCGGACCAAATAATGTTTTTATTTCGTTGCTGATTTTTTTAAACATTATGACGTTAACTACCATGTTCTGTATGATTTTAACACGAATATTAATTTTATTCGATTCATAATGTTAATTTAATTTAACCTAATTTGTGATGTAATTAATATTTTAAAGCCAGAACTGGCAGAATATCCCGTTGAAATTTATTTGTAATACCTGCACTTGTACCTACTGCTAAGATATTGTTATAAACCATTTCTATTTCTGTTTTTTTGTCATGAAAATATAAATTTGATGAAGTTCTAGGCACAATGAAAGCTGCCCAAAAAAACTAACGTCAGAGAAAATATTTTAATACATTTTGTAAGTCTGTTGTCTAAATTGCGTGAAACAATTTTCAAGAACGCCTAATGAAATTCCTTTTCTCATACACGACGTTTGAGCTCAAAATTTCGTAATGAGAATGATTACATTGTAATTGAAGTTCAGAACACATGGCATTCAGATTAAGTTTAATAGTTTTACTCTTGTTCTTTTAATTCTTTCATTTTTTTTTTTTTTTTTTTTTTTGTTGCTGGCGCTGTTTTATTTCTTGTATTTTTATCCACTCTTTTTTATTCTGTTAACGTCTAATATATTAAATATTTTATGGTCCTTGATGTTACTATGTATTTTTGTCTGTGTGTGCCTGTCTTTTGAAAAAATAAAGTCTTATCTTATCTTATCTTATCTTAAGTTAGTTTACAGCTAGCGACGATTATACATTGCTATTCTAGAGCGAATCACTTGCTAATCTAGGATTTATTATGAAACAAAGTCAACCTAAGGATCAAATACTCCGTCGGGAGACGAATTTACGTTTGCCACAGAGAATTGTGTACAAACAGATGGTCTACCAGTAACACTTCTTTTCTTCTTCTTCTTTCTTTCTTCGGCACTTCCTTCGACGTATGGTGAAACTGTGATACCTGGTTTACACTCGCGTACGAGTGGCGAGACGAACTGCGGGACGAGCCACGAGACGAGAGTGTGAACAGGCGCGCCTCGCGCCTCGTCTCGTGATTTGCCTTGATTTTGAGGCTCGCGTCCGGAGCGAGACGACGAGGCGAGGCGCGAGGCGAGGTGACGAGGCGAGAGTGTAAATCAGGTATAAAACCAGCTTCCGGCAGCCAGTGTTTCCAGACAACTATGACAACGGGGCTTTCAAGAAAAGGGTTTATACTTACTTTAAAGACCGTTTATACTTAATGAACTAAAACAATTACTTTGCTTTTAGTTCATTAATATGGACCTCCGCAAAGTAACGCCTGATTCAATAAATCGTTTATACTTAGTTTAAAGGCCGGCAACAGATTGGCGACTTTCTTTGAGTTGTTGATATTGATGATTATTACTACTACAGCTTTAATAGTTCTTCGAGTTTTGTCGCTTAGGTACTTTGTTCTACGGATCTTCTGTTGAAGTGAGATGACGCAAACTATTAAACAACCGGACCCTCTGTGAACCAGCTTGTCTGTACACCCAACGTCTTCCAGAAATCGAATTCCCGACGTCTCAGTCGATGTGCAAATAGGTTTACAGCCCGACACAGCTTCGCCAAACAAACAACCTCCATCCTATCAACCATAAACAATAGCAAACTAACCGTAGCGATTGCCTATAGCTGCTTCCTGGCTTATACGTGTCAATGTTATATTATTAAGTCTCAACTCCTTTATTCAGTGTCTGTTCCTGAGTTTTTCTGTTTACGTGTACTGTCGAACGCGCGTGCTGTTCCCACCACATTAACTATCTCTTTCTGTCAAACGGTATAAGATGGTGACAGAAAGAAATGGTGAAAGCGATGGCAAGCGTCCGCGCTTTTGACAATACCTTTGGTTAGCTTGAAAAGATCCCTTTTAGGGATAAGTTCAGGTCGTTCCTTTATTTGTTTTATTGTTAGTTTTTTGTGTCTTATTTAAAGTAAACAATTTACATACATACATTAAGCATAGACCAGGGCCCAATTGCATAACAAAGTACAACTTATATTACAAGCGGAACTCCCTTTCTAGTTAATATAACTGAAGCAAGAGTTCCGCTTGTAATATTAGTTGTACTTTGTTATGCAATTGGGCTCAGCTATCTGTTTTATTATAGAATACCTTTTGTACGTATCCAAGATGTTTCAAATATGTTCCAGAATATATTATAAGCAAGTTGGTTTGCCTGAACACCCCTGTAGTTGTTACACTTGTTATTTCTAAAAGGTCCCTTTTACTTCTTTAGATAAAAAAATACAATCGTCTCCAAAAAACAATAAAATAACTTCCCGCTGATGCTTGAAGCCTGTGCGCCGCCAGCACGAGCCAGCAGAGTGGACGTAGTCATCTTCCCTAATTACTACTATTACCATCCAGTACCATAACTTCCATCAGCTAATTCTGTAGATGTGTCGCATTTGTCGTAAAAATGTAAATGGGCTTTTGATTTATTTTTAACAAGGTTACCGCTAGTGTGAAAAGTTTCAGTTAAAGTGATTACAGTGTTTTCACTTTTTCATATTGATACTTGCCGTTCCGGAATTATAGCAGAGAAAACTAGCAAGTTGTTAATTAGATCCTGCTTAACCCACTAATATTATACAAAGTGGGTGCTGCAAATGCTCAAGAATCATAAGACAAATTTCTGATTCCCACAGAAGCAAAAACGTTATAATGTACCTGGAGTTTAATCGACAATTTTAAGCTTAAGCTGTTGCCTCTTTACGCTTAAGATATTGGACCAGTATAGATGAAAATTGATAAAGATATAGTTTGAGACCCTGCAAAGAACTTAGGATTGATTTTATCCCGGAAAATTGCACAGTTCTCACGGGATGACCATTCAATGCATTTATTCCAACAGTTTTAGTACAGTCAACCAATTTGATTCCTAGGCCACTATAGAATCTTGTCGCATTAACTACTAGATAATTACAACGTCATTGCGGTATCCTATTATCTCGCCTCATTCGTTTTTCGTTTAATTCTTATTTCGTGTCATTCTGTATTCGTCACTCATTCTTTATTCGTCTTGATCGCTATCCGTCATTATCTTATTTGGTCAAATTCTGTAACTTGTCTCTCTCTTATAAGTCTTATTCGTTTTTCGTCACGGTCTTCCTTGAACTCATTCGTCGTTCTTCCCTTTCGTTTTTTGTCTCATTTGGCGAATAAGTAAATGAGACAAAAAACGAAAGGGAAGAACGACAAATGAGTCCAAGGAAGACCGTGAGGAAAAATGAATAAGACGTATTAAGAGATAGACAAGTTGCAGAATTTAACCAAGTAAGATAGTGACGGATAGCGAACAAGAGGAAGACGAATACAGAATGAGATGAAATAAGAATTAAGCGAAAAACAAATGAGGCGAGGTAATAGGATACCGTCATTGCGAGTCAAAGGATTGCCAATTTTCCGATCACAACATGCAATAAACCTAAAGAGTTTATAAACATTTTCGCTCCATGACATGAGAAGAAAAAGAAGTTTTGCCAGACGTACAGTGATAATTAAGTTATTAATACACAAGCAAACCTCTTTCCTATTCACTATCGTTGACATATTGTACATCACGCAATAATCCCTGTTGTAGAAGATAAACAAACTGATTCACTATGATAAGAACCATATGGTTCTATAGTGGCCTATACATATAGGAATGAAATTGGTTGACTGTACATAATTTCAAACTAAATACAAACTGAAATATAGATGCACAGAAAAAACCCCAGAAAAAAGACCAATGCTGGGAATCGAACCCAGGTCCTCAGCGTTCCGTGCTGCGTGCTTACCCCTACACCATCACTGGTCTAGAAGTTAGCGACGAATCTTTCCCATACATCGTACACTTCAGTCTGTTATAATCACATTAGGCAGTGATAAAGCGCATCTATGTTAATGGCCTCTACCGAGAGACTTCAACACTCCTTCGGAGCTACCCGCTCACCTGGACCAAGAGATGGCGCTACTAGGCCAACTTTTACAAGTTAAGTATGAAGTATCTTTTTCTATTTATTTTTTTATTTTCTTCAACTTCATTTAAAAAAAAAAAAAAAAAAGTAATAAAAAAATGAAGTTGAAGAAAATAAAAAAATAAATAGAAAAAGATACTTCATACTTAACTTGTACATAATTATATTAATTAGTAGGCACTTTACTTAATCTGGGTTACACTTTATATCTATATATCATTTTATAGTAATGGCTCAAACTTTAGTGTCTAATCGCCTTTACGCCTTCTACAACAAGAGAAACTGGTCACTAACTAAAATTTAATGTAAAATAAATAAACAATGAACGATTTTTTTTTGCAGACGGGGTCGCGGGCAACACACGACAACAAGTTTATTTACAACAACAAGTTATAAATCGCTCTGATAGCCCTCTTTTGTAAAATGAAGATTGACTCCATGTCTGCAGCAGATCCCCATAGGATAGAATAATAATACCTGAAAAATATGTACTGAAGAACAACAGGGTGTCACCTAGAAAAGCTGCAATGAAGGGAACGCGTTCGTAGGATTACATGTAATAAGCGACAGGCGCTTTAGGAATCTAATTTGTAAAGTCTTAAACTACCCACATATAGTGAAAATAAACGGATCACTCACGTCTTAAAACGAGTTTAACTCGACATCAAAGCAAAAAAAAAAAGCAAAAAGCAAGCGGTGGCCGAACACTCAATGGACTCGGGCTCGACGCACTACATCCGGTTTGATAAGGCTTCCGTACTTGCGAGAGAAAAGTTTTTCATTCCGCGGAAGGTGCGTGAAGCCATCGAGATTGGTCGTCATCCAAATTTTAACCGGGATAGTGGTTGGTCAGTATCCCCGAGTTGGAAAACAGTGTTGAATGTTCGTACTGCGTCAACGGTGGGTGTGGGCGAACCTTTACAAAGTGATGTGGTTAGTGTGTGCTACCCTACATTTGACAATGACAATAAAAGTGATGATGAAAACGGGGGTAGTTGTGTGTCGCTGTCAGTTGCGTCGAGTAGCCGCGCGACCAGGGCGTTAGCACGCAGTGCACGTTTGGCAGCCGCCGTGACGTGCGACTCCGAGAGGAAGGGCTACGGATTAGCCCGAAACATGTCGAGTTAAACTCGTTTTAAGACGTGAGTGATCCGTTTATTTTCACTATGAGTGAGTCTCACGGTAGTTTCATGTTTAAAGTACCCACATATACATTACAATAATACCTAGTAACTAACTACCTATTATGTAGTCTATACTAACGGTAAGGGGATATTTCAGAGCGTCCTCGAACAAACAACGGGTGAAACGTGTTATTTGTCTTGCAGCGGATATTAATAGGAGTGCATGTCCCTGATTTGAATAGTTCCGTATTGGGACTGTTTGCTTATAATATAGGTATTTCGGAGGGTCTATCGCAAAGCGCTCGAAATTCAATTAAGGCCAGCTGTAAGTGCGACGTGTGGTTAGGTCGGCTGCATATGTGACTTATGTATGTAGTCTTGACCTGCAGTCTGCAGGTTTGCTAGTGTGGACGATTATGACAGTAGAAATAAAATTTCGGGTTCTTAGTGAATTCACAAAAAAATACGTCATCATTCTAGCCTATTTACATCCCACTGCAGGGCACAGGCCTCCTCTCAGAATGAGAGGGCTTGGGCCGTAGTTCCCACGCGGGCCCAGTGCGGATTGGAAACTTCACATACACTATTGAATTTCTTGGCAAGTGTATGTAGGTTTCCTCACGATATTTCGTTCACCGTAAAGTACATGGTAAATTACAAATGTACTCAGAGGGAGAAAAACCAGGAGTCAAACCACTGGGCCACCACAGCTGTTAATGTTGAAAAACTCTACCGGCTCAGTAGAGTCTAAGCTAGTCTTTAGAGTACTACAGACTAGCTTCAATATAAATTCTAACAAGTTCGTTTAATATGCGCATACGATCTATTCCTGAATCTTTTATAATTTAACCACATCATTAATTCTAAGCGCGACTTCACGCAACTCGCATCCCAATTAGTAATATTCATATCGCTCGATTGCAGAATAGTCCAACTGAATGTTTGCATTGTTTGTTGCTAGGGCTGCCAAGTATCTATTAAATTTTGACAGAGCTGTTGTAATATCCGCCCTTACACTAGATTCTAGTCACCAATTAGTTTCGCTCGGGGTCCGTTTTAAGAAATGAAATGACCATCGCGCTCCGCACGACATGTTATAGAAAAAAATATTTATTGAACAAATGTAATTACGGAAATAAAAAAGGTATTTTTGAAGTGAAACTTCTAATGCGACTTCCAACAAGCGTTGCGTTGAATGCGTTGTGTTAAATACGCAACGCAACGCAAGTTGACGTTTACGAGACGTTCGCATTATATATATACTAAGGGATGTTAAAAACTTCGTCAGTGCGAACCAGAAAAATTGCGTGGTTTAGTATGAAAACTTGTAAAAATCAAAACTGTTTTAATGGTAGATCGTAGATGGTATTTTAAACATATTTAGTAAAAAAAAGTATTGAATATCTTTGAGAATTACGAAAAATCAAGAAAAATTATTGAAACTAACGTGCGCACGAGGAGCAACGCCATCTAGCGACGAGTTATGTAACTTGTTTCGCTAGCGCTGTAGTTGGTTGCTTGCTAGCCGCTTACTGTCTGTTCAAATTTGTATGAGACTTGATAAAAGCGCCATCTAGTGAGTAATTTAAACACATAGATGCATAAGTAAATTTAGTTCTTTAAGTTATTGCAATAAGGTTCATATTGATATATAAGTGCTTTTTTCATTTCCACATTACGAAGTTTCACTTCTTCCGCGCGGAGGAGCCGCACGCACGATTTTTTTTTACATATCAATGAGAAAAATGTATTTTTTTTGTTGCGGACTATCTGTCTGAAGTTTGAAGTAAGTTTGAAGTCTTTCTCGCTATTTTTGGCACGTCTGATAATAGGACGTAGGCTAATTTTTTTATACCTCTATTCTTCGCAGACGGAGTCGCGGACAATATATAATACAAATGACAGTAGCAACCCTATCTATTCACGTGCTTAGCGTGCGGATGCAACTGCAACCGCATCCCGAGTTACCAAGTGAACATGCTCCTGTTTTATTTAACTAGCAGAATTTATCGTAGAGTTACTGTCTTTTGATGTTGATTTACGTCTAACGTGGTTTATACTGCTAACAGCTATTGGGTTTAGTTGCTGTACAATTAAAGATGCTTTTAGCGCTCGCATTTCAGCGGATCGGATTACTCAAGTAATGAGCGTAAAAACGGCTAAGTGAACAGTTTTAAGGAAACCCCTTTTTAATTACAAACTAGCTCTTTCTCGCGAGTCCGTCTGCGAAGAATTCATTTTTAATCAGACTGCTGAAATGTGGACGAAATGGGAATGTTGACGAAATGGAAATGTGGACGAAGTGGGAATGTGGTCGAAATGAACCTACACGGCTTATTTTATGTAAAACTCTTAATTCTACATAAAAACATGATTCAATTATACTCTTATTGTTAGTTATATAGGATCAAATAAAATAAATAACGTAACTACCTAAATAGTAAGAAATAATTGTTCCAATTTTATTAATAACTACCTCGAGACTTATATACTAACCCATTTAGGTACATGTATAAAATCTTAAATTAAGCACTAGGTTAGCTTAAGTTCAAACTTCAGATCCCTTTAGTTGTCTAACGAAATCTCTGAAACAAATTAAGTTGCTTTACCTCCCAAGGAAATTAAATAAATATTTACCCACAACTTTCGTAGGGGCCGATGGGGCATTCATGGGGTTGCCATAAGCCACTGAGTGTATACAGTCCTGGGTAAACAAACATGTTGTATTATGCTATTTGTTTGAAAGCGGGCGGCGAACAGCCCTTTGTCTTCGGCGGGGCAGGCGGGCGGGTTGAACGAGCGTTTATTTGAAACGCAATTTTCGTATTCCATATTCAAATCCCGATGAATTTTGAATCATAAATAAATAATAAATAATAATCTTTATTCAAAATACTTTCTTACGATACAATACAATTTTTCTAGGAGACTTATAGGAAATAGTAACACATATGCCTGAACTAGGATGATCCTGTGTTTCAGGCGAGAAAAATAAAAAAATACATTAATATCCTTAAAAAAACTTGCATATAATATAACAAAACTTGACCTTAATACCTAAGGTGAATTATAAAATAATATAATTTTACCTTAATACAAAAATAGAAAAACTTAATATTACAAAAAAAAAGTGTAAAACATTATGGTCTCTGTCATTATAAGTACCTATCTATCTTCAAAAGAAAATAAAAATGTTCATTTAAAAACAGTCAACAATTTCTCTGTATCTTCGTAGGAAAACTTTTGGAGTTCTTCTTGGAGGGTTTTCTTAACACGAGAGTAACTAAGTGAAAATATACCCCATTTGGCGTTTAATCTGTTGTAGAGAAAAGGCCCTAGGAATATGAAAAATCTAGAAGAGAATGGCATGTTTTTTCTTCCCCATATTACTTGGGCAAACTATATCTTTTCAGTTTTTTCTTTGATGGCAATCATCTTGAGCTATATACGTCCCACTGCATTGCGTAGACCATTTGGAATGACGCCCGTTCTACGCGGGTTTTTTTTTTTTTATATAAGAGGTGGCAAACGAGCAGACGGGTCACCTGATGGAAAGCGATCACCGTCGCCCATGGTCACCCGTAACACGGGGGGCATCACAGGTGCGTTGCCGACCCTTTTAGGAATAGGTAGGCTCATTTTTTAAAGATCCCTAAGTTGTAACGCTCCGGGAATGCTGCCGCAGAAAGCTGATTCCAGATCTTTGTCGTGCGAGGAAAGAAGTTTCGCTTAAAACGCACGGTACTAGAATGCCAATCATCAAGATGGTGAGGATGGAAAGACAAACGGTTCCTCGAAGTGCGGTAGTGGAATTTAGCCGCAGGCAGCAATTCGAACAGTTCGTCAGAACACTCCTTCGGGTTGGGAACTTCGCAGTTCGCACGCAACATTCAATTTCTTAGCAGGTGAAATTGCAAATCTAATTTCGAGAAACTAATTTCTAAAAACATTACAGTGACATTACACAAATAATTATTGAGGTAGACAATAGGCGGTCTTATCGTTAAAAAGCGATCACTTCCAGACAAACAATTATTCAGACATTAATAAATATGAACAAGCTAATGTAATGTGTTCGTATTCTATGCATCAAGTGGCATCAGAGAGTCGCTGCCTTTACAATTCCTCTTAAAGATATGTTATGTGTTCTTGGTTTTGTGTACGCGTATACATAATTATAATCGCAGATATATGTAATAAAAGCAAGTCAAGAACTCGGCATCAAGTATCGTTTACCATCCATAGTACAGTCTGGTATCCTTACTTTTATATGGACACATTTATTTTATGTCATTGAAGAGACATAGCTATGGAACAACTTGTGATCCAGGGGAAAGTCAAAAGCACTAAACCACGAGACAGATCGCCTATGAGATGGACAGACCAGGTCAAAGCTGTAGTAGAAACTACACGCAAGCACAAGGAAAGTTGATCTGAGAGAAGAATAGAGGCGTATTGTTAAGCTTGCAGTGCTATCAGGACACAAGGAATGATGGCCACGACCACTCTGTCAAAAGTGAAACGTCGAAGAAGAAAAATAGTACCTAATGTAATATTATAAGGAGAATAACGCTCGTCTGGGCTGCCGTTAGCGTAAACCTCAGTACACAGTAGTAATCAAACAACGGACTACAAGCTTGTAGTCACTCAGTCTTCGAACCACCGCGCTTTCGCCTCTGTTGCCCGCGTCTGAGGGGCAAGCTTCGAGATCCTTCACAGCTCTTTGTGCAAAGATTGAGTGTCTTACATTATCTTTAGTTATTATACAACACTACTATAACTACAACCTTTTTGCTTTGCTCCTTCGCTATCACGTGAATCGGTAGTTCATTGATCTAATGTTAGATATTTACATGGTTAACCACTTGTACCAATATGACTAGAATATTAGGTTATTGAAGTTGGCAATACTGGGTAAGTAAAGTACGGCTGTCAAAATGAGTCCGCATGTTTTACGTCATTACCAGATTATCGGACTTTTTTCTTGAGGGCTCTCCTCACGCCACGTGTTCTGGTTCGCAGTTATCATCATCATCAGCCTATGATCGTCCACTGCTGGACATAGGCATCTCCCATGGCACGCCACTGAGCACGTTCCTCGGCCACTCTCATCCAGCTCTTGCCAGCCGCCTTGCGAAGATCAACGCTCCACCGAGTCAGAGGCTGTCCTACGCTACGTTTACCGATAATGGTCTCCACTCAAGAACTCGTCTACCCCAACGGTTATCGGTTCTTTGGGTCATATGGCCGGCCCATTGCCACTTCAGCGTGCTAATGCGGTGGGCTAAGACGATATCTTTGGTTCTCTGTCGGATCACTTCGTTACGAATTCGATCTTTCAGAGAAACTCCGAGCATAGCCTTTTCCATTGCACGTTGAGCAACTTTAAATTTGTGGACCAGCCCTACCGTGAGCGTAAGCGTTCGCGGTCTCTAGAACCTTATTGCTCCATCGGCCGTCTGTTCTACGAGCAATGTGCCAATGACTTAATTCTGGCAATTCCCCGAGCTACATCAGTACCTTGTTTCACCTGCGGATCTCCTCATTTGTGACTTAAGCACGCAGTAAAATTCTGACTATTTGACGTCGGTTCATCTTATTGGGGACCTTCTTAAGCCGCGTCTTCTGGTTTGAGGTATAAAAATTTGTTTTTTATTATGAGACGATGGCAAACGAGCAAGCGGGTCATCAGTACCTTGTTTCACCTGCGGATCTCTTCATTTCTGTTTCAATCATGAAAACTCTGACTATTTGACGTCGGTCCACCTTATTAGAGGCCTTCCAAAGCCGCGTCTTCTGTTGCGCAGTATAAAAAGTTTGTTTTTTATTATGAGACGAAGGCAGTCAAGCGAGCGGGTCTTCTGATGGGAAATGATCCGCACCGCCCATGAATATCAACATTTCAAGGAGAGTCACTGATCTGTTGCCGCCCTTTAAAGGAAGCACTTTTTCTTGAAAGTCCCGATGTCATTATCTGAGAACACTGCACTGCTCCGGAAGTAAAAAGTATATTCGGAGGTAACTGCCAGAAAAAACTTTTTAACGTTCCCAATAATCAGCAATTCCCGTTTTGTATGGGAAAGCAAGCCTTAATGTAACGCAGCAATTCGTCGTGCGTGCGTCCGTCACTGAATCGTTTGTCAAAGCCTGCCGATACGTCTTCCGAGTTCATTCGTCAGAGACGTGTGCTAGGGAACGACGCACAAAGGAAATACTTGTGTTATTATAATCGGATATAAATAAATAATAAATAAATAAATAAATATCACGAGACAATTCACACCAATTGACCTAGTCCCAAAGTAAGCTAGGCAAGCTTTTGTTATGGGTACTAGGCAACGGATAAACATACTTATATAGATAGATACATACTTAAATACATATTAAACATCCAAGACCCGAGAACAAACATTCGTATTTTTCATACAAATATCTGCCCCGACACGGGAATCGAACCCGGGACCTCAAGCTTCATAGTCAGGTTCTCTAACCACTAGGCCATCTGGTCGTCAAGAAATATGAGAAATAATATCAAAAAACCGGCCAATTGCGAGTCGGACTCGCGCACCGCGGGTTCCGTGGACACTTTTTATCGATGTCAAAATATACGCCGTAAAACGACGTGAGTATAATAATCCAGTGTTAGCATAGCCCTGCTTCCACCGTCAAAAAAGAAAAAAAAAAATAAAAAAATAAAAAATAATAATATCGGAGATAGTCTTCCAATGTCACAATAATTAAAAATGAATGTGTTAAAACACATTTCAGGTCAAGTAACCATTAAACTTTTGGATTCCAAAGGCAAGCTTACGCCTGCCGCCCCCAAAGTTGGCTCACACGCACTCATGTCATGCTCTGAAAGCAGAGCGGTACCGTAAAAAAAATGTACGCCGTATATATTAAAGAGTATAATAATTATTTGATATAACTATAAATTCGAAATTTTAAAAACCCCCAACGCAATTTGGTTGCACATATTTATGTTTGAAAATAAAGTAAATGCCCATTATGCGTCTAAGACCCCTTCCTCAACTAACAAAAAGAGCTTACAACTTTAAAATGGTTAAACCGATTTTGATAAAACATATCTAAGGACCATCGCTAAGGAACCTGCTTTCAAATAAAAACAAACTGCATCCAAATCCGTTCACCCTTTTAAGAGCTATGATGCCGCAGACAGACACACACACACACATAAGTAGCGGTCAAACTTATAACACCCCTCTTTTTATCTCGGGGGTTAAAAATAAAATGTCTTGCCACTGTACGCGCACTATCTAGGACTATTGCCGCTGTATTGCGCGTGTGTCCTGAATACGAAGCGCCCGCGCCGCCCCGCGTCTGTCTGTCAAAGCCACCATCAATTCCTCTCACTCAGAATAATCAAAAATTGTTGGGCACCCTTTGAGCTGAATACGTTATTTTAAGAACCCCTTTTTCTCACGACGTACGTATGCCCGGAGTTGACCTTGCTTTGTTTACCTTTCTTGGAGGTCATCAAACTAATTGAAACTTGACCCATCACTGTGGAACTTTTTCACAGAAAAAACTATTGTGACATCGCATTGGTTTACAAGCCAATCCATTAAACTTAATTTTAGATCGCTCGAACCTACGTCCCTCTGATAGTGAGGGCTTAGGTCAAACCACTATGCTACCACCACTTTATTCATCATCCCAGCCTATAGGTATACGTGCCACTGCAGGGCACAGGCCTCCTCTCAGAAACCACTTTATTACGAGGGGCGTTCAATATAAAGTGAGAATGAGATGCAAACTCTTTTAATATTACGAAATTAAATACTGGCCGGTAAAGCTAATCTATCTAGCTGATTGCTATGAAAAAAAAAACTAACTGTCTTTTGTTTAAAAAAAAATACGGTAATTTCTTTGCAATGCTATTGAGTACGTTAGCGAAAATGGAGAAAATTGAACTGCGCGCCGTTATCAAATACTTGTATTTGAAAAATTTTTCTACGGACCAAGTCAATTTGGATTTGCGGGACACTTTAGGGTCTAATGCTCCTCCGTATTCGACAGTCGCACGTTGGTGCGCCGAATTTAGACGTGGAAGAACATTGACAATGGACGACCCCCGCTCCGGACGCCCTACTACAACAGTAACTGAAGAAATTGTGAAAAAAGTCGAAAACTCAGTTTTGGCGGATCGTCGTGTCACGGTTCGTTTTATTGCTGAAAATATAAAGATTTCAACGGGGAGCATGCATAATATTTTACATGAACGCTTGGGTATGAAAAAGGTATCTGCGCGTTGGGTACCAAGAATGCTTACTGACACGCAAAAACAAACTAGACTAGAGATTTGTCAAGAAGCTTTGAACCTGATGCAGCAAGACCGGGAACTTTTTTTGGCGCGATTTATAACAATGGACGAAACATGGCTCCATCATTACGACCCTGAAACGAAACTGCAGTCTATGACATGGAAAAGGCCATTATCTCCAACTCCGAAGAAATTCAAGGTGAGCCCATCTGCCGGTAAGGTCATGGGCTCTGTTTTTTGGGATGGTAAAGGGGTATTAATGATTGAGTATCTCGAGCATGGAGCCACTATTACGGGCACTTTATACGCCAAACAAATAGCAACATTGCGCAATGAGATCCGCGAAAAACGGCGAGGTAAACGCTCGAAAGTTGTGCTGTTCCACCAGGACAATGCCCCGGCACACAAGTCCGCCGTTGCAATGGCTGCAATTCGTGATGCTGGGTTCGATATCCTTAAGCATCCTCCGTATTCACCAGATCTCGCTCCCAGTGATTTCTACCTATTTCCGAGATTGAAACAATACCTGAGAGGCCAGAAATTTGAAGACGACGACGCGGTAGTCGCTGCAGTACAAGATTTTTTAAGTACTCAAGATGAGACCTTTTTTAAAAATGGAATTTTAAGTTTAGAAAAAAGATATACTAAGTGTATTATGCTAAAAGGTGACTATGTCGAAAAATAAAATGACATTTAGTAAAAGTTGTTTATAACATACTCATTCTCACTTTTTATTGAACGCCCCTAGTACATACATTAAATGTCACAGTAAAATAATTTAACCATGAATTATTAAGTGCGAACCGTGCATATTACGCGGCGCGAACGTTGACCAAACTCGTAACCCATAAATTATAAATTACTTTTTGTTAAAAATAGTCAGATACCGTAGATACACTATCTGGTGTATGAAATATTATACATCTTTATTAAATTTTAAAATAAATATTCATTAAGTAATTTTAAATGGGCAACGGAACAGCGTGACGGTTAAAATGATATAACAAGTATTTATTTAAAACTAATCCACAAACATCTTCGGTTACCAACAAGCTTGAGAATGGTCAATCGCGAGCAAATGCATTCTAATAAAAAACACGCAAGTCTTCTTCTGTCTTAAATTCTCTAAGACCTTTTGTTACAATTTTTGCGTTACGGAAAAATGCCACCGTGAGTAACTTCGCTGTAATAAATTTTTTTTTTCATTTTTTTCCCTGTCAGTGCCTGATTAGCCCAAGTTCTAAGCTGAAAAAAAGCGTTTACTAGCGGGGGGTATGTATTATAATACCGATGTAAGAAAGGTAGAATCTATTAAAATATCGAATGGGTCAAAAGACCGACAAGTTTTTTTTTTCTAAAACCGTTACCTAACTTCTCAGAATTTATTAAAACAGCGTCGTATAGTCTAGTAGTAGTATAGTCGTATTAGGTTAGGTTAGTTTTAAAAGTTTACGATTTTAGAAAAAAAACCTTTCGGTCAACCCACACAATATTTTAACACATTCGGTCTTTCGTACTTCGGTATTACGAGTATGATACATACCCGTCAACGGGTTATTATTCAGACGTGGTTAATGAACTAAAACAATTACTTTGCTCACCCGCGACCTTACAATAGTTACGTTTATGCAAGAAATGTGCGTTCATGCAGTTCCTCCACCTCCACACTGTACGAACACACACAAATCACATAAACCCAACCACCACCACCACCAAGCTACACTGACGCGTTTCGAACTCAACCAGAGCTCATCTTCAGAGTTATCACAACCGTATGCTATGCTACCAAATGTTAAACTAACAAACCAAAACAAATGTTTTAACTTGTCACTGTAACTTCTCAAGTACCCACTTTATTTTTCTTATTCTCAAACTACCCCACAAAAATTAACTTTTATTGACATATTATAAAACTACCTTGAATTTTTTTTTTTTGTTTATTTATTTATAAGGCATATTTAATTAATACTAACTGTTCAAATTCGACCCAAGCCGCAGTAAAGGAGAAGATACTAAATTTACCTGTTCATTAATAATAGACCCCATAGTGTTGTACCTAATTATTTCCATGCATTCCAGAGCATCCAGACGCAACCCCTTGCCGCAATAATGTAACACTTCATAAGAATCTGAATCTAACAATGAATGATTTGATTCCAACAAATGTTTTGCAAAATTCGATCTATCTGGATGCTCATTCCTATATGCCGAAACATGCTCTTTAAATCTAGTATTATATGGATTACCTAAAATTCATAAAGATGATGTGCCTGTTCGTCCAGTTGTCTCATACGTGAGTGCTCCAGCATATAAATTGGCGAAGAAATTAAATAGTATTATTCGTGTGAAGGCTTCCTTTAAACCTTCTTATAGTTTAAAAAATGGTTTAGATTTGGTTAGTAAAATTAAGGACATCAGCATACCGCCGAATGCAACGTTGCTTTCTTTGGATGTAGACAGTTTATTTACTAACGTACCATATAGTGAGACACTAGAAATTCTAAAAGACCACTTAGAAAGGAAGCGGTTGCATCCCGGTGAAGTTTGTGAATTAATAGATTTGGTAACTTTATGCATGAAACAAAATTATTTCCGGTTCAATGGTCTTTATTACTTACAGAGTGATGGTTTAGCTATGGGTTCACCTCTGAGTCTTTTAATGGCAGATATATTTATGGATCATTTTGAGAATCAGTATATTGTGGGTAATAGTAATATTGTGTACTATTTTAGGTATGTTGATGATTTGATCCTATGCTGGAGAGGGAGTATGAGACAGCTTGACGTGTTTATTAATGGTTTGAATAACAAGCACGTAAAGATAAGGTTCAAAAAAGAATTGGAGGAAAATTGTTCGTTGAACTTTTTGGATTTAACGATTTCAAAATGAAATGGTAAACATCAATTTAAAATATACCGTAAGCCCACGTACACAGATGCTGTTATACCAGCATCTTCTAATCATCCGTGGCAGCATAAACTGGCTGCTTTCCATTCTTATGTTAATAGATTGTTGACTGTGCCTCTTTCTAAGGAACATTTTGATTTAGAGTTGAGTACTATTTATCAGATAGCGATCTCAAATGGTTATACAAAATCAATGATGGTAGATAGTTTAGTTCAAAAGAAGCAGGCACGGTTAGTAAATAGCATGCTTTACGCTGCGTTACCTTCTCAGTCTACTAACAAATATAGATCTAGCATCTCTTACGTTGGGGGTTTGTCTGATAAGATTTATGGCATTTTAAAATCAAACAATATTAATGTTGCCTTTAAGACTAACAACTCTTTGTACTCTAGGCTATGTAAACACAAAGAACAGGTAGATAAGGGAACTAGATCGGGGGTATACAAGCTTACTTGTAATGACTGCAATGGGATATACGTAGGACAGACAGGCCGAAGTTTTAATACTAGATTTAAAGAGCATGTTTCGGCATATAGGAATGAGCATCCAGATAGATCGAATTTTGCAAAACATTTGTTGGAATCAAATCATTCATTGTTAGATTCAGATTCTTATGAAGTGTTACATTATTGCGGCAAGGGGTTGCGTCTGGATGCTCTGGAATGCATGGAAATAATTAGGTACAACACTATGGGGTCTATTATTAATGAACAGGTAAATTTAGTATCTTCTCCTTTACTGCGGCTTGGGTCGAATTTGAACAGTTAGTATTAATTAAATATGCCTTATAAATAAATAAACAAAAAAAAAAAAATTCAAGGTAGTTTTATAATATGTCAATAAAAGTTAATTTTTGTGGGGTAGTTTGAGAATAAGAAAAATAAAGTGGGTACTTGAGAAGTTACAGTGACAAGTTAAAACATTTGTTTTGGTTTGTTAGTTTAACATTTGGTAGCATAGCATACGGTTGTGATAACTCTGAAGATGAGCTCTGGTTGAATTAAAAACGCGTCAGTGTAGCTTGGTGGTGGTGATGGTTGGGTTTATGTGATTTGTGTGTGTTCGTACAGTGTGGAGGTGGAGGAACTGCATGAACGCACATTTCTTGCATAAACGTAACTATTGTAAGGTCGCGGGTGAGCAAAGTAATTGTTTTAGTTCATTAATATGGACCTCCGCAAAGTAACGCCTGATTTAATAAATCAGACGTGGTTGTTATACCTCAAACTTTGGTAGGATAAATAGGTAGGATCTGTTTATTATTATTACTACTATTAATTTTATATCGCACCACCTGCTGAAATCTATTCCTTGCTTTCTTTTTTTTAAAGGTTGCCTGGAAGAGATCGCTTCAAAGCGATAGAGCCGCCCATTGATTACCTTTTTGTTCATGTACTTGTTTTTCTGTATTGTATTGTTTGTGGTGTATAATAAAGAGTCATATATTGAGTTGTATTGTGTAAGGGTAAAAAAATTGTAGGTTATTGACGTAGACATCCGCAAATAAAAAAAAATAACGCCGTTGGTTTAAACAGTCGTGTTTACACAATCTTTAAAGGGCCCAAAAGTCGTATTCATACACACAAAAGTGTATAACATTATCTTTATTTTCACAATGAAGCACAGAAATCTCATATTTATTCCAGCCATTGTCTCCATCCCGACACGCCACCTTACTTTATCAAAGCCCGCGTTGCATCTCCAGCAAAAGCTTTTTGGTTTAGCCGGTGACCCAGGGGGCGCGTATAGCTTTACACCCTTTGCGAGTAAGACGGCGTGACCAGAGGTAGAATAAAGCGCTATACACACGGTCCGGCCGCGTCTGGATGAAAATAGTAATTAGGTGGGGCTCTGAAGCGTTTCAGCGGCCATATCCCGTGTAATGTAGCAGTGAAATCACTGAATTGAATTCATGAATCAGTCTTCATATTACATGTATACAAGCGTCGCGATCCAAAGCAGACAGATGAGACGGGGCGGAGATGTGACCCGCAAACAAACGACGTGGACTGCGACGCGCCCCCGGGCCACGCGGCTGCTCTACGGTAAAAGAAAGTAACTGCAGTTTAGTAAATTTTACAGGAGAACAAAAAAACCGAAAAAACTTAATTTTAAACGTTCTATTAACTATTCCACGATTTTTTAAATGTAGTAATGTGTCAAATAATTTGCTCTACTTATTGTATAACAATTTTATGACAATTTGTTTTTAGTTCTCTTTTAAATGCCAAAAAATGTTTTTCCGTAGTAAATTAATTATTTTTAAATAAATGTGTCAAGTCAAAAACAAAGTAAATACTTTTACTTTATTTTTTAATTGCAAATAAGCATATTCTTCACACAAGTTTAAATTTAAATAATGAAGTAATAGTACTTACCTTGTTTTACAACTGCTAGGGAAAAATTTAAAGATTAAAAATTCTTTCTATACAGCGTATAATCATTTACTTTTTAAAATCGCTTAATAAGTAACAAGGTTAATAGGCAAACATAGGGCTGGGGGGGGGGGGGGGCACTTGGATTGTCATTTGGGGGACCCGGGGGATTGCTTAGTGTGATAAGATATTAAATTATTATAGGTACCAATATACAATAAAACAATATAGGTGTAAATTTCTAATATTTTTATTGCACGAATCAATTCAAAAACACAATAAAAATAGCTATCAATTATGACTATGCCACTCTACTGATAGCAGCAATTATAAGGCACTATTAACTATAGTTATTATTAACATTGGTAACAATATTTTTTAAGTCTTATCCCTCATAATCATTGTATATTGTTGACACATTTTATAACAAAACCAGAAATTTTAAGTAATCTACCATTTAACCCTTCTTTGCATGGTGATGGAAACTTCCATCATAACATTCACATAAATCAGATCAATTTAACTATCCGAGTAATTTCACAAATAAAATAAAAAAAACATGCAAAGAAGGGTTAATAATATTGTTATCACAATTATGTTTTCTTGTTATATCATAATTAGGTTATATGTATATTTAATAAATATACTTAGTTATAGATGAAGTCTATTACAATTAAATTTTATTATATATGTATTATTATTCTTGTGTTATTTCTTGCGCTATCAAATCAGGAGAATTTTCATCAGTTTGCAGATTTTGCCAAAAATAACGCCGATTTTCCGGCATAAAAGGGACCAACTTTTCTATAATAGCTTGTTTTTTGCTTGGTTTAATACCCCGTCGCCCAGCTTTACGTTCCGGTAGCGTAGTTATATCGAATCTTTTCTGTAAAAAACATATTTCTTTAAATTCTGACTCTTGCATTGTTTGATAGTACAAAGCCTTCGATCCCTTTCGAAACTGAACACTTATTAAGTCCGATAAATAAAACGATTTTAAAGGATCATCTGGTTTTTTTGTTAACTGTCTTTTTTTCTTAATCCAGTTAAATTTATCGTCGGCAGCGTCAATTTCTACTACAATCATGTTCTTTCTGCTATGCAAAACTACGCCTTTTAGGTCATCAAAATCGTACACATTTCGGTTCTTTATCAAAGCCCTCTCGATGTTGCCATGGACACTATCGGCAGCATTGTGGGTATGGCCCTTAGTCAAATATTTCATTGTAATTGTTTCGACTTCAGATTCTACCATATTGACAATTTGAACAAATGCTGTATACAAGAACCAATTCTTATTTTGGGCTGAGCAATTGTCAGCCCAAAATATGAAATGTTTAATATCTCTTTCTCTTTTAATGAATTTATAAAACGCATCTACAATATTTCTGGCGTCTCTCTCGGAAATCTCTTCATGCCATAGCACGCAAACTGCTTTTTCACCTTTTTTCATAGGCGCAAATGTAAGGTTAAAAGCAATTAACCTACTAAGAAATACAGAATCTTTCAGGCTAGGCATGATTGGTATCAAGAACACTTTCTGTAAATCGACTGCAGTGACTTTCGTATCACTTTCATATATTTTTGCTACGTCTTGTCGATACAATTCAGTGGCATATTTAGCTTTGAGTGTGTGTACTGCATAAAAAGATAGTTCTTTTAAGGTCATGAGTTGTTTCTCTTTCTTTTTCTGTTTGAAAACTTCGCAATCTCCACAAATATCTGATTTAGGTGTATGCAAAGACACATTCATCTCTTTCATTACTCGACGATATACTTCCTTACTATGGTGCGACTCAGGGTTTTTTTCAACATAATTGTCATACATACTGTTTAGTGTAAGGCCGTGAGGTAGGTATTTGACGTAGGGAGCATTATGTCGTCTGTAGTGTGATTGACAAGGATGATAGAGGTTTATATGATCTATAATTTTATCTGTTTGCAGTGGTTTCCTTTTATATTTTCCTCTGTTTTCCGTCACCTCAGCATCACATGGTTTCCTTTGTACAGCTTTCATCAGACTTGTTACAACTGTATCGGATAAATATCCCAAAGTCCTCAAAAAAAATGATTGGCATACTTTTACCATTTTTTTGGTCTCAGGATCTTCTAAAGTGTAAATTCTGCTTACTGTTCTGTTTTTCTTGGCATTAGTTGTAACTCTTTGCACTGATTTGGATGAAACACACTTAGAAAGCCAGTGTCTGCGGGCAGCATAGTTGCAGTTCCAAAAGTTCTCCCATATTATTTCGCGTTTGGTAATATCTATCGTGTGACATTTGTTTTTAGTATTTTTTTCAGGACATTTGCAGGAAACTGGTAAAATAGGATATTTTTGTTTATTTCTTTTAATCTTTTCTTTTTCAGTTAAAATCGGTCTTTTACGTGTTTTTTTTTCCTTTGGTTTTCTTATATCTGTCAATGTAACTTCTTCTTCTGTGGATGAATTACTTTCAGGAATAATGACATGTTTACTAAATCTGAAACGCTTTCTTTTACGACTTTTATCAGAGTCTGAATCTATATAATCTGGATCTTCGCAACTGTCATCAATAACGCTGGAACTAGAATCACCACTACCAAATAGGTCTCGTGAGTCTTCTATTATTGTATCCTAAAATGAAATAAAAGTGCATATTAAGTAAACTGTCGAACATGTATTACAAAGCATGAAATCATGATGACAATTATCAAAACAGTAAAAAAAATACCTTTTTAGTATTTTTTATTTTGTCGTCTTTTTCCTCAAATACCAAAATATCCTCAGGTATAATCAAGTCTCTGAAAAAAAATTTCAAGCATATTAATTTTATGGGTATTTTCTTAATTAAGAAATATAAATCCTGACCAGTAGCTTATTTGGACATGTCAAGGGGGCGCTATTCCATTTTTTATCTGTGTTAGGAGTTGTATTATATTATATAGCAAACGTTAGTTTGACAAAAAATCGCAACATGGCCAGGCTCATATAAGCACTGGACGGTCAGGCTTTAGTTACATTTATTTCATAATTATGTACTTAGGTGACATATGAATGCTAAGTAAATTAATAAATTTGAACACCTATAGATAAACAAATAATATTGATATAAATAAAAAAATATATCTTAACACTAACAATTAAGTAATTAATAATCAATATTCTTAATTTTATTTGATATTGTGTATTATTTAAATCATTACATTTAAAACTTTATCTCATTATCATACAATTCTATTTCACATTATGTAATCTTAGTTCTAGTTACTTGTCTTGTTAATTACAGTTGTGTGCCTACAGGGTGTCATGGACTGAGTTATATGTACTTAATAGAAGTGTAACATCTTACTGCAATAAACATGACTTGCCAATAAATAAACAAATAAGTTGATTTTCTAAAAAACTAAAAAAGCAAAGTTGAGTTGTAAGGACTGTTTTCATATGATGATGTCGATGATGTGTGTGAAGTTCCCAATCCACATTGGACCCGCGTGGGAACTATAGCCCAAGCCATCTCATGCTGAGAGGAGGCCTGTGCCTAGCAGTGGGACGTAAATAGGCTGGAGATGATGAGATGAGTGTTTTGTTTACCTATGTTTCAATAAATGATTTAACTATGTATTAAATAGGTATAACGTAACATCTACTTACTCGTCAAGCAGAATCGGGAAATTTTGAAGAATATCCTCAATAATTTCTTCACCTGATGTGGTTGGTCTTTGAGGGCTTGTGTGCTGGACAAGACATTCTATCGAAGAAAGATCTGGCTGTCCCATTAAACAGTTCTCATGATCATCATTGTTTATAGTATCGCCCACTTCGGAGCTCGCCTCGACAATATCCGGCGGCCTAGAGGCCCTACAACAAAGCAATATACCCTCTTTGTAAATTAAAATTGAATACGTTTCGATAAATGAATATGTTGGGTGATAAAACAATCAAAACACAGGAACGACTTAGGTATTATTTGTACGATTGCAATTGCAAGGTCATATTTTGCTTGATCAGGTATTGTACTAATAACTATCATCGAAATACCAATGAAATGCATCGTAATTTTCACTTTTCTACTTACCTTTGAGCTAACTGCAAAATAAACTTCGAACGTAAACTGCTACCACGCATTTCTTATTTACTTAATCTCAAGCAACTATTTCGAAACAAAACTTCTCGAAAAGTTCCGTTGAGAATGAATTTTGACAAGATCTAAATCAGATTTAGCGAAACATGACAGATTCTGTCATGTTTCGCGCGCGTAATTTTGTGACGTTACGGGGTGCGTTCTGAAAGCAACAAACAAATAAAGCAAGTGCCAAAACAGTATCTTCAAAATTTTTAAATGAAGCAGTTTAACAATATAGAAACAATGTAAATGATGCTTAAAAACGAAGTTTATTAAAATAAAATTGTAATAAGAAAGTAACTGTCATTCAAGTACTTTCTTTTTCCCTTAACATTTAGTTACTTTGTTTTTGCCGAGATAAATTGGTAATTTTGACGCTTTTTTACAATACAAAAATGAAGTAATGCTATTTACTTTTGTTTTGACTAAATCAGAGTCTCAATAAAAAACTATTTACCAAACAAAAAACAAAGTGGATCAAATTACAACTTAAAAACAAAGTAAACGACATGCAATTACTTAATTTATGATTTGTAATTGCGTTTTACTTTATTTTTCCGTAGATATTTTGAGTCAGTGCCTGCAGTTACTTTGTTTGGTGAAAATTTATCTCTAAAACTAAGGCTCTTTTGGTGATTCCAAGAATGTAGCAACATCCGTTATCATCTAAAAGTGCCAAAAATACAAAAACACCGGTTTTGACAAAAATGTTAGTTACTTTCTTTTTCCGTAGGGCAGCCGCACGTCTCTTCTGTGTGGCTTGCGCCTAGGATAATATCCTATGAACTAAAACCATGGCAATTCTGAGAGCACACTCCATACCACGCGTTGTGGAGGTGGTAGTGGTGGTAATTATTGGAATATTTTCGGACAAATTATTAATGGATTATCGTAACACAGAGGATACGGCGGTTGAAACGGTTCAGAGTCATACCTAAGTATACTTTCCTTTGTAAGAGTTTTTCTCCGTCTGTCATAGGTCATAGGTCTGTATTATGACGTTTGAACGTAGGCAAGGCAAGGCTTTGGCAAGGATATACAGGGTTATTTGTAATTCACTAGCATCCTTTTAACCCTAAACTCCTACCACTTAAACAAATGTTTTTTGTTTTACGGCTTTTGTCATAACTTAATATTTTTGGTGTAATAACGTTTTGAAAATTTGAGATTACCTCTTATTTTTACGATACTCTGTGTATTTTTATGGGAAAAAAGTGCTTCATTTTAAAAAGTCGTAGAACAAAAAACATTTGTTTGAGTGATAGGAATTCAGGGTTAAGAGGATGTCAGTGAATTAAAAATAACCCTGTATACAAAGCCTCTTTAAAAAAAAATTAAAATAGTATCTTTGTTTTTACAATAAAGTTTCGCATACCTATTTATTCAAGCCTTGTAAATTTTGTGAATCTGACTGTTTTGGACCCACAATAAAATTATAAGTGTACAATTTGAACTACTTAACTACTTGTTAGATTCTTTGCACTTACGTTTGGCAATATTTTTTTTAGAACTATGTGCCTACAATATATAATATTACTTTGTAGGTTTCATGTTTTCAATACCCATTTGCTCCGCCACTTAAAAAAAATCAAAAACTGAATCGACAAAAATGCCGTAATAATTATTGAACATGCTCACAAAATTTGACGAGAAACTAACTACAAAGACCTCTAGCGATAAGATAAGATTCTATTTCTGAGAGTGGTACCATGACCTGACCACCCGACGCGGTCGGGCCGTGTGTGTCGCCGCTTATATGCGAGTCACGTGACCGCGTATTACTGTGGCTGGACAGCCGCGGTGCGCAACGAATTCACGCGTTCCTCCGACAGTGGGAAATTTTCTATGTGACAAAATCAACCTTTTCAATATAAGTAGGTAAATATTGAAGTTTTGCAGTCGCTGGCATAAAGTTAACTCTTTTATTTACGTATAGGTACAGTCAAGTGTAAAAATATGGGTGCACACAACTTGCTCATATATATGTCCCATAGCTCTTTGTGTCGTCGAATTAAGGTATAGCTATATAACGATGGGAGGATTAAATCGATATTTATTTTTGCACTTGACCGTACATACAAGATGGTTCAAAATTAAATCGGAATTATATGGAATGGAATGCATACACTTGCGAAGAAATTCAATGGAGTGTGTTAAGTTCCCAATCCGTACTAGGCTCGCGTGGGAAAAACAGGACTAAAAAGTTCATAAAATAGTATATTATTATTCCATCATACTCCTCTTGGCTATCAACTATGTGTCGGCCTTGCTCTTCGTCCTGTTACATACTGCATTAGTAAGTTTTATTTTTAACCCCCGACACAAAAAGAGGGGTGTTATAAGTTTGACCGCTATGTGTTTGTGTGTGTGTGTGTGTGTGTGTGTGTCTGTCTATGGCATCATAGCTCTTAAACGGGTGAACCAATTTGTATACGGTTTTTTTTAGAAAGCAGGTTTCTTGGTGATAGTTCTTAGATATATTTCATCAAAATCGGTTCAGCCGTTCCAAAGTTATCAGCTCTTTTGTTAGCTGCGGAGGGGATCTTAGACTCGTGATGGACATTTGGGTACATTATGTTCAAACATACGTATGATTATATTTGCGTTAGGGGTTTTTAAAATTTGTAATTTATAGTTACCTATTTCATAGAAGTAAAAGTGCCTGATAAAAGCTAGTAGAGCAAGAATTGTGAATAAAATTGAAAGTTACCTTAGCGTGATTATTTAGAATAAGGGTATGACAGCTAAGTAAATTATGAACGTTACTAAGTTAAATCGTGGTGGCATTCAGTAGAAGGTAAACAGAGCAAGAAAAGGCTGGAGCCATCTCTCAAATCATTTATGTAAAATGGGGCTTACCCGTGTCTACTAATTGGGATATCTCTGTACTGGAAGAGGCCAAACGATTTTTAAAAGCTTCATTATTCCTTTAATTGAAATTGAAACGTTCGTATGTAAGTTTGGGTGCTGTTTCTATGGGCATAAAATTTAAAGTCCGTATTCATCATTTCGTCGAACACTTTTTTCTCAGAAACCATTAACATCTTCAGGAATTTTGAAATGGTTATCCTATAGAACTCGTTAGGTTAGATTAGGTTTGTTTTATAAGAATTCAGAAAAAAACAATGGATTCAGAGTAAAAAGAGTTCGGCGAAATGATGAATTCTGACAAATGATGAATTCGGACTTTAAATTTTATGCAACCCGATAGGGAACCGTAAGTTTGCGAGTTGTGTTTTCAAAATTTTGAATCACTTTGTAGCGGCCAGATAGAACCATTACCCCCCTCGCCGCAGTCGGTTCCGCGCGTCGGCAAAAGTGATGAAACAACTGCACACCGGCGCGTGGAACTGCGCGGCTGATGTAAAATGGAAGACCAGTCAGTCATCAAGCGGCGGCTCATTCCCTGCAGCGGCTCGGTCTGAAGCAGAGCTCTCCAAGTGTCCCTAAATACCCATAACGTTCTTCGAATCTCTGAGTCCATTTATTGTAAATACTTTTGATATATTTTCTTATATTTTCATTAAACGTTCGTGTGCCTTTTGATACCGTTCTTATTCATTTATATCTTTACGAAGCCTCAGGAGGTGCACCTACAACTTCCTTGTATTTCAAACTAAATAAAAAATGAAGTTGAAGAAAATAAAAAAATAAATAGAAAGAGATACTTCATACTTAACTTGTAACTTCCTTGTGTTCTAATAATCTGAATTTCAATTTGAGGTAGTTATTTAAGTTTGGTGACAGTACAATTATTTGGTAGTGAAATTTAGGAGGTCCCGGCCAGGATCGTTTCCGCAGGACGAAACTTTTCAACGGTTAATGGCATCAACTTGGAACTTGGTACATATATGTATTTTAGATGACAGTGCAAAGTACGAGTAACAAAATATATACTTAGCAAAAAAATCTTTTATTGACATGGTTTTTTTTCTTTAACAAAAAGGTTTTGTCGGAACTAGAGCACATTGAAAAACCAGAAACGTATAGTTCTTTCTCATTCCGTGATACGTGCTTTTTGTTAATAGTTATTTTTCAAACACATTTCAATAAATCCTGAAAACGTACAAAATTATTTTTTATAACAAAGGAAATTAACAAATTAAATTATGGAATTATGGAAAAAACGAAGAGATACGGCCCTTGAGACCTAATTTTGATCTAATCTAATCGCAATGAACTTTATTACTACGGTGACTTATTATAGACTCGCTCGCTCGCTTGTTGCTTTCATTATTATCATTTACGTCATCTTCATCGACATAATCAACATAATCACCATCACGTCGCCGAATAGGTACTACATCGATTTTGCCTTGATCACACGTACCGAGTAAACGGGCGAGACAGTGCTCTCGGCCGAGTACTCGGTGCGTATAAACAAGCGCCTGCCTTATTTCTACGCACCGAGTACTCGGCCGAGAGCACTGTCTCGCCCGTTTACTCGGTACGTGTGATCAAGGCATTTCCCACAGCAACGTTAATCCATATTGCAAACCATCTTTACCGGATCATTTTAATTCATCACTTAAACAGTTTCAGCGTTTAGAACTAGCAAAAACACACACAAATCTCCACATTAGTAAGTGTCAACTGGGATTAGTAGGAAAGCTCGTCACATCCAGCCCTTTATTTCTCCACTTTCGCGTGGCTTATTGAGCACTCAAGAAAGCGCCGACTGCGAGCGAAAGCGCACGCGACGCCGGCACGCGAACACGCGATCGGGCGATCATGAGCAAGCAAATTATGTGGTTGGAAGTTTCAAGATGAAATTGAATTATTTTAAACGTGTCATACGCGTGACGAGCTGAGGCGCTACTACGAAATTCGAAAATCGAAGTTCGTATCGTATTATCCCTCTCACTCTCGTGTCAAATCATATTAACGTGAGCGGGACGGCACGAAACGAAGTTCGAATTGTGCACTTCGTGGTAGAGCCTCTGGGAGGATTAAATATTGAGAATTGACCACCTTTAATTTTTTTAACACCTGATTATTACTACAGGAATCGAAAGAGTTTCGCCTCCTGAACACGGAAAAATGTTTATTATATTTTTTTCTCCATATTTAAAAAAATACAACAAATTTAAAAAAACATATATGTACTTACCAATACTGCCACAGAATAGATATGTTTCCTTTACCCTTTTCACTAGAAAAAAGAGCTGTCATAAAATTTCTCGTTTCAGCACGTAGTCTCTCTTAGTTACTTAGTAGTCTGTGGTTTCAGCGGATCTATTCGTTTAAAATTATGACAGCTCTTTTTTCTAGTGAAAAGAGTGAAGGAAACATATCTATTCTTTGGCAGTAGGTATTGGTAAGTACATATATGTTTTTAAAATTTGTTGTATTTTTTAAATATGGAAAAATAAATTACAATAAATATTTTTTCGTGTTCAAGAGGCGAAACTCTTTCGATTCCAGAAGTAATTTTCAGGTGTTAAAAAAATTAAAGGTTGTCAATTATTGAAGGTAAACGCACCAATCAGCTGTCGTCGTCTGTCGCAGAGCTGATGAGCGGTGGAGCAGACGAGCCCTCGAATGGAGACCACGGACGGGGAAACGTAGTGTAGGGCGTCCTGAGGCACGGGGGACGGATGACTTTAGGAGGGTCGCTGGCGGCGGGTGGATGCGAGGGGCCGAAGATAGAGTGTTGTGGCGCGCCATGGAAGAGGCCAATGCTATGGGCTGATGATGAAATGCACCAATGCTCGACACCTAAACGCCAAGTAGATGACACGCATCTGTCACCTGTCTTACTATGAAATAAGATTGAAGGTGCCATGTATTGGGTCAGTGTCGAGGTCGAGCACAGGAACGTTTACCTTAATTTGTTTCTAACAATCATCACCTTGAATTCAGCCGAAAGTCTTCGACTGCTGAATATAGGCTTCCCCCAAGTTTATAGTAACAATAAAATTAATTATCCCACTAATACTCTAATACTCTTTTTACTCTGCATTGTATGCCTACTCTTGTCTCTGGTGTCCTGTCAATCGTTCAAAGGTTAACTGGAAGACATCCCTTTAAGGGATAAGTTCGCCTTTGTACATCTGTTTCTCTTGTTAACTGTTAATTTTCATGTTTTACGTACAATAAAGAGTTTTACATACATACATACATAATATCCTATTATCAATATTATAAAAGTGAAAGTTTTTTTGGAGGGATGAATGTGTGGACGTTTATGCTAAAACAGTTTGACTGATTATGATGAAATTGGCACTGATTAGAATAAATGTCTAAGTATTCAAGAAATCATATTTTTCAGGTGTAAAAAGGCCCCAAATAACATTGATATCAGTAGGTACTTCAAATTAATAGGTATAATTATTCTAATTGACTATTCATGTGGTCTTTCCAGTATTTGGATGCTCTTGGACATTTTGACACTCGAACTTGTTGATTCCCCGCAGGGTTTTGATAAAATAGGATGCTTTTGTTATATCTATTTTCATTTTAATCATTTTAGCTTTTACTTTTAATAACAACTACTTACTTTTTAAAATATAGTGACAGCTGTTGTTTTTTTAATTTAATTAGAGCAAGCACAGTTAAAGATCTTTTATTATTACGGGACAAATTGTTACCGTACTTTATTTGTCATGTTTTATTTTAAATATATGAAGTTAATATTGAGATAATTCAATTTTTAACCGATTATTGAGCTTGATAAAGCACCTGTCTTGAAATTTTAAAAAATAATTATATTTTTGTTTGTTCTTAGTTTCAAGTTTTTGAGTATTTAGTCTTTATTTTTATTTGCAATGATAGCTGCAAAACAAATATCACGTAGTAAAGTTCTTTAAGTGAAATGTTTTGAGCCTATAAATAGTAAAATGTATACATTTATTTCTTAATCTCTACATTCTATATCGAATTAATTTATACTAAATAAGTAAAATAATCAAAAGCATGAAACCATCTTCCTCTTCTCTAAAACCTAACTACCCCACATGTAAATTCCAAAATAAATATACCTTGATGTAATGTTTCCCTTAAAAAAAAGTTGTCCAATCTTTAGGAATGTCACGAAATAATAAATTCACATAAAACGTCAATTGTAAAGAAGTGAAAAGCTGTCAAATACAGACACGAAGCGCTCCACTAATCCAAGTTTATGAATAGAAACTCATATCACTGACCACTGCTGGGATTCCACAGCAAATATTACTTACAACTTTTGTATTGAGATTGAAAAATATTACTGTGTGTTTGGGTGTATGTAAGCGAATCGAAGGATATGTGTTGCCAGACCTCTTAGTAGGTGGACTGATGACGCGAAAGTTGTGGAAAATTGGTGTAAGTGGTGATTTGTTGATCATTGTGGCGTTCTGAGGGGGTCTTCTAGCTGATTTACTTCAGCATAATGCCTAAAATAAGCCTAAGCATAAGCTTACTTTTATAAAAAAAAATCGTGCGTGCAGCTCCTCCGCGCGGAAGAAGTGAAACTTCGTAATGTGGAAATGAAAAAGGCACTTATACATCAATAAGAACCTTATTGCAATAACTTAAATAACTAAATTTACTTATGCATCTATGAGTTTCAATTACTCACTAGATGGCGCATTTATCAAGTCTCATACAAATTTGCACAGACAGTATGAGTTCTGCATCGCACTGTCGAAGTTTTTAACACCCGTTAGAAATAGCTACAATGCGAGATTACTTGCTTCGGCAGAACATATACTAATGCTTTCATACCCCCTCCATGGTAGCGTTAAACGCTTAACGCGACCTTGTTGGAAGTCACATTAGAAGTTTCACTTCAAAAAAAAAAATGCTGAACTGCAACATAGATGGAACTCGCATAATTGTCATGATATTATTTTAGTAACTGTAGCAAAACTAAGTTATCTTTAAAAGTACCTATTTAAATTGAGGTAGGAGTTAAGATGTTTAGTTTTAATTTGTTAACTAAGGGACCCCGACCCCATAGATCCCTTTATTTTTTATATAATTTATCTTTAGTTTTATAATTGTAATTAATAACTACGCAAAATAGGGCGCACAGAGACATCGAGTTGCGGAAAATATCCCGCTATTACCTATTACCTATTTTAATTTATATATTTTTTTTGTTTATACATAAGTATTCGTCATATGTTTGAAAAGATGACTTTCTGCCGAGTTTCTTGCGGCGCATTCTTCTTGGCAATGATGGTCCTTCCGAAAGCGCTAATAGTTTTAAAAAGTGACATGTAAATAACCTTTGCAATCTTTTGCGGCCTACTTGTAGAATGAACATTTTGATTTTGATTTTTTTTAAACAAATCACACGCACGAAGCCATGAAAGCTTAGCAATTGAGATTATCTACAACTAAATTTGAAACTATATCCACACATACAAATTTGACACCTAATGTCAAATAGTGGGGCCTCCGTCAAAGCCTGCCGGATCCGGATATTGGCTGCTTCATGGCTGTGACAACTTCCGGCAGTCGAGTGTTCAACGGTTATTCAGGATGGCTTCATTCTGTTTGTCGATGTCAGTGTCGCCTGTAGCAAAATGATGAGCGCTCCCAGGAGCGCGAAAAGGCTTTGAATGTCGACAAAAATGCATATAAAACGACCGGATAGCCTAGTTTTTAGCTACATGGCTACGAAGCTTGAGGTCCCGGGTTCGATTCCCAGTCGGGACAGATATTTGTGTGAAAAATACTGGTGGCCTAGCGGTTGGACCAATGGCCTCTCAAGCAGAGGGTCGTGGGTTCAAATCCCGGCTCGCACTTGTGAGTTTTTCGGAATTTATGTGAAATGAAATGAAAATTGAAAAATAATTTATTCAGTAACTTGTTAACTAATGACAACAGCTGTACTGGTGCCTCTTTTTAACCCCCGACACAAAAAGAGGGGTGTTATTAGTTTGACCGCTATGTGTGTGTGTGTGTGTGTGTGTGTGTGTGTGTGTGTGTGTGTGTGTCTGTCTGTCTGTGGCATCATAACTCTTAAATGGGTGAACCGATTTGGATGCGTTTTTTTTATTTCAAAGCAAGTTTCTTGGCGATGGTTCGCAGATATATTTCAAATTTCATTTTCAAAGTTATCCGCTTTTTTGTATGTTGCAGAAGGGATCTTAGATTGAATTGCGTTGGGGTTTATAAAATTGTTAATTTATTGTTATTGAGTATCGTGATACTCGTACTGAGAACTCCACTCCTCCATGTTATATAATATAACTTAAAATTAAATAGCTGTACTAGATACTCTATGTTACAAGGAAATATTAACTATTTGTGAAATTACATTTGAAATTTACCATGAGCTTTTTACGGTGAAGTACACCTGCGAAGAAATTCAATCAATCAATCAAACAATCAATCAATCAATCAATAATTTTATTTGTCAAAACATAGGTAAATACATGTACAAAGATCTTAAATGTATAAGTCAATGGTGTGTGTGAAGTTCCTAATCCGCACCGGGCCCACGTGGGCACAACGGCCCAAGCCCTCTCATTCTGAGAGGAGGCCTGTGCAGTGGGACGTATATAGGCTGGGATGTTGATGATACTCATATGAAATTTTTAGGTTATAAAATTAATCAAAATACCGTTCACCTAACTTACATATGTATTAGATGGTAATGGATTGTTTGTCAATAACAATAATAGCAAATCCAATATCCGCATAGGAGCTGTAATAGGGATGTTTTCTAGGTAAAAAAATAATAATTCTTATTAGTCCGTATTTTACATTATCAAAAAATATTAGACACGTAATTTTTCTTTTGACAATTAAACAAAAAATGACGAAGATATGGCGCGTTGAAGTTCCGCGTGACGAGGCGTGACGTCACTTGTTCCTAAAACGCTCATACAAAGTGTAGGAACAAGTGACGTCACGCGAAACTTCAACGCGCCATATCTTCGTAATTTTTTGTTTAATTGACTAAATAAAAAATACGTGTCCAATATTTTTTGATAATCTAAAAGACTGACTAGTTAGGAAAGTAGCCTATTGTACCGTTATTAGAACAGCGACACGCTGACACTATAATAATATATTAATTAACAGAGTTAATTGACACAGTTATCTCAACTAAAGAGATTAAAAGATATGAATAAACTCGCTTATAAATAAAAAGTATCAAATCTGTTATAACAAAATGTTATCATCAAGTCAGCCGAAAGACGTCCACTCCTGCTGAACATAACCTTAAAAAACCGGCCAAGTGCGAGTCGGACTCGCGCACGAAGGGCTCCATGCAATTATCTATAAAAGTCACGTTTGTTGTATGGGAGCCCCCCTTAAATATTAATTTTATTCCATTTTTTAGTATTTGTTGTTATAGCGGCAACCGAAATACATCATCTGTGAAAATTTCAACTGTCTAGCTATCGCGGTTCCCGAGATACAGCCTGGTGACAGGCGGACCGACGGACGGACGGATGGACAGCGGAGCCTCAGTAACAGGGTCCCGTTTTTACCCTTTGGGTACGGAACCCTAAAAAAAGAAGGTTTACTTCAAAAAGTCAGGTAGCTTTTTTGTGAATAAAAATGTAAGGTAAACGTAATAATGCTCGACACCTCAACGCTCAGTAGATGATACCCATCTGTTACCTCCCTTACTATGACATATTAATAAGATTGAAGGTGCCATGTATTGGGTCAGTGTCGAGAACATGGACGTTTAATTATACCTAGATATTTTACACGACAGCCAGCCAAATGACTAGGTATAAAAATGAATAATTTGTATTAAATAAAAAAAATATTAAGGTATGGAATTCATAGTTATTTACATAAAATAGACGAGTGTAAAAATAGATTAGAGTGTATTGAATGTCTACTAGCGGGAGATCTAAACATTGCGAGTAGCGCTGATCACTCTACTTTTAATATCAAGATTAACATTATACACACTGTCGTTAGGGATATAAAACGAATTTAAACAAAACAAATCTATTTACGGTAAGATTATTTCCACTTTGACACTCGGGACGTTTCAGTTTTAATCGTAAAGGTTCATGTTTTCTCATATAAAATTCTTGAATTTAATCACATAAAATATTCAAACCTATTTAATGTAATTAATAACAAAAACTCAGCCTAAGTAACTATTATACCTTGTGAAGAATTTTGTATGTTTGCTATTTAATCATTGTATCAAATTCTGAACAAATTAAGATGAAATTTGGCATGGAGATCGTTTAAGTCCCGGATAGTTATTATCCTGAAAGATTGCATTGTTTCCTCGGGAGAAGGATACGTGAATTCTTCACAGATAAAACAGGGTAACAACTAGTTTAGTAAAAAGTTAACACAATTACAAAAAAAAGTTTTTGGCATAGCTCGGAGAGTTGCCAGACATAAGAGCCAATGGGTAGGGCCTATGTTCGTAGAACCGACGGACCAATGAAGCAGAAGACACTACATAGGGGAGAGTCCCCAAAAAAATGGACCGATGATCTGATAAAGTCGCAGGAAACTTGAATGCGGGTAGCGCAGGAGCGATCGTTGTAAAGATTGTTTTTTTTGGAGTCATTTTGTATTTTTTTTTATTTTTCAACTCCAATTTTTTTACTTTTACGGTCATCCCGTGAAATCCATATAATATTTCATACTAAATACAAACTGAATTATGGCTGCACAGAAAAACCTTGAAAAAAGACCAGCGCTGGGAATCGAACCCAGGTCCTCAGCATTCCGTGCTGCGTGCTAAACCCCTACTTACACCACCACTGGTCAGGAGTATAGACACAAAAAGTGTGCCGAAGATGCTGACAGCATTTCCTCGTTGAATCACTAGTTAACATAATTAGTTTGATGTTCTATATAGCAGTGTGTTACGAAGTATCTCCAGCGAGAAAATGATTGGAAACCGTACAACGGTTGCGGGATCGCTTCATCCATTTTCAAACTTGCATTTTAATTAACTAATGAAAACGTTTCTGCGTGAATGTGTAATTAAGCTTAGGAAGTATATTTTTTCGATGTTTGAATCAAAACGACAGCTAAATGTCTCAATGTACGCGGGAGAAAAATGCCTTACTACGACTTATGTTTAAAATCCGTAGTCTAAAATAGCTTTATCTGTGGAAAAGTATGTTAGTATTACCATCCTTTTTACAAAAGTGGTGCAATTTTTAGTAGTCATTATTTTTTTTTACCTCAAAGATAAAAAAAACAGAGCGTTGGGTAAGTGTGTGTCTACGCATTAAATACAGAGGATTAATGTGCAAATGAAACAACAAAGTTTTTTTCTGTACCAAAGTTTTTTTGGTAGACTTTACGTTTTAATTGCTTACCTCTATTATAGCCTAAACTAAACAAGAATACTTGGCTGTGCCTTTGACTTTGAAAATTCTAAATAAAAATATTATTTACCGTGATTAAATTAGTTACGAATAAACATGATAATTCAAATATTTGTAAAGTGTATATGTAAAGCTAATAAGGTACAAAATGTTAAAGATGTATCATGCGAGTATATTGCATGAAGATTAAGCGATGTCATGTATTACAGTTCTTATTATCACTTGCCTTCTGAAACCATTACAACAACCTTAACATATAAACCACACAGCGCCCTTAACTCATCCCAACATCGAAGCGAAACACTCACAGGGAATATCTTGTGAAAATAACATAATATTTATTGCAGAAAGCACTCAAGCAATCGATTCTTTATACGTGGCCGCGGTATCGATACTGCTACCGGATATATCGGCATCAGTGTCGGTATCGTCGGTTTAAAAATCTGTTCAATGTGTGATTAGGTGCTTTTTATTTTTGTTCTAGAGCAATTTGGTTGAAGGTAGAAATAGAATGGTAGTGCTATCGATTAAAAGCTATTTCGAGCATCATACTTTTAAAAGCGAAGTTGGTAATAGTATGTGAATTGGCAACGAACATAAAGTACTCATGGCGATGGCTTTAGCTTAGGAGTTTTGAATAAAGCAGGCTTAAGTATTTGTCTAACGTTTCTGACGCTTGCCTTCGCAATCACTATTTCTTTCTGTCAAACGGTATAAAATGATGACAGAAAGAGATGGCGAAAGCGAAGGCAAGCGTCAGAAGCGTTAGACAATTAAGGCCTTAGATACCATGTTACCGTAACAAGGCCATCCAATATCAAAGAAAAAGGGGTTTACACAGCGTAATAAACAATAGTGATCTCTTCTGTGGACATAAAATTAGCGGCTCCGAGTCAGTAAACTTAAATGGACCGAAAGTTGGCCAGGCGTACCACACGCCGATGTAGATTTGACTAAAAAGTATTGGCTATAGATCCTTGACTTTTCCTATGTCCACAGCAGAGACGCAAACAAAGAAACGTGTATAACGCAAAAAAGTGCCTGGTATAAGCTTCACTTTCAAAAAAATTGCGAGCATTTACACGCTTTCAAGGGAATTGTTGTATTCCAGCCGGACAGGGAAACATTTGACGACCGGATGGCCTAGTTGTTAGAGAACCTGACTACGAAGCTTGAGGTCCCAGGTTCGATTCCCAAAAAAAAATTACAAATCGTTGGCTTAGGGTGTAAACCTGCTAAATCCATTTCAACCGTCATCCAATTTTTGAATCTACTGACATAATTTATTGAATCAGGTGTTGCTTTTAGGAGGTCTATATAATTGAACTGAAACTTAACTTAACTTAACTGCCCAACCTGTAGTAAATGGAGTGGCACTTTCAGAAGAAGATTCAGTATACATATATTTTGGATGAACAGACAAAGAGGTGAACTCGGAATCAGTATAACGAGACGAACAATTCAAAGACTCCCTGCTCACGAAAATCCGGTGATAGTCGTGGGTCATTGATCTCCGCCTCTTATACCTTTTATCGCGACTATAATAGCAAAGCACTCAAGTGCCAAACTTTACGAACATACAAATTTTATGACGAGAGCACTTTATTAAAATATAGTAAAACTAGGTTTTCCCCAAAGAGAATTGTAATATTATATGAACAAGAGTGGCAACTCTATGGTCAAATATGCATGTATGGAAGGTGCTGCTGCCCTACGCCCTGGTCAAGAACTAATGTGACGTATCTATAGATGTATACCTATCTATATGTATATGTTGGTAGTGATGTACAGCTATAATTACGCGTAATTTTGATTGATAGGCTAATTGCCACTATTCGTGTTTTGGCCGTCTAATTCAAATCAGCATATACGAAGTATAAGCGGCTAAACCCGATTTGCACTATACGGCTGAAGTGCGAACGTTGGCGGGTGGCCTATCGATTAAAGTCCTTGACCGTACAATTTGGTACGCCATGGCCATGGCCGATGAATGACAACTGACAAGTTTGACATGTCAACCAAGATGGCCGCTAATTTAGTTCTTTACAAAACAACCAGAGATCGCTGTAGTCGCATGAAAAGTGTGATATAATGTAAGTGTGCCCCCCCTGGTTTTCCCTGGGGCTTTGATAACAAAAACACTATTGACTAAAGATAAAACATAATGTAAGCTTTAAAATTAGAAACAGGACGCTCAGGTATTAGGTCGAAGTATGCCCGATATTTTTCGAACCAATTTGTGTTTCTTTTTCAAGGTTGATTCAAATGGAAAGCCAAACTGCTCGCTAGGGTAAAAAGTAAAATATTAAAAAGTAATACCAGGTAAATGAAAATCACGTTTTAATAATTTTAAAATTCTCATGGGAATTATATCAACATTCTCTCTCACTATACTATACCATACGACTAGTTTTCTCAAAAAAAAATTATTACGTTTCCAATATAAAAACAAACGTCAGAAGATGGTATAAGGCTAAGTCAAAGTTATGAGAATCGTGATCTGAATTGAATACTAATAAAAATAAATAAATAAATAAATATTAGGGGAAAATCTTACACAAATCGACCTAGTCCCAAACTAAGCAAAGCTTGTACTATGGGTACTAGACGACGATAAACATACTTATATAGATAAATAAATACTTAAATACATAGAAAACATCCATAACTCAGGAACAAATATTCGTGCTCATCACACAAATAAATGCCCTTACCGGGATTCGAACCCAGGACCTCTTGCTTCGTAGGCAGGGTCACTACCAACTAGGCTAAGGCGGTCTTTAAAAAATAATAATAGGTAGTTAAAAAAAAACTAAAAAATACGCTTTTATAGGAAATCCAACAAAAAAAAAGAAAATAAATTTGTGAAAACCACGAAAGTTTAAAACAGTAAAAGTAAACATTGCGAGTACACGATTAAGCTTGAATGGTAATCACATTATTAACATTATTTTTTGCACAAAAAAGAAAGCCGTATTAGCCTGGTGGTTTGACCTATGTCCTCTGAAGCGGAAGGACGTTGGTTAGAGACATTAAAAAAAATGGAAATTAATAATAACTTTAATTTCAATACTAGATGGAAAAAATATAACCCTCCTTCGACAGTCGGGTGGAAAAACTCGCCTGTATAATTCCCGTTCCCATGGGAATTCCGGCAAAATATATACCCTCCCTATGTCACTCTCAGGACTGAGACGAATCTAATGACACCTCACACTTGAAAATCCATTGAGCCGTTTAGGCTGCAGGGCGTGCCAAAGAATGATACATACATAAATACATACGTTCGAAAAACAATCCTCCTTCGACAGTCGGGTGAAAATATTGGAAAGCATTGACAAGGGCTGAACAGTGAACACAGGCAAACTTGTCCAATCGTATGCTTCAGTATCTCGGATTCATTTCAAGACACACGAACAACCATTGACTTATTTTCCCGACCTTTGTTCTCAGCTGATCATCGATTAAAAGCAACAGGTGAGCTCTTACGACTACTACTACTGCACTAAAGATTACGGGAAGAGACATAACGGCATGTAAATGACGCCAATTTGCCAAATTGCCTCAAACGTATTGCAAATGTGAAGCAGGTACACGAAAGGTTCAGAGGTGGGGTATTACCGGCCAAGGCCAAATTGGGTTTGCCTTGAATGATGGAGGACGAGTAACTTGATATTTTCGGGTACGATTAAAACCGATACCAAAGTTTAGGTTTGTCAGATCAAATAATGATGTAAATAAAGGTAAATTTCCTGACGTCTTGTCCGAATTTTCTATAAAAATAAACTAACTAGAAATAAGATCTTTTTTTTTTATAGCCTATAATATGTCCCACTGCTGGGCAAAGGCTTTCCTCCGCCATATTTCCCTATCCTGGGCATGCACCTGCCAATCGAGCTGAGAAGCGCTCAGGTCGTCCCGCCATCTCCTCTTAGGTCTATAGGATCTTAAACTACATAAAAACCGTTGTTGAATATAATTTTATTTAAATTGTACTTTTTAGACTAAGAGTTGTAAATATTTTGACCCTACATAACATAATATCGACGACTATAATCTAAATTGGCGTAAGGTGCAAAATAGCGAAAATGAGCTATGAATCGTAGTACAAATTACTTCACAATTTCATAACTCATTTTCGCTATTTTGTCCAGTCAAGGGCAAAAATATGTATACACTTTAGTACCTTGTCACTTTAACCACTGTGACTGTTCATATATGGCATATAATATGGCAGTTCAAATATGACGAAAATAGACAAGGTACTAAAGTGTATACATATTTTTGCCCTTGACTGTCCCTTACGCCAATTTAGATTACAGTCGTCGGTATAATAATAATATAATTGTAATGCTAGTTATATTTACTGTAAAATTTTGCATGCCAGATACTGGCGAAATATTATGTGAGCCGTTATATTTGTTGAGCCATCTTCTGTACCATATTTGAAGCGAAATAAAGTTATTTATATTTTGATTTGTAAAGGTCCAATCGTAAAGGATACGTCCATGCTTAAAAACATGCATGGAATATGATATGCAAATTATGAAAGTAATTTTATCTCTTCGTTCAATTATTTTTGGTATCTCTTCATAATTATAACAGCAACCAATTATGATTAAATTGGAAAACAAAAGTTTGTTGATTGAAAACAAAATACGCTACCTGTCTATTATTGTTGCCAGATAAATGGCCGATAGCAAGAAATAAATTCTGCGCAGAAAAAGTAATGGGTAAGAGCTAGGATACGAATAAAATGACTCCAAATAAAACCTTTTAATGCTACTAAAAGACCCAAGGCAAAAAGCAGAGGATACAGTGCCCGTTCCATTAGGGACCCTTTTTAAAAAATTACCGCGGACCCCTAAAAGTATGCTAATACACTCCGAACACATTCTATTCTACAAAATAAGTCCGCCATTTTGAAATGGGAGGGAACGAAAGTCAACAAATTGTAATTTGTATGATAATGAAGTTTAAACAGCGAATGCCGTGACGTACCCATTTATTTGGTAGGTGTCATGGTGCGCATGAAAATATTTATTTTTTTAAGGTACGTGTAGCCGTAGTGGCGCTACGCCGTAGCTTCTCGTAGAAGTGCTACGCTAAGATCGTAGCTACATAATAAAATTCTATTTTCCTCCCAAGTGATGGTAGATTTTTCGACCATTCATGAGTAATTGTTACAGCTTAAATTAGTATAAGAAGTTTTATTGAAATCCTTTTACCAGTTTTATGTGATTGACTAACAAACGTCCAAATATCTGAACATCCAAGAATTATCACAAACTTTCTTATTAATAAATATTAGTAGGATTATAGTTTTATCATATCATAATCGTAGATCTAATGGCCGATGGGGCAAAAAGTTTCTGGAGTGGTGTCCACGGACCGGACGCAGTGTAGGTAGGCCTCCAACAAGATGCAGCGACGACCTAGTTAAGGCACGGGACCGATCTGTTTGGCGAGCCTTGGGGGAGGCCTATGTTCAGCAGTGGACGTCTTTCGGCTAAAATAATGATATTTTTTTTTTTAATGAGTCGCCAGAGGGGCCAAAGACGCGAAGTCTTTGCTATTTTTACTTTAGGGTAGGAAGAGTGACTTGTGCTCGGGAAAAATCCCTTCGGACGAACTGGGAATGGAGGGCCCAGACAGTGTCCGACTTGCACGGACTAAAAAACCCGGTCACAAGTCCCCTTCTCTATTGATTATTAATACAAAAAAGTGTGCTTTATATTAAAAAATAATGATAATTATTTAGGTGCATGTCGACATTTTAAAATTCAGAATTTCGTTATTTCGGTCATTTCAAAATAGTAAAGTCAAAGTCAAAGTCAAAGTCAAAGTCAAAAGTGTTTTATTAGTGAAACATAGGTGATGGCTGCATAAATACAGAGATGTTACATAATGTAATTTCAAGCTTCGGTATATCGGCTAATGGCTTTTCGTTATTCCGATATTTCGATTTTGAAAGTCGTCGTTAAGCGTCGATGTTTCAAATGCATGTATTATAATTTTCCTAAATTTAATAAAGACACTTTGCCTTTGTTTTTGATACACTGGACGTTCGGATTCAAACGCCGACTCGCAACTTAGTAAAACTGAAACACTTCGCGATCCAAAGCGTTCTATTCTGAAAGCAAGTACACTTTATTGTCGTTTCTTTGACGAGGTCGCGTTCGTAATGAGGTCTTTGTATCCTTGAAACGAGACTATGCCGTCCTTTAAGAAATAAATGAAACAAATTAAAACGGTTTCCTTATTAAGGACATTCCGTTGTAAGTTAACTAGCGGTTACTCGCTGCTTTGCTTGTCTGAACCATTAAGGCTGGCACTCGAATTAAAACTACCAGTGAATTTATCATCATCAGCCGAAAGACGTCCACTGCTGAACATAGGCCTCCCCCAAGGCTCGCCAAGCAGATCGGTCCCGTGCCATCCGCATATCTAGCGATCCAGCAACCTTAACCGGGTCGTCGCTCCATCTTGTTGGAGGACTTTTCGGCCCCAACGGCCATCTGATCTGCGTGCTATATGGCCTGCCCATTGCCATTTCAATGAGCTAATCCGCTTGGCTATGTCCATGATTCTTAAAGCTCTTCAAGTCTTTAATTTTAAGGAACTGAAAATTACATCATGTTCTTTATTTAGGTTGTAAGAAGAAGAAAAAAATAATAATTGCTAAAATTAACTGCGAATACGTATTTTTATTTTAGAGAAAAAATTTTTTCGATATATAATTATTAGTCTAAGCAGGACTTTTCACGCAAACGATATTTACCTCGACGTTTCGGCCACATTGCAGTAGCCGTGGTCACTAGTTGACAGAACTCAACTCAACTCGTAACCACGGCTGCTGAAATGATGAAACGACGAGGTAAATATTGTTTGCTAAGTCCCGTTTATTATAATGATTATGAGTGAAAATCACCAAAGTTTAAAACAGTAACTTTTCGATATTTTAACAATTCTTTATATATTAACTTTTATTGTATAGAAACTGGTAGTTAATTTTAACAATTATTAATTTATTAAGTAAATGGACAAAACATTTATGCTCAATACGTATTCTTAACAACGAGCAACAACGCATATTTTCCCAGCAAAATTGTCATTTCTACAGCTTCCTTCCATTGTTAATAACACTTCCCGAACTAACCCCATAAACAGGCATAATGATACTAATTAGAGCTGCACCTACTACGGTCTGCGACCCGTTTAAAAACGTGGAAGTGAACAGAACACAATGGTGGACGAGTGGAGTTAATGACAGCCCACAGAAGCACCGCACAAGATAGGTAAAGCACAGAAGGGTAGGAAAGCATTTCTGAAAAACTTAGTACATTCAATTTTGGACTTCGACTTGCGCAGCAATTTACAGGTCATCGTCCTAGCCTATATACGAATGAGAGGGCTTGGGCCACCCACACGGGCCCAGTGCGGATTGGGAACTTCACACACACCATTGAATTTCTTCGTAGGTGTATGCAGGTTTCCACACGATGTTTTCTTTCACCGTAAAGCTCATGGTAAAGTTTCAAACGTAATTTTGCACATAAATTCCGTTAAACTCAGAGATGCGAGCCTTGATTTGAACCCACAACCCTCTGCTTGAGAGGCCTTAGGTCAAACCGCTAAGCCACCACGGTTTTTTTCCTATTACGGCAATTTAAATGCAACTGAGACTAACTAACAGTCTCCTAAATTTGTCCTGAATCATTTGTACGGAAATTTCCTTTTTTGTTACCCGGGCCATTCTACTTTTAAGTAACCATTAATCTTTTGTGAAATATAAGGCATACCTGGTGATTTTTTTCAAGTGTAAATAACTTATATACAAACTGAAACACCTAAATTTAATGTTTTAAAGCAATAAAACTTTAAATTCAAAGAAATTTTGTGGAAAAAATTGGTAACTCAGCGGAAAAAACATCAATTTCCATACAAATGGCGGGGACATGCATGTCCACTGCGTTACCTACTTTATAGATAATAATGATTACTTTTTATACGTAGTGATAATTTTAAATGTAAGCTTAATTATGTGCCTATTTATATCTTTAATGATTTAAACCGAGGACTTTACCGTTTTTGTAAAAAACATATTTGAAGAACACAGTACAAAAAATGACTGGTCAACGAAAAGTAGAATGGCCCACCCACCACTAATTACATAATTATGGTAACAAAAAACGACTGTTTTGAAAACGAAATAAGCCTAGTGCGGATTGGGAATTTCACACACACCATTTCTTTGCAGGTGTGTAGGTGGAAAACTCCTTCACAATATTTTCCTTTGGCGTAAAGCTCATGGTAAATTTGAAATGTAATTTCGTACGTAAATTCCGAAAATTTTTGAGGTGTGAGTTTGGGCCCGAATATACGGCCCACTGCTTGAGAGACCATTAGGTTTAACCACTAGACTATCACAGCTTTTAGGACACTAGTGTCTTAGAGAAATTAACTTCATTTAACCTGTTAAATCGTCGCATGACCGTTATATAGCCACATCTCAAAAAAACATTTTTTCGAGAAATCGCGTGTTAGTTTTGGCAGCTTAGTTCGTGGTAGTAAAAAGGGTATTACTCCTTTAGTTTTGGGTCAATTGATTTTAAATTTAGCTTGTTTTACTCGGGACGACATAATGCTTCTCATGAATTCGTCACTTTTTTAAAAAAGCATACATTTTTTAAGATACAAGGCCTGTAAGACAGGTACTTAGAGTTGTGACCGTATCGCAGAAGCATTTTGTTGAAATTTTGAGAAGCGTCCAAACGAATTATTGGACTATGGTAACATAAAAATATAAATTCAAACACCAACATAGTTAAAAATATATTTTATTGGTAGACGTTTTTATTATTAAGATATCTACACAGTATACCATGTAATTACAAAATAAATTCAATTATTTTATAGGTTTTTAACAACTGAAACTCGTTTTAAACTTGTAATGAAATTAAACAAAAATACTTTATGATAAAGGTGTCACACAAGAGGTACTGTTTGTGGCGGCATTACTCATGTTGGCAGCTCTAGTCCTCGAATTTTGAAATCTAAAACAAACAAGCATAAAGAAATATACTTATTGCTATCATCCTTTACCGAAGAAATCGCTAAACAGCTAAGACTTAGTGTTAATGAATATATAAAAAAATATCTTTATCACTAACAAAATAAAGCTATTTAAAAATTCAAGATTAATGACTTTGCACGTGATTCAATTATTGGCGCCAAAATCTCCAAAATAAATTAATTATTTTAATGTTTTAACAATTTGAATATACCCTACGTCAGCTTTCCGAACATAATTATAGCAAAATGTATCGCACCTCACACGTTAATATTCCTTGGATGTTATAGGCCGTAAAGCGTGCTACAGAATAAAGCCTTTCATCCCCCGCCAACTAAACTAAGTTAGTTTAGCTTAGCTCGCATTGTTGAGCCAGTTTTTCATACAATATGTGCGTGCACCGCAAACTATGCCAGGCTGTATAATGAAAAACTGGCTCAACTATGCGAGCTAAGCTAAACTAACTTAGTTTAGTTGGCGGTGGATGATCGGCTTCAAACACGCATACTAACAATACATAGTTATTTAAATTAAATACATACACTAAGCACTATCAAAACATGCCATATTTCGTCAGTGGGCTAATAACATTTACTTAAACCTTAAGGGGGTGATCCATTTGCGGACTTAAACACCGTCGGATTTGCTCGCTGGCTTTATGCATGCTTGAAATTCTAAAGTCCGCAGATTTTTAAGTGCTCCATTGGCGGTTTAGACCTTTGGCTCGCGAGTTCGTTGGCGTACCGGCGGTTTTGCTCGCCAATGGATCACCCCCTAACAAAGTTGAGATCTGTTTAATTATTTAGTTGCACTGTGTGAGTTTCGTGGCGGCCAGACGATTTTATAATAATAAATATAATACTCACTGTTGTGCCACAATTAGACGACGTTTAGTCCGCTTATATTTGAAGGGATTCATCGTAATAACCACTTGAACCGACGTTATTCCTAAAGACGCAACTCAAAAAATCGTCTGTAAGTTTATGCTATACAGCCACAACTCCGAAATGCCGCCGTTTTCACGTGCGAACGCTAATGACGCGGGCGGCTGACTGGCAAAGTGGCTGTCATGCATGAAGTCGACTGACAATTTTTGGCCAGATGCATACGGCCACTTGTGAATAAAAGGCTCTTATGGACACTTTTTGCTATTGCTCTCGAAATAAGGTCGTAGATTAAGCACTCCTGATTACGAATCTGCAATAATTCGAAAAATTAAAAATTTTGAGAAGTGGCCGTATAACAGTCATGCGACGAATGTTCTTTTACCACGGTGGTATAGGATACTTTTTTTTTTTCTGGAAAATTGTACAGTTCCCGCGAGATAGTGACAAACGGATTCTTCGCAGACAAAATCGGAAACAGTCATAGGATAAACCATGACTAAAAGTAAACATTGTCTTTGCTTCCTTTATGAAGTTTTATTCAATCTACCTCTGAGTTGTTCGGAATTAATGTGCCAAATTAAAAATTTGAAATTTACCAACATGACATTTTGTAACGAAAATCAGCACGATGAAACCTTGCGTTTAGGTTCATTTCTTCCACATTCCCACTTCGTCCACATTCCCATTTCATTCACATTCCCATTTCGTCTACATTCCCATGTCGTCCTTTTCCCACTTCGTCCACATTCCCACTTAGTCAACATTTCAACAATTAATGCGGTTTTCGCTGTCACTTGGCTTAATTCTCAGGGAAGATTTTATTTTGTGATTTAGGTATTCAAAGAAAAATACTTGCTAAGTACCGTTTGGGTCAATACTATTCAGATACACTACCAATTTCGTTACGAAATGGGAATATGGACGAAATGGGAATGTTGACAAAATAGGAAATGGACGAATCGGAAATTGATTGTGGACGAAATGGGATTGCTTACGAATGAACCTAAACGAAACCTTCATATATCTCTCAATTCAATGGTGCGTGTGAAGTTCCTAATTCACATTGGGTTCGCGTGGGAACTACGGGTCAAGCTCACTCTAAGAGGAAGCTTTGCAGTGGTATAATAATAAGCTCGGATGACGATGAGGATGTCTTATTCAGTAAAATGTCTAATTGCTTAACCTACTGCTTCCCCATACCCTGGGGTCCCAACATCGGGCAAGCACCGGAAAATACTCGTCGCGTCACTGTTGGCAATTACCACTACCATTAGTTTGAGCGCTCTCGGCCGTTGTTTGCAAAACCCGATCCGCTGCATGCGGCATAATAGAATTTAATATACCTATTTGTTATTGTAAATGTTACTTAGGCTTTTTAGGGTATTTGAAGCAAACGGGACCTATTACTATTGAGAAGGAAAAAATATTTATTTATTCGACACACAGGATAAAAAATACAATCGGCAGGAAAAGATAAGCTTAAATAAGTCTAATTCGTTTTTTAAACGGCATTTAGACTCATTCCTTGTTTATCTCCCTCATTTGCAGGGTTCCGTAACCAAAGGGTAAAACGGTAAGTATTACTAAGATTTCGCTGTCCGTCTATCTGTCCGTCTGTCACCAGGCTGTATCTCATAAACTGTGGTAGTTAGACAGTTGAAATTTTCACAGACGATGTATTAATTTCTGGTTGCCGCAATAACAAAAAATACTAAGGACAGAATAAATAAATATTTAAGGGGGCTCCCATACAACAGACATGATTTTTTTTCCGTTTTTATAGATAATGGTACGGAATCCTTCGTGCACGAGTCCGACTCGTACTTGGCCGGTTTTTAGTATTAGGTATTTGACTTTGGCATTATACTAGGGGCGTTCAATAAAAAGTGAGAATGAGTATGTTATAAACAACTTTTACTAAATGTCATTTTATTTTTCGACAAAGTCATCTTTTAGCATAATACACTTACAACTTTCGAGAGTTTACCTCGCCGTTTTTCGCGGATCTCATTGCGCAATGTTGCTATTTGTTTGGCGTATAAAGTGCGCGTAATAGTGGCTCCATGCTCGAGATACTCAATCATTAATACCCCTTTACCATCCCAAAAAACAGAGCCCATGACCTTACCGGCAGATGGGCTCACCTTGAATTTCTTCGGAGTTGGAGATGATGGCCTTTTCCATGTCATAGACTGCAGTTTCGTTTCAGGGTCGTAATGATGGAGCCATGTTTTGTCCATTGTTATAAATCGCGGCAAAAAAAGTTGCCGGTCTTGCTGCATCAGGTTCAAAGCTTCTTGACAAATCTCTAGCCTAGTTTGTTTTTGCGTGTCAGTAAGCATTCTTGGTACCCAACGCGCAGATACCTTTTTCATACCCAAGCGTTCATGTAAAATATTATGCACGCTCCCCGTTGAAATCTTTACATTTTCAGCAATAAAACGAACCGTGACACGACGATCCGCCAAAACTGAGTTTTCGACTTTTTTCACAATTTCTTCAGTTACTGCTGTAGTGGGGCGTCCGGAGCGGGGGTCGTCCATTGTCGATGTTCTTCCACGTCTAAATTCGGCGCACCAACGTGCGACTGTCGAATACGGAGGAGCATTAGACCCTTAAGTGTCCCGCAAATCCAAATTGACTTAGTCCGTAGAAAAATTTTTCAAATACAAGTATTTGATAACGGCGCGCAGTTCAATTTTCTCCATTTTCGCTAACGTACTCAATAGCATTGCAAAGAAATTACCGTATATTTTTTTAAACAAAAGACAGTTAGTTTTTTTTTCATAGCAATCAGCTAGATAGATTAGCTTTACCGGCCAGTATTTAATTTAGTAATATTAAAAGAGTTTGCATCTCATTCTCACTTTATATTGAACGCCCCTCGTATTTATTTATTATCTTATTAATCTTCAACGAAATGTTTCGGTAAAACACAAGTTTGTTTGACAAATACTTAACTGATTGATGAGGCTTTGTCAATCAACCACAGATATGACTGTGGATCATGCTAGTTTGGATGAACGAATTGTTATTATCCAGCTAATATTAAAAAAGGATAAAGTATGTATGTGCGTGCGTGCGTGTATTTGAGTGTGTAGTGTTACTCCCTCACGTCAAAACGTCTAGAAGAATCTAAATGGAATATGCTATGTAGAATGTAGATAGCTGGACCTCTCGAGAAACATAGACTACTTTTTATCGCTCGTAGAACTGATGGCCGATAGGGCCAAAACATTTTCTATTGGCGTCCACGGATCGGAAAACGCAGTGTAGCTAGGCCTTCAACAAGGTGGAGCGAACTTGGTTAAAGTTGCGGTAAGGCGTTGTATGCTGGTTTGCTCATCAGCCTATACTGCCTATCCCGATCTCTCCTTCTTGTCTTCTTCTTTTTCAGCTCGTTTTCGCCCACCGTTGAGCATACGCCTCTCCAACTTTTTTCCATCGAGGTCTGACTCCCTCTTCTAGACTGGTCCTGCTGTCTCTCTAATATCATTGGACTATCGGGCAGGCGGTCTTCCCTCACTCTATTGCCTAGCCAGGTTCTCCACTCCAGAACGCGCTGTCTCCACCGTTCGTCGTGTCGTCGGCACACGTTGCCGGCCCAAGCCTATTTTAGCTTGGCGACTCTGAGCCCCACGTCGACCACTTTCGTGCGATGTCTAATGTCGCAGCGTTAGGGCTCGTGTACACGGTACCGTCTCCGCGCCGCCACCGCGCCGCCGCCGCACCTCCGCGCTATGTACACGAGGCGCGTAAAGCCCGCCACCGCGCCGCCGCACCTTCGCGCTATGTAAGCGAAGGTGCGACGGCGGCGCGGCGGCGGCGTGGCGGCGGGCTTTGCGCGTATCGTGTACATAGCGCGGAGGTGCATCGGCGGTGCGGTGGCGGCGCGGAGGCGGTACCGTGTACACGAGCCTGTGCGGCGGCGGTACGGTGTCGGCGCGGAGGCGGCACCGTGTACACGAGCCCTTATGGCGAACATGACTCGCTCCATGTTGCGTTGAATCTCTTTAAGTCCCGATGTTCCCACGGAATCCATGTAAAATATGCAAATTTTAAACGCTAAGTCTGAACTCATTAAATTTTGCACGGGTGTTCATCATTGTAACTGAAAACCATGACGAAAGTAAAATCACGGAGTTTCAATTCAACTACCAGATTTAATGGTTTATGCAAGCGACGAAGCGGGTACGGGCTAGTGTTAAATAATTGAACCTCGTTACCGGATTGCAGGCATTTGCGGTTGAAATTGTAATTACGGTAAATACATTAAATTTAGCGTGGCACACATGAAATGTTTGGTAGGAATGTTGTGAATCATAATTACAATTGGCCATCTCTGCTCACAATATTTTAGATGAAACAACATCTGTCTTTGTTTTTGTCTCATTTAGGTTGGATGTAAGTTTCACTGAATGGCTTTTTATGCTCTATTGCGTCAATTAAAATCTGCGTCTAGATAAGACCAATACCTGCCTCTTTCTTTCACAGGTCTACCAGAAGTAAGCAGGTTTCTCATCCTTATGTTGTCAGTATTCCCAAAATCCGCACAAAGCGTTTTCGCTCTTCCTTCATTAACCATACAGCTAAAGATTGGAATTTCCTATCTGCGTCTTTGTTCCCTAAACACTAAAATCTAGCTCTTTTCAAGTTAAGTGTACACTAGGCTAGCGTTCAGCGTTCATCAGGCGTGATTGTGGTCAAACGTAAGCCTAAATTGTATAAAAAATACCATCAAACGCCAAAAGCCACAAACGCGAGACTTCTATGGAATAAATTATTATTCATTAAGTACCTATAGATTATTTTGCAAAACATGGCAAATGTTTACTGTTTTTTATTTATTTATTTATTATTACATTTTTTTGAGACAAAAACGGCAGCAGCTATACTCGTACATCGCACCATTCGTGAGTGAAAGACTTCTGTATTTTACCAACATAAACACTAATATGGTTCCAGTATCGGCTGGAATTTTTGTCTCAGAAATAAAAATTAGTTTCGTAAAAAAATGTTTTTTTAACTCAACGTTTTTTGTTAGCGTTTTATTTGCTTTTTGTTGACTTTACTTGCATTATTATACCAATTTTTTCAAATAAAACAAACACTAGACATTGGGTTAAACGACTTAAATAATAACTTGTTAAAAAGTAGCGTTGTCCAGCCACTGTAAAAATCCAGGAAAAAATACGTTTATTTCTGCAACGGAATCAAATAAAATCTTCACACTGACCTTGCCCCGTTAATCAAAGCAACGTTAAACAGTTGGCAATAAGGTCCCGGTATTAATAAATCCATTATTACAGTCTGTCCCGGCTCTTTCTGTCCGCGACACCCGGATTTATTGCGAGGGGCCGTGTGGTATGTGGTTGGTGGTTAGCCGAATTATGAGCTTATCCGGGTAGGGATAAAAATTGTAATGTTTCAACAGATGTTTTGAGTTGCTTGTGTCTGATTTTTCTTTGTTTGCTCTGAACGTGTCTTAGCTAAACTGCTTAAATGAGTTCTCGCCGCCCGCACCTCTCTCAGTCCCTTTGTCGTCATACCCCCCAGCCCCTGTACCGCGCGGACGAGGACTCATTTAAACGGTCTAGCTATAGCAAGATGAACAGTAGCAATACCACACACTGGGCCAAAATGCATTTATGAGTATACACAGCTTCAGAAACAAGAGTAAGACAGCAAAAGTGGTCTCCCCTGCGATCAAAAAATTAGCGACAATTACTACAATCAACGAATCCGACTCGGCTGGACAGCGTTGGGGAAGCTCTTCAATATCTTGTCATCTAATATACCGCAATGTCTCAAGTCAAAAGACTGTGTGTTGCCAGTGATGACTTATGGCACTTAGACGTGGCCGCTAACGACGTGCCTCATAAAAAAGCTCAAAGTCTCTCAGAGGGTGATGGAGAAGGCTATGCTCGGAGTTTCTCTGCGGGATCGTATTAGAGATGATGAAATCCGAGCAAGAAATAAAGTCACCGACGTAGCTCGAAGAATCGCCAGATTCAAATGGCAGTGGGCAGGGCACATTGCTCGTAGAACTGATGGCCGATGGGGTAAAAATGTTCTCGAGTAGCGTCCACGGACCGGAAGACGCAGTGTAGGTAGGCCTCCAACAAGATGGAGCAACGACCTGGTTATGGTTGCGGAATCGCGTTGGATGCAGATGGCACGGACCCGATTGGTTTGGCGAGCCATATGCCTTGATCACACGTACCGAGTAAACGGGCGAGACAGTGCTCTCGGCCGAGTACTCGGTGCGTAGAAACAAGGTAGCGCTTGTTTATACGCACCGAGTACTCGACCGAGAGCACTGTCTCGTCCGTTTACTCGGTACGTGTGATCAAGGCATTAGGGGAGGCCTATGTTCAGCAGTAGACGTCTTTCGGCTAAAATGATGATGATGATGGCTAGTAGGTTGCCAAAGTTATTGACATAGCTCGGAGAGATGGTGGACTTAAGTGGCAGCCGGCAGGTCACATTGCCATTTAACGACCGCTTTAGCCTAGTTGGTTAGTGACCCTGCCTACGAAGCAAGAGGTCCTGGGTTGGAATCCCGGTAAGGGCATTTATTTTTGTGATGAGCACGAATATTTGTTCCTGAGTTATGGATGTTTTCTATGTATTTAAGTATTTATTTATCTATATAAGTATGTTTGTCGTCGTCTAGTACCCATAGTACAAGCTTTGCTTAGTTTGGGACTAGGTCGATTTGTGTTAGATTGTGCCCTAATATTTATTTATTATTTATTTGTTTATTGCTCCTAGAACCAACGACAATGGGGCAGGAAGGATCTAGAGTAGCAACCGCGAACCGGAACACGTTGGCACTGTGAGATTCACCACGGAGAACACCACAAGCAATGGAGGAAAGCCAGGGTGCAAGTTACCCTAAAATAAAACCGCACCACCTACTCTAAAGCACCCGCGAAGAATGGCATAACCAGGTCGACGTCGCAATATGGAGCTCCTCGTATAACTAATAGCTGCCGCACATTATCTGCAGTAATGTTAAATCACGACGTAAGACGACTACCGCATACAGACATATGTTGTATCTCAAACTGTATCTTGAACTAGCTAGCGACATAGCTCGAACAATGAATCACTTTTAGTGCAATCAGTACGCTTCTTACTTAACGCACTATTTCTTTCTATCAAACAATATAAAGACGGAGACAGAAAGAGATTGTGGATGTGATTACGAGCGCCCGCGCCTTAGACAATACAGCTTCTAGTCTATGGTGGACAAGTTTTATCTGTAAAAGGCAACCGTTACTGACTCATCTATCAACGCACAGCTCAAACCGCTGAACCTGTTGTACTGAAATATGGCACATATACAGCTATTATGACGTAGGCATCCCCTAGAAGGGAATTTTTGTAATACTTACGGGATTGGGGATAGGTAAATTTGATTTTCCCCACAAAGTGGCCCTATCTCCGTAACTACAATAATTAGAGACTTAAAATTTGGCATGGAAGTAGGTAATTATAACAGTAAAAAACTAATTGCAAGAATCGTGAGAATCCCCACGGGATAATGAGAAACCTGGATTTATATATTAACTTACTGATATCGACGATGATGACGATGGATTTTAAGAAACTTGAATTCTGTGCGGACAAAGTCGCGATAAAAAGCTATTTAGACGTGTATAAAACACGTCCACGGCTAAAAATTACGAATGGCTAACAAAAATATCATATTTTAGCCAATTTGCAAGATCTGCAACTCACAGAGGCACTTTTGGCAGAATATAATTGTTATGGAAATGAAAAGAAAATCAAAGATTATTTTTCCAGAAAACTAAAGATTTACAATCAACCCAACGAGCTATTTTGGAACAAAAGAACTCGCAATTCGAGGTAACGATGATTCAATGAAGCTTAAACTCCTCAAGAACCATGTCACGCACTAGTTGAGGCAATTAATAACAGTTCTCACACCAAATTACTGTCTAATCACGCTACGTTAACCATATTACGGTACAACGCATACAGTAACGTAATTCCACGTGAACATCGGTCGGAGTTGTACCAATAAACATAATTTGTCTTCGTCAGTGTTTAAACACCCTGTGATAGCGTTTCCCTAACATGATTTTAACGCCATGCAAAATTTGATTACGTAAAATTGAATAAACCATTTTTTATGGTAATTTTTTTGATGAACTATTTTTTAAGAATCGGGGCGCTGTCTTTGTGAGAGAGGTTTGACTCTCGCTCTGGATCGTTTTGGTGCAAAGGTTGTCCATCGCGGTTCAACAGCCTTTGCTCCTGGTACGATTCGGGGTGGATTATTTGACTGACTGCATTTTTTTAATTGTATTTTTTAAGGTTTTTAGTTTAAGGATTGTAAAACAATAACCGAACAAACTGATACAAAATTCAAATCCATTGTGAAGAAGACATTAATATCTAAGGCGTACTATAAAATTGTAATTTTGTACATATATTCTAAAACAAATCAAAAGTGCTCTATGCTACCACAACTTATTACTATCTACGTTAGATTATTTATTTAATTAATAGTATTAAACTTTTGGTACTTTTTGGTAATGGAAAAATTATACCGATTTCAAACTATCTTTACTAGTCATTCGTTATTTAAGTTAGAATTAAACAAATATGGCTATACCTTATTTATCACAATGTTTTAAACTAAGAATTAGTTTTATGTACAGTTATTGTTACCCAGTCAGTATCGCAGCATACAGTTGTTATACTCGAGACCACAAGCGTTGCTTTTAGCAATAAACTATCGGAAAGCTTAAAACAATACAGTCTTATATATTTTACGTTTTGTGTTACTACATAATACTCTACATCAAAGTTAGTACCTACTAATTTTAACATTTCAAAGACTTAAAACTACCACCTGAAATCTGAGTGGGAATAATTGCAAAAGTCCCATTTTGGGCGCCAATAAAAAAGTGCAAATCGCTGAATAAAACATGAGGTACCGAAAAATGGGTAGACATAAAGGTTGCAAGCACGTCACTGTTGCATGTCGTTACGATGTTGCTGTTAAAGTCAGTACGTGTCTCAACACATTGTAACAAAACCAGGAGAAATATGCAAAGTACACGTACTCTAACACGTGAAGTCGTTGACTCTACATAAATTTTTCTGCAGTTCCATCGCAAAGTAAAAATATCAAATGAATTTGTTCGTCCTTCGAATCGTTGGTATTTTTGTTCTAATGTAACTTTGATTTTAGATTGTCTATGGCGACAAAGACGCATGCGTCCGGATCACACAGCAAAAATCGTCACCGATTGAGGTCTACGCGACAGCCACCGGAGAAGGGGCAGATCAAAACGGAGATGGAGGGATTATTTGGACCGTTTTGCCTATTCTTGGAAGATTTTGCAACGGATACAAAAGTGTGGAAAGGAAATATGAGGCCTTTGCCCAGCAGTGGGACGTCAATAGGTTATAAAAAAAACGTTTGGTCTAATGATCGTTTGGTATAATTTTTCTCCACAGGTGCACAGCGCGGGTTAAAACTGGTATTAAATAATCGCTACGTATGGTCAAGTGCAAAAATAAGTATCGATTTAATCCTCCCATCGTTACATACCTATACCTTAATTCGATGACATAAGAGCTATGAGACATATTTAAGAGCAAGTTGTGTGCATCCATATTTCTACACTTGAGTGTACTTAAAATACTGGACATTCTACATAAAAAAATAAACTCGGCAAAATTAAAGCTATTTTGCATAGCAAGTTGAACTATAGAAGTAGCATAGCAAGCGCAATAAACATTCCTTTGAAAATCTTATTGTGTAGCTCATTGTGAACGAGTGTTTCTACTCCTGGTTTCCACTACAGTGAATATATTTTTTTAATTATCAAAAGGTGGGTAACGAATATAAAAGCTTCCTACGCTCAGTCAGTCAGTTAGCACCTTTTAACACTGTTTTATCCTTTAGATACTGGCGACATCGTAGGTACCTAGGTACTCGTAAGACCAACTGATCTGGTCGTTGAATTGATATTCCGGGATTTCCTAAAAAAAACCGTAGGTATTAAAAAAAAACCGGCCAAGAGCGTGTCGGACACGCCCAAGATAGGGTTCCGTAGCAGGTACGAAAAAATCTTTGCATACTTTATTAATGTGGTTGTTTTGGTCCCAACGTCGGCGGTACAGCACCATCTATCGGTGAATTGGGTAACTAAGAACTAGTATGTATGTATGTTGATTGTTTTTCAGATGTAATATATTTTTTTTATTTGAAAGAAGATACTGTTAGCGTGATAATATAGGTACTTAAAGAAAAAAAATGCTTGCAATTACAATCTTAGTTTAGAAATATTTTTTTACAAAAATTTAAAATTGCTCAACTGATTAAGATTAAAATGATTTTATAATATAATAACGTGCGGTTCAAAAGTTAGAGGGGGGGGGGACACATTATTTTGAACTTTCGGAGTGAATATCTCCTAAAATATTTCCTTTATCAAAAATTGGTTTTAGAAAACCCCTACTTATTTTCAAATACCTATCCAATGATACCCCCCACACTATGTTAGTTGAGAAAAAAAAATTACCCCCACTTTACGTCTATGGGAAATACCCTAAAAAAATTGTTTTAATTTTTTTTATGTAATCACTTTGTCGGCGTGACTGATATATTATATTCATGCCAAATTACAGCTTTCTAGTACTAACAGTCTCTGAGCTTAGCCGCGGACAGACAGATAGACAGACAGACAGACAGACGGACAGACATGGCGAAACTATAAGGGTTCCTAGTTGACTACGGAACCCTAAAAATGGCGTCGTTTTCTTCATTAAAGATGCAAAAATACCCGTGCTACACAGGTCTCTAAACTCAGCAATTGAGATTTCGGGATTTTATCGCAATCCCGTAGGAATACTGGGACAAAAAGTATCCTATGTGTTATTAACGTACCAAAGGTCTGGAAGTCCAGTAAAAAAAGAGATTTTCCAAAAACTTCTGAGAATATTGTGATAAAAAGTAAAGTAGCCTATGTGTTTTTTTAGATGTACACTTATCTATTATACCAAATTTTATTCAAATTCAACTATCTGTTTTCGTTTACAACAGTAACAAATACACACGCGCACGGAAGCACATAGGTACTCATTTAATCTGAAGAAGAAATATTGCAGTTAAATTAATCTTCGTGAAACTGCTAGGTAGTGTCAAAGAGACGCTCAACTAGAAACTACATTTCCCAAAAAATCAAGTGTTTCAAGCAAGTCTGGAAAGTTATAGACTTCCACAAAAACAGTTCAATTTGTGCGACCAATTTTCTCTGATCACAGCTAACTTGGAATATAAAGTGACCTTTATCGTAGCCTTTCTGCAAATCAAAGTCATAAATCCGATGCGAACACAACACAATTCTCCTATGAAGCGGGCAACTGCCATCAAAACTGCACTAGCAACCAAGGAACTTTTCTCATTTCGGTTTCATTGCTCTAAGATGAAATAAGTTGCGCGGCTAGCACAAGTACTTTCGTTGCTGTGCGTCCTTTTCTGACTTTACTGGAGTAAAAGGGACGCATGGAGTGGTGAACAAGAATCGGCCTGTAATGCTTGTTTTTCTAAGAGTGGCTTTGTGTTTTTAATTGGTACGTTTTTAATTGAATAGTCTTGTAATTTGTATTCCTTGACCCCTAAAGCAAGAAAGAAAGAAAATACATTTTATTTACAACAACACAAGGCAATCTATCAATATGTTTACAAAAAAAAGACAACACGAAAGCTACAGATAAAACGTGTCATTGCGGTTGTAAATCGGACACTGGCATTTTACCAAACTTTTATCCCTAGAATAACGCTTACTCTCAGATAGTAATGTCAAATTACTATGGCAGTTTGACATTACTATCTAAGAGTAAACGTTATTCTCGGAATACAAGTTTGGTAAAATCCAGCCTAAGGCGTTTATAGCACCCCAGCGCTCATTTTCAGCCAGTACCGTTGGAGACACCCGAATCGCTGTTTAGATAGGTACAAACTGCACACTAATACCTAGGTACATAAGACTACATACCTACGTAAATAAATAATGTGTAGATTATAAAGGAAAATAATAAATATCGAATAAATAAAACATGAGCTATAAATATAAGCTAGAAATATCATCAAATTAAATGTATTGCAACCGTTCTGACGTGTCATGACTTGATATGTCAGACTCATATAAGGGCTTCCCAGAGAAATGTGTACTTAATTGGGTGGTTTTGCCGCTTTATTTATAAAAGTTACAACCGTGTAGTAGAAATATATATTTCGTCTGAGTGACTAAAGTAATGTCAAAGCGACAAAAACCCTAAAAAAGAAAAACAACTCAGTTAATAAACGAAAATTGTAAATGAACTTTACTAAGACCAACCGTATCCCATACATGTTTTTTTGTTTGGACATGTTCAGCTTCGGTATGGAAAATGAAATCAGTCCGAATCAAATACCGAAAGACGAACATGTCCAATCAGGCGTACAAAAACAAGGATCCCCTAGACAGGCACACTGAAGTGAATCGGAATTAAAAAAGCAAGCACAAGCAGATATTGCTTGACTTTAAAAACTTTGCTTTGCTTTTTTGCTTTTTTGCTTTTTGGGTCTTGGGTGTTTAATATGTATTTAAGTATGTATCTATCTGTATAAGTATGTTTATCCGTTGCTTAGTACCCATAACACATGCTTTGCTAAGCTTACTTTGGGACTAGGTCAATTGGTGTGAATTGTCCCATGATATTTTTTTTTTATTTTTTTTTTTAAGTTAAAGCGTGAGCATACCTACAAAGTTTGTCCCAGTAATAGTTAGAAGCATTCTCGTATTGGCCGTGCTTGAGTGGCAGATGAGCAAAGTTGGATCGCTGTATACTGTTTTATAATTACTGTAAGTATAAAGTTTTTAATGTAACGCTTCACTTTCACGATACTCACTCATAATTGAAAATAAATAATAGTTAAAAAAACTAAAAAACACGCTTTAAAAAAAAAACAACTAAAAAATAAGATTATTTAAAAGCGAAAAAGTTTCTCGGGTGCGCCAGTGGGATTCGAACCCACGTCTCCTGGGTATGCGCCCCAACGGGTGTTCTACCAATTGAACCACGTCGCATCCAACCAACTCCCCCGAAATTCTTAATCGCTTACATACGCCAACAGTGTTTTTTTCGCTTTTAAATAATCTTAGGTTCGGTGGCAACCGTACTGCTAATAAAATAAATAATATTTTAACAAAAACTAAAAAATAAATTGTAATAAATTTGAATTCACTATTCTTATAGTGCAGTAAAAAATCTTAATAAGCAATTATTATATTGTTATATCCAGATCAAAATTTGTAAGCAATTCTCAATATTGATAAAATAAATAATAATAGTTTAAAATATTTTATTGTAAAAAAAGCGTGGGGTGCATGGTGTCAATTGTCAAGGATTATCATTTTGATAACATCTTAAAAAGCACCCCCGCTTTTTTTACTATAAAATATTTTAAACTATTATTATTTATTTTAACAAGTTAAGTATGAAGTATCTTTTTCTATTTATTTTTTTCAACTTCATTTTTTATTACTTTTACGGTCATCCCGTGAAACCATATATTTCAAACTAAATACAAACTGAAATATAGATGCACAGAAAAAACCCCAGAAAAAATACCAATGCTGGGAATCGAACCCAGGTCCTCAGCGTTACGTGCTGCGTGCTTACCCCTACACCATCACTGGTCTAGAAGCTAGCGACGAATTTTTCCCATACATCGTACACTTCAGTCTGTTATAATCACATTATGCAGTGATAAAGCGCGCATCTATGTTATGCCCTCTACCGAGAGACTTATCCATCATAGGCCATCTCTTGGTCCAGGTGAGCGGTTAGCTCCGAAGGAGTGTTAAGTCTCTCGGTAGAGGGCATAACATAGATGCGCGCTTTATCACTGCATAATGTGATTGATTATAACAGACTGAAGTGTACGATGTATGGGAAAAATTCGTCGCTAACTTCTAGACCAGTGATGGTGTAGGGGTAAGCACGCAGCACGGAACGCTGAGGACCTGGGTTCGATTCCCAGCATTGGTCTTTTTTCTGTGCATCTATATTTCAGTTTGTATTTAGTTTGAAATATTAAAACCGCTGCGAAAAAGCTTGGTATCCTATCCAAGGTTAGGCGATACTTCACTACGGACCAGCTCATTGGTCTTTACCGAGCCCAAGTTCGATCCTGCATGGAGTATTGCTGCCACCTTTGGGACGGTTCTGCTGAATATCAGCTAGCTGCTTTGGATTCGGTAGAACAGCGAGCGAAGAGGCTCATCGGCGTCGCTTGCGATGCGGATTTTTGTCGCCAGAGCCTTCGTCATCGCAGAAGAGTGGCTTCTCTGTCGGTATTCTACAGGCTGCATTTCGGTGAATGTGCTTCGGTACTGCACGACCTTATTCCGCCTGCTCCTTTCTTCCACAGGTCGACCAGGAGTAGACGGGGTCTCCACCCTTACGTTGTCAGTATTCCCAAATTCCGCACAAAGCGTTTTCGCTCTTCCTTCATCAACCGCACAGCTAAGGAGTGGAATTCCCTGCCTGCGACTGTGTTCCCTGAACACTACAATTTGGCCGCTTTCAAGTCTAGGGTGAATGAGCATTTACTAGGCAAGCGTGCTCCATCGTAGGCCTCATCTTCGCTTTCCATCAGGCGTGATTGTGGCCAAACGCAAGCCTGTATAGTATAAAAAAAAATATATTTATTTTATCAATATTTAGAATTGTTTACAAATTTTGATCTGGATATAACAATATAATAATTCCTTATTAAGATTTTTTACTGCACTATAAGAATAGTGAATTGAAATTTATTCAAATTTATTTTTTATTTTTTAGTTGTTTTTTTTTTTAAAGCGTGTTTTTTAGTTTTTTTAATTTAATCAGTGATCAGCAACCAATTTTTCTAGATCAGTATTCGATGTGTCGATTGTCAGTAAAAGAGATACATGAATTTAATAGTTGGATGTTCACATTGCTGGTGAGATCTAAATAAAAATCTCGTGTCACGGTGTCTGTTATCGAACTCTTCCGAAACGGCTTGACCAATTTTTATGAACCTTTTTTTCTGTATTCAGTAGGTCTGAGAATAGGTCGTAGGCTACTTTTTATACCCCTATTCTTCGCAGACGGAGTCACGGGCAGCAGCTAGTATCTATATATTAGTTTGAATATCATAGCGACAAGAGCTGTCAAGGATACCTACAACTCGTTCAGCGATACAGCGAGAAGAGACGTGGGACGGGGACAGTCGAGGCGCCCCTAGAATCAGTTCTCATACTAGTTTAGAAGCGTCGCGATCCAAAGCAGACAGAAGAGACGGGATGGAGATGCGGCCTGCGAACAAACGACGCAGAGTGCGACGCGCCCCCCCGCCCCACGTCTCTTCTGTGTAGCTTGCGCCTTATGCCGAGAAAATAAACAGCGGTCATTTTACTTTATAATACAAGTAATCACCCGTCGCTCTCGTACACCCGCTTATAGTCCAACGAGAAAGCTATCTAAACTACACATTCACTTCTCGTATCTAGTTTGAAGTTCTAGTCGCTTCTCGTTCATCGTCGACAGAAGGCATGTGCCCGAATCTCGTTAAAAAAGAATAAAGCAATAACAAAATAAAAACACATTTATATGGAAAACCACCACGACCACCAGTAGGGTTAAGTATCACGGTAGCTAGATAGTTGAAATTTTCACAGATGATGAACCTATTTCTGTTGCTTGTTATAACAACAATAATATGCTGTTGCTTTTAATATCCCTAGCAACCAAGGGGAAGAGCTAGCCGAAAATCGTGGCAAGTAGCGACAACTTCTACACAAAGGCCAATCAAGGCATGACGATGCCTGGTTTGAGTCGCTGAGGGAAAAACGCATAAAGCGCCACAACCGGGCCACCAACCCTCGACCATCTGGGGCTGCGTACACTTGTCGCGAGTGCGGCCGAGGGATCTTATCCCATATCGGTCTTTTTAGCCACGAGCGGAAGTGTCGCCAGGGTGCTACTTAAATCATCTGTCACAGATGTAAAGGCCTATTATATATATAACAACAAAAACTAAAAATAAAATAAAGTTAAAAATTAAAAGGGTCGTCATACAAGAAACGTGTTTCTTTCAGCGTTTTTAACTTGATCATTATAATGGCGTTAGCTAGACACTTCAAATTTTAACCGATTATGTTTTACTGTGGCCGGCACAACAACAAATAATAAAATTGTAACAAAATTATACTAAATATTAAGGGGTCTTTAATAACAATAATAATAATAATATGGATCTACGATATCTGAAATAAACACATTTTTTTTATTTTTTTTTTATTTTAATATCCAATATAAAATGATCTCACACTGCGTACATTTTACTTAGAAGCAGGGTTCTGCTAACGCTGGATTATTATAGTTACGGCTGTTTATGGCGTACATTTTGACATACTTCAAAATTTGTACGGAACCCTTGGTGTGCGAGTCCGAATCGCACTTGGCCGGTTTTATCACTATAATTCCGACCGATGCATTTGAATCAAACAATCTTAATGTAGGCGAGAAATCAACACCGATTATCGATGTTTCGAATACACTCTTGAGAACACAAAAACTCGACGATACCGCGCACTAAATCCAAAACCAACTCATCACATCTTACATGAAACCGTCCGGCGGAATCTCACGGTCAATATTCCATTACCTACACGACAATATTTTCACTGAGATGATGATAAAGCACGTTAACGCGCCGCGTAACGTTCAGGTTGCGTTACCAAACGTTTTGACCGTAGACTTGCCCGCAGAATACCAATAAGGTTCGTGCGTGTCTCATACATAGCCATAATAAATATTACTCGCAACAGCTTATATTTATTCGATGCAGCGTAAGATTACTCTTTGCTACGTGTCGAGGCAGAGGATATAGGTTATGGTTTGTGCGGTTTATTTCTATTAACTCGAGCTACCTACGGTCAACTGTAATGGAAATGGTAAACTAAAGACATTGAAATGACTGTGAGTGCGATTGATAAAATAAAAATAAAAAAAAATGAATTATGGGACAATTTGATACCAATTGACCTAATACCAAACTAAGCGAAGCTTGTAGGTACTAATGGGTACTAGACGATGGATGCCACTCGAGAACCTTTCGGCCCTATGTGCCCTGCCCACTGCCACTTAAGTCTAGCGATTCTTCGAGCTATGTCCGTGACTTTGGTTCTTTAGGACGTCTCGCCCGTTACCAGGTTATTATCGAGTTTTGAGACACCCTAGAAACTATGAAGTGTAAACTTATTCTTTCTAATTTTAGAACAGAACCTTGAGTGGGCCAGTACACTTGCACAACACCGGTTTTCTCCGCTCTTTTCCGTTACTAAAGACTTTTACCTACTTCGCAAGAGTTAAGCACTGACCTATATTCTTATTTGCAGTGCGCTCAAAGGTTACCATGCGACCTTCCTAATACATTAGGCCTTTTGAGTCCCTTAGCATTTCGCAAGCTATACGTCACTCCGACAACGTATCGACACACTAAAAGCTTAATTCTAAAGAGAATAATTACCGCCTATTACGCAGAATCCATACGTAGGTCCCTAGCGTCGTTCCTGTTTCTATTCCATTTTGGAATTTAATCCTGTTTAATGCTTTGATTAATATCTAGATATTAATCATCCGTGCCGCTCAACTATTCAACGGTCTCGCCGGGACCAATGTTAGTTCCGTATTTCAAATTGGAAATTAGAACGTATTCACAATATGGCGGTTGCGAAATTTTATTGGTGACGCGACGGGAATAATTGGTTGTTCCATAGTGGATTGGATAATGGTTATTAATGTTGGTTTGTGATTAGGGGCGGCTGGTCAGTGAATGCGGGCTTCATTCCCAAAAATGTCAAGTTAAGCCGTTATTTTTGCACTTTTTACTAACAGTAGGGTTAGTAATTGTAATAAAGATTTCTTCACGGGGTCCCAGGGTGCCGCAGTGTGAAATCAAATCTCGTGCCTTAATTTAACCACTCGGCAAAGCTTCATAGCCTTAAGACGGTACCTACTCAACTTTAAAACCTCTGCAATTACTGTATAAAATGCTGTACCTACCACATAGTTAAAAACCGGCCAAGTGCGAGTCGGACTCGCGCACCGAGGGTTCCGTACAAATTTATATGTATCTATGCACATCCAGTCTTAGAAGACCCCTGCTCCCAAGTAAAATGTGCGCAGTTTGGGATCATTGTACATTGGTTTATGATATAGACAGAGAGACAAAAAAAATTATGCTTTTCGCAATTTTTCCTTTATCTGTGCTATAAGACCTTGCTTCGTACCAAATTTCAAGATTCTGAGTTCACGGGAAGTACCCTGTAGGATTTGATTCCCTTGCGAGTGTCGAAAATTTGCGATAGCTACTGATATAGACAGACAGACAAAAAAAATTATGCTTTTCGCAATTTTTCCTTTATCTGTTTTTTTTTTATGTTAAAGAGGCCAGACAAACGAACTAGTGGGTCACCTGATGGTAAATGATCACCACTGTCCATAGACACCCGCAGCGCTTTACACGATGCCAGTGCGTTGTCGGCCCTGGGAAAAGGAGAGGGAATAGGGGAGGGGGAGAGGTATTGGGCCCCCGGCGCTCTCACTGACCGTACGAAACGCAGCAGGAGTACTGCTGCTTCACGCCGGTATTCTGTGAGAGGGTGGTACTGCCCCGGACGAGCCGGCCCATTTGTGATGCAGCGGCTAGCTACAATATGGCTCTACCACTACAAAAAAATCTGTGCTATAAGACCTTGTTTCGTACCAAATTTCAAGATTCTGAGTTCACGGGAAGTACCCTGTAGGTTTTGATTCCCTTGAGAGTTTCGAAAATATGCGGAAATTTGCGTCATAAACGGCTGTATCTTTTGATTGCGTTGGCTTAGAAGTTTGATTTTTTCACAGCTCCAAGGGACAGTAGACCTAAAAGTATTTGATATAAATTTCAGCTTGATAACTCCACGCGTTCCTGAGAAAAAGGGTCTTGACAGACAGACGGACGGACAACAAAGTGATCCTATAAGGGTTCCGTTTTTTCATTTTGAGGTACGGAACACTAAAAATTAGACTCATAGTCACGCAGGCCGGCGGCGTAGTTCCACTATCTCAGCAATCCGATGCCGGATCACAACCCAGTCACACTCCGTCACAGCACGTTTAGTTAGCCGTGATTGTACAAGTTTATGTCACAGACTCGGCTGGTGTCGCGAGTTGGTCACCAAATGAGAAAAGTTCACGACCTTGGCCGTCCCACATGGAGAGTATGCGGGGGGTGTGACGTGTTCATAGTTTCAGGTTTTTGCATCGCTTCGCGCGAAATAATATTGCGTTAACTGCTTTAGAAACTTGTATACGTTATTGTGTTACATGCTAAGCGGTTTTATTAACGCTTAAACGTAATAGTTTAGTCCAATACGAGGAATTGGACATAGAATTCTGCTCAAACTCAAACAATGGCCTCTCAAGCAGAAGTTTATGATTTCGAAATGCATAGGAACCAGTTCGATTTCGAAATCGAACTGGTTCCTATGCATTTAAATGAACGAACTCTTCATTGAAAGAAAATTAAAAATTAAAAAAAAAACCCCAACGCAATTATGTCACTCGTATGTTTGAACATTAAGTCAATGCCCGTTATGCGTCTAAGGTCCCTTCCACAGCTAACAAAAGAGCTGATAACTTTGAAACGGCTGAACCGATTTTGATGAAACATATCTAAGAACCATCGTCAAGAAACCTGCTTTCTATTTAAAAAAAATCGCACCCAAATCGGTGCACCCGTTTAAGAGCTATGATGCCACAGACAGACACACACACTTAGCGGTCAAACTTATTATAACACCCTTCTTTTTGTGTCGGGGGCTGTCGGGGATTAAAAATATCGTGTGTATAAAGTGAAGAAATAGTTACACTAATGGTAAATCCATTGCCCTAGTTATCAGAAAAAACGTCGACACGATGCCTTGCAACATTCATTAATTTTCAACCGCGCCTATCAATGAAATCACTGGCTGGCAATTTATTTAAAATTTTATACAAGCCGGTGCCACATAGGGTAGCCATTTGCGGCCACATTTGGCCACAAATGGCTAATCGTTGGCACGGGAACCCGTCGGCGATCAATTTAAAGACGGCTCGGTAATGGATAGCCGATAATCGACCACGTCACATGGTGGTCGCAGTATCTACTGGTATTAATGACTGATATAATATCCTGTTCTACTAATATTATATTTTAGAAAGTTTGTGAAGATGTTTTGATGTTTAGATATCTGGATGTTTGTTACCGGAACGGTGAACAGATTTAGATGAAACTTGGCATATAGAGATTGACAACAGAGTTTAAAAAACTTGGCGTATGTACAAAATCTGTTTTGAGACATAAAGAAAAGAAAGAAAGAAAGAAAAATATTTATTCGTGACATAATCTTAATATATTAACAAAGAAAAACGGTAAAAGAAACAAACATTATCACGAAATGGTCCCAACTCAGCATGATGTCGGCCGTGAAGCCGACGCTGGTCTTCCGTTGGAACCATTTCACCAACAATAAAACATAAACTGTTCAGTGAAAACCGACAACTGAAAAATTAATCACTAAGCACACCAAAAAAAAAAAAACAAAAGGTAACTATAAAAAGCATACAAGAAAACAAAACGCACAATGGTGTCTGCATAGACCGAACGCCTTTGCCCTTGCCACTTATTATATTCAAAACGAAAACATGGAAACATAGACAAATTTAGTTAGGCATGAATGACACAAACAAACAATGGCAATATAATATTACAAGAATAAGTGAAAATACAGAAGATGGAAGCAGTAAATTATAAACACACAACCGCAAAGCAGACGGGGAAACAAATAATACAGGTATGCAGTACTAATGTCCCCGCTGATTTTCATACATATATGTTATTATGTCCTCTCTAATTTGTTCAATCATTCTGCAGACCAACCCAAGCAGCGAGTCACTAAAGTACGAAATATGCTAAATACGCTAAACTACGATGGCAGCTACAAGGAAGCACCCAACCACCACTCAAGGCAACATCCACAGCAAAGTAGATGGGCCGCGAATATATAACCAGTGCAATACATAACCTCAAACAAATTAAATACAACTAGTGTCACGTGCTAATGTTTCCTGCTTTTGCTGATGGTCATACATGTGCTTTTTAAGTTTAGTTCTAAAGCTTCATATACTCCGCAGGTCCCTAATTGGCGGTATAGACTACTTAATATCTCGACAACGCCTGCTAAACTCGAATAGAGGGCGCTTAAGTATGCCTAGGACAAACAGACCCACTTAGGTTAGGTTCAACTTCGAGAATGAGGTAATGCTAAACATGTTACATAAATGAGCATATCATTATCGTTTCTTGTTATATTTTTAGAAAAAAATTAAAACGCGGAGTCTAAAGAATGTAGAATATTTTTTATCCTTGTGTACTTTTTATCGAAATCATCGATCAAAATTATCAAACCATCCATCTAACAAGTAAGTAGCCAATGTAAAAGATTTTTCTAAATAATTTCTAATTTGAACTGGAGTAAAATCACACCAAACTTTAAATTAAAACCAAAAAATAATTGTTATTCGCTGATACGAAGAATATTTTAAAAGCGCGTGCTTCATCTCCAGTCATAAATAATTTGTGCTGAAAATACTTGGTAAAAGTGCACGTAAAAATACTTTGCCATTTCATACGTACTCAATCAGGCTGTGGGTCGTACTGCGTACTCACGATTGCTCAAATGGTACCGTTTTTTGCCGTTGCTGCATTTTTTCCTGTTCGCATTCACAAAATGGCCGAATGGAACGCACATTCGAATAACATTGAGCTCGCACCGAGACCCACGAAATTCGGAGGGTAACATTTTAGGCTAAAGGTTTAGGGGGTTTGTTTAGAATCGTGTAGAATCTGACCAACCACTTTAAGGCCACCACAAAGCGGTGTGTGTCACCGTATTTAAGATTCAGTGTTATTGACCGCGCTGGGCACGCTCCGTCGGCCGTCGGCGCAAGGCGCTCCCGGTTTGTGGTGGCCTTAAAAGAAAGTGATGAAACAGAATAAAATTAAAATTAGTCTTTTAAGGCCTGTTAGGAAAACTCTACTCTTTTTTAACACCTTGCCACTTTCTGAACTTAACGCATTTGCTGCCGGCTGTCAGAATCGAAACTTCTTCAGGTGCCACCAACGTATATTTGCGTTTTTTTTGCGGCATTAGGCAAAATATATGCGTTTCCGGCAGTGAATACGTTAAAAAGAAGAAAAAGATGTGGTAGTTTAATGTAGATGTGGGCAAGGTGTTGATCAGGAGCACGTCTACCGAATCGCCTTGTATTATTACTCGTGAGATTTCAAAACGCATTTAAACCCATTTTAAAATCTAGTTGGAATCAATATTCGTAGCTCGAAGTGTAATTGAACGAAGCGTGAACGAAGTGAATGACTGCGGGGTACGTAGAGGCATAAAATGTTGCAAAAAATACAATAAAAAATCCGCTATTCGCAGAATTGCGATACAAAAGTCAGTAAAATTGGCTGATTCGATGCCATCCGCAGTGAAATAGATACCAACTTGTTTTTAAACTAGAGTTTAAATTTTCTGAAACAAGTTCTGTTGCGTGCGACGGAATTAAAAATGAATAATTCTGACTAAAAATTAAATGCCCCCGTTTTTGTTCCCAAAGCCAATGAAGCCACGAGATAAGGTCAGCAATCAAATAAATATCACAAGATAACCGACAGTCATTGACCCAGTTTCAAAGTAAACAAAGTTTGTTTAATTGGTAGTGAAAATAAACGGAATACTAACGTCTTAAAACGAGTTTAACTCGACATGTTTCGGGGGTAGTTGTGTGTCGCTGTCAGTTGCGTCGAGTAGCCGCGCGATCAGGGCGGTAGCACGCACTGCGCGTTTGGCAGCCGCCGTGACGTGTGACTCCGAGAGGAAGGGCTAAGGATTAGCCCGAAACATGTCGCGTTAAACTCGTTTTAAGACGTGAGTGATCCGTTTATTTTCACTATGAGTGAGACTCAAGGTAGTTTCATGTTTAAGTTGTTTAATTGGTATTAATACTTAAACAGATAGATGCATACATTGATGACCCAAGACTCGAGAACAAGACATTATCTGCCCCGACTGGGAATCGAACTTGATAGTCAGGTTTTCTAACCACTCAGCTAGCCAATCGTCGAAATAAACCGTACCAGTATCTATAAAAATTTGCGGTTTACGATTTATGACGTATTAAAAAAAACTACTTACTAGATCTCGTTCAAACCAATTTTCGGTGGAAGTTTACATGGTAATGTACATCATATATTTTTTTTTAGTTTTATCATTCTCTTATTTTAGAAGTTACAGGGGGGACATTTTACCACTTTGGAAGTGTCTCTCGCGCAATCATTTTTGAAGACCTTTCCATAGATACCCCACACGTACAGGTTTGATGAAAAAAAAAATTTTGAATTTCAGTTTTAAGTATGGGGAACCCCCAAAATTTACAAAATTTATTGTTTTTTTTTCTATTTTCGTGTGAAAATCTTAATGCGGTTCACAGAATACATCTACTTACCAAGTTTCAACAGCACAGTTCTTATAGTTTTGGAAAAAAGTGGCTGTGACAAACGGACGGACAGACAGACAGACATGACGGATCCATAAGGGTTCCGTTTTTGCCATTTGGCTACGGAACCCTAAAAAGGTAAAAGCTTGTAAATTTATTAAAAAAAAATATTCACTACAACCCTTAGGTTTCGTAACGTCAACGAGCAGACGCGAGCTCAAAATTCTGTGTACGGCTGATTAAATCCTCGCGTCAATTACACGATCTGCAGTCTGTTCGCTACGAAACATGCTCATTATCGGGCTGTCAACGTTAATTTGTTCCATTATAAAGACATACATGATTGAACCACAGTTTTACAATCCATACAGTTGACAAACGTCTTTGACGTCGGATAGTTACGCTGTTAGTCGCAAATGTGATCAAAAAAGAAAAATAAAACAAATGTGATTATTATGAAACCAATTATTTATCTTGTTATGCTTCAAAGTGTCGCACTACTAGATATTTTTGTAACGCTTTATTACTAGTTTTTTTTACGTAACTTGCCATGTTGACATGAGTCAAATCTTGGAAGACGAATTCTTATGGTTGAATTGACATGAAATTTGGTTTACGTTTTAAAATTTGCCCACCTCTCGCCCACTTCCTTAGAAGATCCCCGCCATTGTTTTACGTAAGTAAGAAATTAGTTTCGAAACTGTATGGATTTCGCAACTGTGACTGAACGGAACGTAAACACGGAATCATAATTCCGTCATAACGTCATATGTGTACTATTAAAAGGTTTAAACACTTTGACATGCTCCAATATCGTAATTGTACCTACTCTAAATAATTTGCATGCCTGCATACATACTGTACACATTGAACAAGAAGACTGTAACGTAACATCTAATTGTAACATTTCTGATTTCTGAATGAAATGGCGTTCTCGGAAATTCGTCTGAAGTGAAACATAGGATGAAATTGCAACATCACGACATTTATAGTGAAAATAAACGGATCACTCACTTCTTAAAACGAGTTTAACTCGACATGTTTCGGGCTAATCCGTAGCCATTCTTCTCGGAGTCACACGTCACGCGGCTACTCGACGCAACTGACAGCGACACACAACTACCCCCGTTTTCATCATCACTTTTATTGTCATTGTCAAATGTAGGGTTGCTACTAACACCAACAATACGTAAAACGTAATTTAAGTAAGACGTGAGTGATCCGTTTATTTTCACTATGAGTGTGTCTCACGGTAGTTTCATGTTTAAAATCGTGACATTTATTCATGAATCAATTAGTCGACATCAAATGATTAAATCATACTGTCAAGGTGCATACACAGTAAGATGCTATGCTTCATTGCATGCTCGTTCAAAGCATGCGGACCTAGCCATGCGGAGTTCTGACATTGCATTATATGCCAATAATCTGTACGCACACAATTAAAGCTAACTAACGTCACCTTTTTTTTATTGAAGCTAATTTGTATGACTTGATAAAAGCGCCATCTAGTGAGTAATTTAAACACATAGATGGATAAGTAAGTTTAGTTCTTTAAGTTATTGCAATAAGTTTCATATTGATGTATAAGTGCCTTTTTCATTACCACATTACGAAGTTTCACTTCTTCCGCGCGGAGGAGCTGCACGCACGATTTTTTTATTATGAGAGGGAAGCAAACGAGCAAGCGGGTCATCTGATGGAAAATGATCACCACCGTCCATAAATATCAACAACTCAAAGAGAGTCACTGATCTGTTGCCGCCCTTTAAAAAGGTGAGGGAATATGGGAGAGGGAGGGGGAGAGGTATTGGGCCCCCGGCGCTCTCACTGACCGTACGAAACGCAGCAGGAGTACTGCTACTTCACGCCGAAGTTTTGTGAGAGGGTGGTACTGCCCCGGACGAGCCGGCCCATCCGTGACGCAGCGGCTAGCTACAACATGGCTCTACCACTCTAAAACCTAACCTAACGGAGCTGAGCGAATGGTAAGCCAAAAACAGAATAAAAAGAATTGTAGTGAAAATAAACGGATCACTCACGTCTTAAAACGAGTTTAACTCGACATGTTTCGGGCTAATCCGTAGCCCTTCCTCTCGGAGTCGCACGTCACGGCGCCTGCCAAACGTGCACTGCACTGAGAGTGCACGTTTGGCAGCCGCCGTGACGTGCGACTCCGAGAGGAAGGGCTACGGATTAAACTCGTTTTAAGACGTGAGTGATCCGTTTATTTTCTCTATGAGTGAGTCTCACGGTAGTTTCATGTTTAAAGTAAAAATAATTGTCGTTATAAAACTTAAAAACGAGCTTTTGTTCGCGACTTTGCCTGCATTTCGACGTGTATAGGCTGGATTTAAATATTGATTCTGGTAATTGAAAAGCGAGGAATTTTGTATTTAACAATGATCTACACTCTCGATTTAATTGATACGCACTTTACTAATCCAACTGCATATTGAACTGTACGTGTTTTTTCTCGCTGTTGGAAATCAAAAGCTATAAATAAAAGCTCGAAGCCTGGCCTGTAAAGGAACCTTACATAAGGCTTGAGCATCGAACAGATAGCCTCTAGACTCCTAATGTTAGATTTATTACAACTACTACAAGGAAATCTTTTTGGCATTAACTTAAGATAGATAGTAATGTTTAATTACAATAAGACGCGAGATTATTGACAACCAAATAAGCAGCAGCAAAAGCAGCAAGCAGCAGAAAGCAGCAGCAGCAGTTTAGAGCAATTACTACACTAAAATAAAAAATCACGGTAAGAAAGGAGCAGCAAAATAAATTACATAACCATTTATAGAATATACAAAGTTTATTAGAGCAAGGCACATGAATTTGCTTTAGTTCTTTAGCTCGCTTTAAGTTTGGGATCGCGTTGGATGCGGAGGGCACGTGATCGATCTGTTTGGCTAGCCTTGGGGGAAGCCTATGTTCAGCTGCGGACGTCTTTCGGCTGAAATGATGATGATGATGATGATGATGGTGAAGTTTAGATGTAAAGGAATATTTTAGGAGGGTGCCGTTCAATCCGCATAAAAACTGTTGTGATATTTTAATTTATCTACTTTCGCAATTGATAATAAACGTATTGCATAAAAATTCGACTTCGGACCAACTAATGCTGGCACTACACGATGAGCCATCGCGATGGTCCACTATGATGGGCCAGCGTGTAGAGGGCGTAGTGGTGTCGGATGGATTATGGCGCGTGCGATGGCCATCTCGCGGTGTCGATTTTTGGCCGCACATCAAAAGAATCAAAAGATCACTATTGAAAGTCGCCATCGTGCAAGTACCTCACCGGCCACTTAATGGCCCATCGCGTACAGGAGCTGTAAGGTCTCTAGTGTCTATAGGATGTCACGTCGACGTGCGTAAGCAACACGTACGAGACCGAGTTATCGTAAAAGGTGCGTTCTGTTTTACGGCCATGTTTCATTCGATCTCCAATACTCTACCATGGTTTGCCGTGTTTATAAAACGTTTTTAGAGCTATATTTTACTGATGATTTGTGAACGTATAAGAAACGGAGCGAACGCGCAGCGTGTTCGCTGCGAACGCGCAACGTATTCGCCGCGAAGGCGTGACGTTTTCGTCGTAAGCGCGCAGCGAATTGGCCACGTATACATAGTCCGACAAGCTCGTGCGCGACCCTCCGCGGAACTCTGTCGCAGTCAGCGTTTGCCGCACTTATTAAAATTACTACTTATTATTAGCAGAGGCTCCCTGCGACAGGGTTCCGCCGAGCGCCGCGCACGAGCTTGTCAAGGTATAGTTGACTGTTTAGATGAATTCACCAAAATCGTTATTTCCTAGTATCAAAATTTCCATTGGCATTGTTTCCCAAATGCTTTTTTCTCACTATGGTATAACTGAAGCTTGTTTATAGAGACTTTATCCTGCAGACAAACTTTGTAAACAGTTTTGCAGGGGTATGTGCAAAAAATCTATGTAAAAGAATGTCAAATAAATAATTTTTCAAATAAATTCATTCAATTTTCACAATTGCGTTTTTTCCCTACTTTAATCGACACAGCACCATAGGTAGGTTTAGGTTATGTGAAGTTTGCATCGGCCCGAAGGGTCAAAAGCACACGGAAAAAACCGGCCAAGAGCGTGTCGGACACGCCCAAGATAGGGTTCCGCAGCAGGTACGAAAAAATCTTTGCATACTCTATATTAATGTGGTTGTTTTGGTCCCAACTCCCACCGCGCGCAGAATACCAACGTCGGCGGTACAGCGCCATCTATCGGCGAATTGGGTAACTAATCTTATTGCAGTCTACTAGAACTAGTATGGTTTTTCAGATGTAATTCTTAACCGATTTCAATTTTATTTTTTATTTGAAAGAAGATACTGTTAGCGTGATCTTATAGGTATTTAAAGAAAAAAAATGCTTGCAATGGCGGTTAAATTACAATCTTAGTTTAGAAATATATTTTTTACAAAAACTTAAAAACTACTCAATTGATTAAGTTGAAAATAATTTTCGTAGAAAGTTATTATTAAGTTTAACTTACGAGATTTTTTTCATATTTTTTAGACTTGCTGTTCAAAAGTTAGAGGGGGGGGGGGCACAATATTTTGAACTGTCGGAGTGAATATCTCCGAAAATATTCACTTTATCAAAAAATGGTTTTAGCAAAACCCTATTTATTTTCAAATAACTATCCAATAATACCCCAGACTATAGGTTTAGTCGAGAAAAAAAATCACCCTCACTTTGCGTCCATCCAGTTTATCAACGTAACAAATAGCATGTACGCATGCTAATCGATTCAAATGAAGAGCAGATTTTTAAATGCCAAATTAAAATCAAATTTTTGTCCATATCACTTAGCGATTATTGACTTCGAGTTCCAAGATCTCACTTCAAATTCTAAGAGCACTGGTAGGGGTCGCTGTTTATGAAGGAGAGTCGAGTGCGCATCGCATGTTTTATTGAAAATTATTCCAGCTAAAGTTCTCAGTGTAGGAAAATTCTCACCAGGCTAACGAAATGTGGCGTGATTTCCAGCCCGGGTAAACATGTTAGGCCTTTTATGGGTCGTTCTTTATGGCATGCTCAATTTTGATGTTTATCTTATGTTTTATATCTTTTAAGTCCTTGATCCTGCGGGTATTGTGTGCCCGTGTGCCGTGTTCGTGGAAATTACGATGCGTTTGGATCCAATTACTCTGGGAATCATGGCGTGTATTGAGTTTCTCGATGCCGTTCGCACGACCAGACTAGCTCCTTGCACTGCTCGTCGTTTTGTTTAAAGTCAAAGCCAAAGTCAAAATGTCTTTATAACAAGCACGTCGAAATGTCTAGCACTGGTTCGGAAAAACCCTGTTTAGATTAGAAGAATCTGGAATGAAACTCAACACGGTATATTTTTTTCAAAGAGGTCTACGATGTTTTTACAAGCTTTTCTTATTACATAAATCTCAAGTAATTGACACAACGAAAACATTTTTAAAGCAGTAGCGCTATTTGAGACTAGGGATCGCCAATGCGGATCGGAATTATTTCCATTCCACACACCCCTGTCTGTGATAATTAATCATCTTATAGTATGTAAATATATATAGCCGTGGTGGCCTAGTGGTTTGACCTATGGCCTCTCAAGCAGAGAGTCGTGGATTCAAATCCCGGCTCGTACTTCTGAGTTTTTCGGAATTTATATACGAAATTACATTTGTAATTTATCATGAGCTTTACGGTGAAGGAAAACATCGTGAGGAAACTGCATAAACCTGCGAAGAAATTCAATGGTGTGTGTGAAGTTCCCAATTTGCTCTGGGCCCGCGTGGGAACTACGACCCAAGCCCTCTCATTCAGAGAGAAGGCCTGTGCTCTATAGTGGGACGTACGAGTATTATAGGCTGGGATGAAAGTAGTAGATACGCTATTTGCGACTAGTGATCGCCAATTTATTTCCATTTCTGTATATGATTATAATCATTCGTTAATTTTATAGTATGACTTAGATATTTCCTGGTTTAGTTTGTTCGAATTTCATATGCCATAATGTATCGTTTTCCATAATTTTCTTTTCTCATAAAGTAACCAAGAGGAAGGGCTACGAATTACTCCGAAACATTTCTTGCTAAATTCGATTCAAGACGTGAGTTATATATTAGTTAGTTATAGTGTTACTTTTGTAAAACATTGTATTTCTTGTCATCTTGTACTGCAAATTATTGAATAAATTGTCTTATCTTATTTTATCTTATCTTATCTTATCTTATCTTATCTTATCTTATCTTATCTTATCTTATCTTATCTTATCTTATCTTATCTTATCTTATCTTATCTTATCTTATCTTATCTTATCTTATCTTATCTTATCTTATCTTATCTTATCTTATCTTATCTTATCTTATCTTATCTTATCTTATCTTATCTTATCTTATCTTATCTTATCTTAACTTATCCTGTTTATTTCACTATGAGTAAGCCTCACGGTAAATTAAACGATAAGGCCGCCTATTGCTGACCTTGTACATTTTTCCATGTACTTGTTTTTTCTGTATTGTTTTCCTTGTGGTATTTTATTGTATTGTTATTTATTTATGAAACAGCATTTTCTTCGGAATTGTTATGAAGCTAACTTAGGTTAGGTTATTGGTTAGCCAATACTAGGGGCGTTCAATAAAAAGTGAGAATGAGTATGTTATAAACAACTTTTACTAAATGTCATTTTATTTTTCGACATAGTCACCTTTTAGCATAATACATTTAGTATATCTTTTTTATAAACTTAAAATTCCATTTTTAAAAAAGGTCTCATCTTGAGTACTTAAAAAATCTTGTACTGCAGCGACTACCGCGTCGTCGTCTTCAAATTTCTGGCCTCTCGGGTATTGTTTCAATATCGGAAATAGGTAGAAATCACTGGGAGCGAGATCTGGTGAATACAGAGGATGCTTAAGGATATTGAACCCAGCATCACGGATTGCAGCCATTGCAACGATAGACTTGTGTGCCGCCCGGCATTGTCCTGGTGGAACAGCACAACTTTCGAGAGTTTACCTCGCCGTTTTTCGCGGATCTCATTGCGCAATGTTGCTATTTGTTTGGCGTATAAAGTGCCTGTAATAGTGGCTCCATGTTTGAGATACTCAATCATTAATACCCCTTTACCATCCCAAAAAACAGAGCCCATGACCTTACCGGCAGATGGGCCCACCTTGAATTTCTTCGGAGTTGGAGATGATGGCCTTTTCCATGTCATAGACTGCAGTTTCGTTTCAGGGTCGTAATGATGGAACCATGTTTCGTCCATTGTTATAAATCGCGCCAAAAAAAGTTCCCGGTCTTGCTGCATCAGGTTCAAAGCTTCTTGACAAATCTCTAGTCTAGTTTGTTTTTGCGTGTCAGTAAGCATTCTTGGTAGCCAACGCGCAGATACCTTTTTCATACCCAAGCGTTCATGTAAAATATTATGCACGCTCCCCGTTGAAATCTTTACATTTTCAGCAATAAAACGAACCGTGTCACGACGATCCGCCAAAACTGAGTTTTCGACTTTTTTCACAATTTCTTCAGTTACTGCTGTAGTAGGGCGTCCGGAGCGGGGGTCGTCCATTGTCGATGTTCTTCCACGTCTTAATTCGGCGCACCAACGTGCGACTGTCGAATACGGAGGAGCATTAGACCCTAAAGTGTCCCGCAAATCCAAATTGACTTGGTCCGTAGAAAAATTTTTCAAACACAAGTATTTGATATCGGCGCGCAGTTCAATTTTCTCCATTTTCGCTAACGTACTCAATAGCATTGCAAAGAAATTACCGTATATTTTTTTTAAACAAAAGACAGTTAGTTTTTTTTTTCATAGCAATCAGCTAGATAGATTAGCTTTCCCGGCCAGTATTTAATTTCGTAATATTAAAAGAGTTTGCATCTCATTCTCACTTTATATTGAACGCCCCTCGTACACACTGCATTCTATAAAATAATCTTTATACAGTACGGTTTCATATTTTGTGTTGCACTACACGTTGGTATACGGACCGAAGGAGAAGTGACATAGTGCGGTATTCAGAATTTCACACCAATAACCAATATTGACAATGCCCGCCGATTTTTCCAAACGTTCGTTCCGACGCCTGCACTTGTCTATCGTTACATTCCAATAAATGTAGGCTTGTGTTTGACCACAACCACGCCTGATGGAAAGCGAAGATGAGGCCTATGATTGAGCACGCTTGCCTAGTAAATGCTCATTCACCCTAGACTTGAAAACGGCCAGATTTTAGTGTTCAGGGTACACAGTCACAGGTAGTAAATTCCACCCCTTACGTGCGTACGGTACGGTTGATGATGGAAGAACGAAAACTCTTTGTGTGGATTTTGGGAATACTGACAACGTAAGTGACTCCAGCAAATGCTCTGCTATGGCTGACATGCGTATCCATTTTTGACAGCTTTCAATTCATGTTCCTTGACCCCTTCCACTATTATTCGCTTCATCTATCCAAAATAAGAGCTAACACGACGGCATTCAAACTTATAAAGGCTTGGCGTCTAAAAATATATTAGGTGTAAGCCTCAAATACAATAGAAATTATAACTACATACAAAATTGTGAAATAATTATTATGTACTTCCGCTACAGCGTAGACTTACTTCAAAGCGTGGGTAGCCTAGTAGCCTCCCAAGCTAAAGGTCGTGCGTACGACCCCGGGCTCGCACCTCTAAGTACTTCGCAATTTACGAGCAAAATAACATTGAAACTACATATGAGATTTACGGCAAAGAATAACATCGCGAGGATCCTGCGCACACCTGCAAAGAATTTCAACGGTGTGTATGAAGTTCTCAGGCCGCTGTGGGCCCGCGTGAGAACTACGGCTCAAGCCATCTCATTCTGATAGGAGGCCTGTCTTACAGTGGGACTAATGAACTGAAAGTATTATTTTGCTCACCCGCGTCCTTAAAGTCATAAGGTCGCGGGTGAGCAAAGTATTTTTTTTTCAGTTCATTAATATTGATCTCCGCAAAGTAACGCCTGATTCAATAAATTATGTAACCAACTAAGAGCAGATTGAATGACAAACTCTGTTTCTTCTTTTATTGTTCTATTCCTTGTCTTTGGTGTGAGAATAAAGGTTAATGATTTTATTTATTTGACGATCGATGTCGTAACCTAGAATGCAAGTAATAAATAGAGACGTACATTACATCGTAAAAGTATCGTTACGGGAATGTTACGACAGGGCTAGCGTCAGTTAGTTTCTAATAGTAAATTTTATTAGCTAGTTCCACTTTTGAGTTTTATTACGCTCTATAATAGTACAATTAAATTCAACTTATGAAGATCCTTAAGAATGACACTCTTTGGCGGCGGATACCTCGTATCAGGAGACTTTTACGTACTAAATACAGCTACGTTAAATCATCCAATTTATGGATGAAGTGGCAAGACCAATGGATTTTTTTTACATGAGTCGCCAGAGGGGCAAAGACGCGAAGTCCTTGCTATTATTTACTTCCAAACTCTCACATGAGATATTACATGCGGTGAGGTGGCGCTTGAGGACATCCTTGTAACGCAAGAACTGGCCTCCAGGAGTTCGCTTTCTTGCGAAACAGGGACCAGAATGGCGCAGCTCTGTAAATAAGGCTGTAACAGGTTTTGAAACGTATCGCTTAGAGCACCTGGATGACAAACGCCTTATTAGAAAGACCCGTCCGAGACCTACCTACACTTACACATACAATGATAGTGGTCAACTACATTGCGCACTTTGTAATAGAACCTTCAAAACAAAGTTTGGCTTTGCCAGCCATATTCGGGCACATCAGTAACAAATGAGCTTAAAGGTTCGCCTTTGTCGGACACGACATGGAGGACATCATCATCATCATTATTTACTTAAAGGTGGGAAGGGTGACTCGTGTTTGGAAAAAATCCGTGCTGACGACCTGGGAATGGAGGGCCCAGACAGTGTCCGACTTGCACGCGCTAAAGAACCCGGCCACAAGTTCCCTTCTCTACAGATTGTCAAAAATAAAAATAAGCGCTTTAAATTTTGGGGAGGGGGATGGAGGGGACTTAATCTAACCACACTGTCTTCATTTCATTTTTACCCTTTTCCAGGCATAGTGCATATGTAGCGACCACAAAAATCTACAAAAAGATTCGACCTTACCCTCTTTATAATACGGTAGCGAATCAATCAAATTTGTTTAAAATATGCTTTGCTTTTACATTAATCCTTCATAGGTAAACAATATAACGCAATGATTCATTTTGTTGCAGCATATCTAAATAGCCGGGGCTGGAAAAGGGTTAAGATTAAGATATCAATTTATTGTTTTGATCTCTCTCACTCAAAAATACTGCGCCCTCCTGAGTATCATATAATTGAGTTGTACTTATGTGACTTGCATTTAATAAACAATAAAACATCGGGCCTGAGGCGCTACTACGAAATTCGAAAATCGAAGTTCGTATTGTACTATCCCTCTCACTCTCGTGTCAAATCATATTAGCGTGAGCGGGACGGCACGAAACGAAGTTCGAATTATGCACTTCGTGGTAGGGCCTCTGTCTAGGTGCTCGTAAATAGATAAGATAAGCATCTTAACTCGACCGTATTTTTAGTCGCGTAAGGGCGTTTGTGCACTACAATGAATTTTACTGTCCGGAAGTGTGCCTTAGCTATTTGCTGGAAGGCCGGGAGAGGAGCATGCAATCTCCCGCTAGGCACTGTGTGGGGAACCAATGGATTTAGTGCGAAGGAGGGGTAACACAAGAGATCCCTACGAGTCAATGTGCATCTAGGACCTCTAATCTATATATATGAAAGGGAAAATCCTAGCGAATGGACTGATATACTCACTGGCTGACTGACTCAATTCCCAGTACCTACACACCCTTGGCCTTGGAAGTTGCATACTTGTTTTTAGTTGAAAACCATAAAAGTTGTCTTTATGATGTAGAATGTAGATAAGGAATGAGGACGGAGTCGTTTAAAATTCCTATGAAATAAGGAAAAAATAATAAACAAAATAATAAAGAATAAATAAGAAAGCTCAAAGTCACTCAGAGGGTGATAGAGAGTTTCTCTGCGGGATCGCATTAGAAATGGCGAAATCCACGCAAGAACTAAAGTCACCGCATAGCTCGAGGAATCGCTAGACTCAAGTGGCAGTGGGCAGGGCGCATCGTTCATAGAGTTGATGGCCGATGGGGCAAAAAGTTTCTCGAGTGGCGTCCACGGACCGGAAGACGGAGTGTAGGTAGGCCTCCAACGAGATGGAGCGACGACCTGGTTAAGGTTGCGGGACCGCGTTGGATGTGAATGACGCGGGAGCGATATTTTTGTTGAGCCTTGGGGAAGGCCTATGTTCAGTAGTGGACGTCTTTTATCTGAAATGATGAAGGAAAAAAAAAAACAATTTGTATAACATTGTTTTCCGACGTCGGAAATGAAATTGAATTGAATTAAAACCACGAATAATATTAGTTCAATGACTACAAACATGGCTTTTCACGCAACACATTGAATTTTAATTAAAAGAGAACAACATTTTAATATAAAGGTAGTGGATGTTTTCACGTTATTCCAGCTTGTTTTTTTATCATGTTTTATTACGGAACTAGCAGCCCGTCCCGGCTTCGCACGGGGTAGACAATTATTTATTTTTGGAAATTTGGATATAAAACACTTTTTTTCACAAATATTTTTATTTATTAAAAAAATATTATTTATTATTTATTAATTATTACAGACGTGCACGCCCCACTCCTGTATTTCAGTGCCCCCTCCACCCCGCCCGCCGCGATGCCCGGCGCGCTTTTCAGACTGCATCGCAAACAACGGCCACGGCGCTATGGCGGTTTTGTTTACTGTTTGAATTTTTTAATTCGTAATATCTTTTGAATGGAAAGTCCAATTTAAATAATTTAAAAACTATTTTATAGGTAGTTAAATGGTCTTTACCATTAAATAATTTATTTGGATAAGGATTAATATAAACACATAAATAGCATGGTTTGAATTTGGTTAGCATTTTCATTAATGTTTAAAATGAAAAAAGTTGTTATAGTGACATAACTACAATAGTTGGACATATGCTACCGCGGAGTTTTTTGTAGACATTATGATGTTCTTCAATATTGTTGTACATTATTTTGTTCTATCGCTAATAGTTTCGGCAGCGCATTCGACGAAAGACATTTTAAGACTCATTTTTCTACACCTTCGGTTACATTGTTCAAATTTTACCAAGGATCCCTAATTTTTTTCAAAATGAAATGTAGCCTATGTCAAATTGGAAGAATGTAGCATTCTATTGGTGAAAGAATTTTTTAAATCGGCCCAGTACTTTTTGAGCCTATTCATTACAAACATACAAACATAGGTACAAATCTTTCCTCTTTATAATATTAGTGTAGACTAGCTTTAGCGCGCGCCTTCGTACGCGTAGACAGTAGCGTTAGTTGTTTGGATGAAATCTGGCACACACTTAGTTTATTACATGGATTAACACATTATAGGTTAATTTCGGGAAAATAAAAAGTTGCCAAGTTTTTTATTGGTGAATGAATTCAGGCAGATAGTTGAATTTTCCCGGAGAAAAGTAGCCTATGTCAATCAAGGTTAGTGTAGCCATTATCCGTGAAAGAACTTTTAAAATCAGTTCAGTAACATTACCCTCCACAAACAAAGAAACAAATAAAGTTTAGATATCTCTCTATCCCATGGGAACTTCGAAAAATCCTTCCTTAGTGCACCTTTACGATACTCTAGGTACATGTATGCCAAATTTTAAGTCTCTAGCACCGGTATGTATGTAATGTATGTGTGTAAATTCTTTACTATACAAAAATATAACACAAAAAAAACACTATTGACAAAACTATTAGTAGTTTATGGGATTGAATATTAAATTGGTCCTTCGAGCCGGATATGAACCAGTGACCTGTAGAAGTAAAAAAAGGCCCTACTAATCTGCGTCCACCCGCAGAAGAAAGCTGTATTTGTTAAATGTACGATTGAACAGTGAATTGGTCCTTCGAACCGGATACGAATAGGTCCAAAGCAGCGTCTATCCGCAGAAGAAGTTATTTAATAAAGTGTACGATTGAGCAGTAAAAGAGTTTACGGCCCGCGAACTCGGCGCAGCCAATTAGAGACGAAAATTTATGACGCCCGCCCACCCATAAATTGTAACATTTTAATTTAATTCCAAGTCCAGTTTGACTGTAACTTTAGGAATTCGCTTTACTCACTATGAAAATGTTTGAAGTTTGTGAACTGTGCTTTTTATGCGCTGGCAAAACTACGAAAGGTCGGGTTTTCGATGCGTCCGAAGTTGTTCTTTTCGAGAAATGTTTTATAGTGCTACATTAATATTACGCCGTAAAGCAGAAAAATATTTTTAGTGAAAATAAAAACGGTTTTCATGTACTTGTCGCGTGCAACAACATGCAAATTAAATCTTTATCACAGATATAAATTTAAGAATAAAAGTACTGATCAAAACAGAAAAAGTACAAAAGCGAACTTATCTCTGATAAGTGATTCTAGCTGATATAACTGAGAGAAGAAAATGGACAAAGATAGGCAAACAGTCAACTCTACGTGCGGTAAAAAGGAAACAATTCAACACAAAAACTAGAAAATTAAATACATAATAATACTTACAGTAACACTTCACAAGAATTAAATTCATTTACCGCTTTATTTCACCACTCAGACACTAAACAGAGACAGCTTTATAGATATCAGCCACATAAAATATCAGGAACATATCAGAGAGAAACAGATAGATATAGATTTTAGAACTATGTGTAGAGCACAGTGATTTAACAAGGAAAGAACATTTGTATCATGTTTGATTTGAAGCATAATTTCTATTACATAATCACAATCTAGTAAAATGCTCATTTTTACATACGAAACAAAATAATTGCCAACTTCCAATAAGTCGTGTGAGATTTCGTGGTACGAACTTGAGAAATCGAAGGCGAGAATTTGAATATGAAATCATCAAATATTCAAAAAAAGCCGAAAGGTTCAGAAGAAACTTAGTTCTGGGACGGGAAAGTTCCGCCAATGACTTGATTGCTTTTCATTTTAGCGTCGGATATAAAATGTTTTCTTGGGAGTATATTTTGTAATCTTTTGTACCTGCAGAAGTTTTGTTCGGGTGCTTGGCAGTTGCACGCTTGAAGTGATTAGCGTTGATTTTTTCAGTTGTTACTTTTCAGCTACGTTTGGTTTCAACTCTAATTGAGTGACTCATGGAATGTTTAATGCTCGTTTGAATGTTTACTTGGGCAGTGACAGACATTATTCCTAAATACGTCGCAAAAATACATTTAAGAGAACTCACAATAATATCCCATATACACTAACAATCTATAAAAAATAAAACTAACTATATTAAAATAAAATAAACTAAAACTACATTAAATTTAAAAACAGCCCCTGCGGCATAGTACCGAAGATGCTGGCAGCATTTCCTCGCTGGATCGTGAGACCGATGCGATGAGCGAGAAAGCTGCCAGCTTTATGCTCTCTTGTGGTATCTCTGACTCTCTTTGACAAGTCTTTGAAGAGACTGGGAGTCTGGAAGTGGTCTGTGTTGCTCTGGCACCAAGGCCCCACGGACCAATGGTGACAACGCCATAAGGTACAAAATTATATTCGGCGCCAAGACCACTGTATTTTCCTAATTTGGCAATTTCGGCCGTCTCTGCTGAGGCGCTACTACGAAATTCGAAAATCGAAGTTCGTATCGTATTATCCCTCTCACTCTCGTGTCAAATCATGTTAGCGTGAGCGGGAACGGCACAAAAAGAAGTTCGAATTATGCACTTCGTGTTAGGGCCTCTGCTGTCGCTGCCCTTATGGGTGTTCGGTGGAGATGTGATGGAGCCAGTGTGTCAACACAAATTGCATCCCACTTCAGCACCCGTCCCATACTCCACGGAATCAGGGAAATCCCATTCCTAAATTCAAACATTGTTATAATTCATATAATCTAATGTAGCTGCCACCATTTCTTAAAATACTCTTACGTATGAGCAAATGAATGTGAAAAATCACACAAAAACAAAGGAATCACATCACTCGTAGCACTGAAGGTTCTCGAGTGGTGTCCACGGACCGGAAGACGCAGTGTAGGTAAGCCTCCAACAAGATAGAGCGACGACCTGGCTAAGGTTGCGGGAATGCGTTGGATGCAGTTAACGCAGGACCGATCTGTTTTGAAGGAATGAACATCAGATGTCATCCATCCAGAAAGGATAAAATACTATACTTAAATTTAGCTAAAAAATTAAGAAATATGTTTATATTGTCGACCTGAATATATTTTACTATGTGTTTTAAGAGGGTACGATGCGCACCATTTCTCCATACAAACGTAATCCCCTGTTTCCTCCCTGGATAATGGCTTTAGAGCCAATTTTTTTTTACTGTGTAATCTGTATCTACCACAGCTATACCCCTATGTTTCGTTTTTTTCCATATTTCAATTAACATAAGAAATATGAGCTTTCAAAAACTGAAAAACTTGCCCAATTTCAACGTAATTTTCAGACACTCATCAGAAAAGAATCCCTGATATAAACAAAAAAAGGAAAACATAGGGGCATAGCTAAATCTGTCCGGTAATTATTTTTGAAAAAAATAATTTTATTGGTCCAGTTTTCGAGAAGAAAACAGGGGATTACGGAATGCTGTTTTGATCAATTTTACGCGCTTAATAACGGTCTGAGCTGCAGTTGTCCCGCTCTCGCTGTACTAACACGGAGGGGTTCGGGCGAGACAGCGACATTTCATTAAAATACCTATTTCTCAAAAGTCTCTCAGCCATCGTACCCACTTAAAGGCTTAACTAACAAAGGAGTAAGTTTTCATTCCTGTAAATGGTTATTTATTGACAATGCATGTGTTCAAACGAAAAGTTTATAATTCCTATTATTTTAGTAAATAAGGGAATAAACTGCAGTTACTTGAATTGAGCCATCCCTCATCGAAAAGTAGAATCAGACCTTTAACGTTAAGTGTTTGCAAGTTAAGTATGAAGTATCTTTTTCTATTTATTCTTTTATTTTCTTCAACTTCATTTTTTTATTACTTTTACGGTCATCCCGTGAAACCATATATTTCAAACTAAATACAAACTGAAACATAGATGCACAGAAAAAACCCCAGAAAAAAGACCAATGCTGGGAATCGAACCCAGGTCCTCAGCGTTCCGTGCTGCGTGCTTACCCCTACACCATCACTGGTCTAGTAGTTAGCGACGAATCTTTCCCATAAATCGTACACTTCAGTCTGTTATAATCACATTTAGGCAGTGATAAAGCGCATCTATGTTATGCCCTCTACCGAGAGACTTGGCCTAGTAGCGCCATCTCTTGGTCCAGGTGAGCGGGTAGCTCCGAAGGAGTGTTGAAGTCTCTCGGTAGAGGGCATAACATAGATGCGCTTTATCACTGCCTAAACGTGATTATAACAGACTGAAGTGTACGATTTATGGGAAAGATTCGTCGCTAACTTCTAGACCAGTGATGGTGTAGGGGTAAGCACGCAGCACGGAACGCTGAGGACCTGGGTTCGATTCCCAGCATTGGTCTTTTTTCTGGGGTTTTTTCTGTGCATCTATGTTTCAGTTTGTATTTAGTTTGAAATAAATGTTAAGTGTTTGCCTTTATTTATAATGAGTGAATTAAGGCCCTACCGAGCTTTTGGCGCTAATCGATTTTAAGTATTCTATGCACTCGTGTGCGTGAGAGCGGCTAGAATCAAAGTCGTGCGTAAGCGCAAGGGACATGATTTCCCCGTCCGATGGCTGAAGGAAAACTAATGCAAGTATCTGCTTGCAGTATTTACGTCGTACTAAGCATTTATTTTATTTTCTAGAGACGACTTTGGATTTTTTTTTGCGAACTATTAGTAATCGTGTTTCGATAAACACTGGTCATTAGAGTGAATCCTCAAATATCTTATATCTTATATTGAGACGACCAGATGGCCTAGTGGTTAGAGAACCTGACTATGAAGCTTGAGGTCCCGGGTTCGATTCCCGTGTCGGGGCAGATATTTGTATGAAAAATACGAATGTTTGTTCTCGGGTCTTGGGTGTTTAATATGTATTTAAGTATGTATCTATCTATGTAAGTATGTTTATCCGTTGCCTAGTACCCATAACACAAGCTTTTCTAATTACTTTGGGACTGGGGCAATTGGTGTGAATTGTCCCGTGATATTTATTTATTATTATTATTATCTCTTATACATGAATTTCAGGGCTAAAGCTTTGTTAGTAATGATACAGCACGAGATTAAATGATTTGTTTTTTTATATATAAGAGGTGGCAAACGAGCAGACGGGTCACCTGATGGAAAGCGATCACCGTCGCCCATGGACACCCGCAACACGGGCGGCATCACAGGTGCGTTGCCGACCCTAAAATAAATAAATGCGCCAAAAACTCTGTAGGGCCTTAATATCGCTTAAAATATTCATTATTTTAAAGTCCTATCACAAAAACTCAATGGAATCTAAGGCAGTTTAATCCTAACGGGGCTTATGTATAGTTATGGCGAGAGTTATGGCTTAATTTCACGGTCCATGGGCCCTTAGATATTTGATGTTTATGCTCGGTATTAGCAGAGACGGTCAACAAATTAACAGGATACCTTGGGTTACGGTGCGCGCTAGAATAGTGTGGATCGTGCCATTTAATAAATGAAAAACTAGCCTTTACCCGTGGCTTTCTCGATCACTCGTGTAATCTATTGAATCTGGCAATTAAATTAAACCTAAATCTGCGATTTTTTTTAATTCACGTAGATTTTCCCTATAAATCACGTTGTAAGAAGAATACCTAGCAAAATATGAAAACTAGTTATACTTTATGTACATTAGTGTGAAAGAGTTACTAGCACATACACATACTTTTACAAATATTATAATGTTTGTAGAATTCTCAGCAACAGATATAACTTTATTGAATCAGGCGTTACTTTGCGGAGGTCCATATTAATGAACTGAAACAATTACTTTGCTCGCGGTGAGCAACGTAATTGTTTCAGTTCATGAAACATAACTTTTGTACTTGTACAATACAGATGTATGGAATTTCAGTATTCACAAAAGTGAACGCCTCGTTAACATGCATTTAGACCAAACAAAAAACGAGCACTACAAACATGATCTGTTTAGTTTTTTTTGCTGTAAATAGAGAAAACATTATTTAAACGAAATTGCAGTTAATGTTGTGTCGTTTTAGTTTCTAGCACATTCTTTTAAATCTTAATAGCCTGAATCGACCACAGAGGCCCTAAGTTTTGTATAAAAGACCTATAATGGACGCGCAAATGTTAGATTTTTGCAAGAAATTCGTTCTAGCAACCACTTGAGGTACATTCACGGAAGTAATTAGATGCGACGTGGTTCAGTTGGTAGAACACCCGTTGGGGCGCATACCCGGGAGACGTGGGTTCAAGTCCCACCGGCGCACCCGGAAACTTTTTCGCTTTTAAATCTTAGGTTCGATGAGCAGACGTAACTGCTAATAAAATAAATAATATTTTAATTAGAACTGATATGAATTCGGATAGTAGCGTATGTATTTATGTGATCTATAAGCTTTAATTTCGTTTGACACAACATGTTTGGAGGTTATCTCTTGTCAATGTTGTATGTACATATTCGTAGATCAGGTAAGGAATAAGTTTGTATTTTAAAGTCAATCTACGTCAATCTGCCGCCTATTGCTATTGCTATTGCCTATTGCTTATCTTATATATTTATTTCCATGTACTTGTTTTTCTGTATTGTTTTCATTGAATATTGTATTGTATCACTTTGTACTTATAGCAGTATTTGACTGGTTTATTTCTTGTTTATTCCCAGCGTATCCTCTTTAGTCTGTCGATGATTACAGCACAAAACAGTCAAGTTTAACTCCATCCAGTTATTGTCGGGGGCCTGCGCCAGCGCCGGATTAATTTATACCGACACTACGAGATAATATTAATACCCTGCACGAACTAGGGGACAGAGGAGTCACTTGATAATAAAATACATGCCATTTAATGGATAGTAAAACCATTGGGATAGCGAATCGCTGTGGAGTTACTCATAGTTAATTGTGATGGTTTTCCTTGTTTGGTCGCGTGATGTTATTAATTATATTTATTGTGAAAAAGTTCTATGGTAATGGACGTCTTGATTACTTTACCAGTGCATTTCAAATTCTTCTATATCAAAATATTGTAGTTTAGAGTGGTGTCGTCGATATCAACTTCATTAGCAATTTCATTGGTCGAATTGACATGCAATTTGGTACACGTTAGTTAAAAAAGTTGACGGAAAGAGAGAAAGTGGACTGAGAACACTGAGATTAAATTATTTCAACCAGATTAAAGAGAACATTAACACCGATTACATCAATTAATGAAAAGACCGGGCAGAAGAGAGGCATAAAATGGCAATTACACACCGATAAAACTGGAACTCTTAATTCTAACAAAGATGCTAGTCAAGGATAGTCATCAAAAATTACAGTCAGAAAAAGAATCTTTCAAAAACCGGTTGTCTGTAAAGTCGGTTTACGGACGACAGTTTAACGTGACAACGTCATAACGAAACATTGATGAAATGATTGCATACTTTTGCCGATTGTGCCTTTCGCTCGCTCGTGCCGCGCTCTCGCTTCGATCGTTCATCGGCTCGAGCGTAACGGGACGCGTAACGGGACAATGCGTTACGTACGTTACACTGAGTCTTCCTTTTTCGTGCGTGCAGCCGGCGTTCATCGATTTATTAGACGTTGTCACGTCAAAAACCTTCTGTTATGACATCTTAAGTTACAGTGAAGGAAAACGCCTCGAGGACAAATGCAACTGAACAGTGTATGTGAAATTTCCAATCCGCATTGGGCCCTTGTGGTAACTAAAGCCCAAGCCTACTCATTCTAAGATGACGGCTGTGCCCTGCAATGGGGTAGGCTAGGATGATGATGAAGTACCATTTTGTTTTGTTTTCATCAAAGTAACGTAGCTTGTACACTGCAAGCTGCCGCCCTCTGACATAATTCCCTTCTTAATTTATATCTTGAGAGCTCATAAAGAGATCGCTATCGCCAGGAGATTGTTTTCTCGATTGCTTATTACGAGGTGTCTGTTTAGTAAATACTGTAGGGTGGCTCCTTAAGGTGCTTACAGCTTATAAACATCGTAGGGGAGAGTAACCTATATTGAACTGGCGCTTAAATTGGACCACTTCCGTATTTGTACCAAATTACACTATTTATTTACACTGTCAACAAAAAATGAAGCGATGATGCAAAATGGCGGACTGTTTGTGGCGCTGTCATCGCTTCATTTTTTGTTGCCAGTGTAACTAAATAGTGTAATTTGGTAGAAATACGGAAGTGGCCCAATTTAAGCGCCGGTTCCATATAGGTACTCTCCCTTAAAAGGGTAACTTTTGAAAGAGAACTCTATACCGGCTCACTACTAGTCAGAGACCTTCTCCCAGAATGAGAGGGCTTTGGCTGTTCCCACGCACCCCCAGTAGCAAGGGTGTGCAACACATTCATTCTGAAAAATTCAAAGCGAGTTGGTTGAGAGGCTACAGGTCAAATTACTGGGTTATCTATCACTGTTTGTTTTATGTATTTAGCTGTATTTATACATTCCCGAAAAAATCAAAGAATATATTTATATGTAGATACATAATTATGTCGACTTTCAAGAGTTCAAAAATATTTCGGTTGGTTGAAAAATGTACAAGTTGATTATTTCTATGAATAATTACTAATGGTGCCCTTTTCTTTCTTTATTTGCTTACTATTTATTAGTTTGATATTTTATAAATTTTCAAATTATGTTATACTTTGTTCTTCAAACGGGTTGGTAACATTTTAAATTTCAATGATATTTCCTTATACACCGTGAAATTTTAGTGGTTGTTTTCCCGAAACGAGGTGATTTAGTATCGATTGTACAATCGATTTATAATTACTATTTTGACTAGAGTCAAAAATCCAATTGTGAAAAACGAAAGCCGAAAATGACCGCAAACCAATAGTTACGCTTCTTTGGTACCTAACCTATCGTACGATCGTACGCTACTTGTACCAACGAAGCATTACTATTGGTTTGCGGTCATTTTCGACTTTCGTTTTTCACAATTGGCTAAGTAAAGTTTTTTGAAGAGGTGCTAATTATATTTTTTTTCGACAGTAGTCGTCTTCAAGACCGAGAAACTGCAGCTGTTTTTTTTTATCTCCTACTATTTGTTGGAAATATTTTTTTAAGTGTTCGAGATGACATTTGTGAGATTTAATGGCTGACAAGCGTTTCGTGATCAGTACTTAGTAGAAATAGAAAAAAAAACGAAGTCAGTTGTCAATGTCAAATGAAATCTGACCGTTTGTGTTTCGTTTCTTTGCGTTGTCCAAGAAGCAGTTCCAAAATAGTGATCAAAAATATTCAATCGTGATTCAATTATCGCGCATAGGTCGTGAAGAAATGCGGTAAAATTGAAAATCCGGATTTTGTGCGGAGGTCGTTAAAAATAGTCCAAAACGCAAAGCAAACGAAACGCAAACGGTTTGATATGGACAAAAGTGACAGATGACTTCGTTTTTTTTCTGTTTCTACTAAGTACTGAGCACGAACGGCTTGTCAACCATTAAATCTCACAAATGTCAACTCGAACACTTAAAAAAATATTTCCAGTAAACAATAGGAGATAAAAATAAAACAGCTGCAGTTTCTCGATCTTCAGAACGCCGACTGTCGAAAAAAAATATAATTAGCACCTCTTAAAAAAACTTTACTTAGCCAATTGGATTTTTGACTCTAGTTAAAATAGTAATTATAAATCGATTGTTCAATCGAAACTAAATCACCTCGTTTCGGGAAAACAACCACTAAAATTTCACGGTGCATATGAATGAAAAAGGCGGGAACTGTGCGCCCTGGGAGAGGTAACCATGTCTGTCCGTATGTACTAGTCACCGGGAGCTGTTATCGCCTTAACTTTAGTATGGTCCTTAATGAGTCGGGATCGCCTTTGTTTAGCTTATCTTTATCTTTGCGTGCTTCACATGTTTTATTGTGCTGTTAAGGACCTTTCGACGTGACTAAGTGTTAATGAAGTGAAAGTGAGCAATATCGTGTTAAGGAGATTTTATGCACGGTTTTGATTGCCTGAAACAAATGGTTAAGCAGTTTATTTGAAATACGGTGATTTTAGAGAATTCATATACTTATAAACACATTCCCGCACGCACGCATGTATAATATTAGTAAAATTGACAAGACATAGATAATTTGCTATTATTTATATCGCATGTTATTGATCAACTGAAAGCAAAAATAGAATATACAAAAGAAATAGTTTTTCCTAGTTGGTTCTATTTGTTATGTTTTGTAAAGTACAATTATATTTCTTTACGATCACAAAATTATGAACACGATTTTTATATGTATATATTTTTTAATAATAAGATGAAGCTAGTCTGAAAGACCTAATATTATTATGTGTGTCGAATAAACCTGTGACGTAGTTGGCGGCTACTGCTATAGTACGAAATGAAGACCCCTATCAAAGTCACTATTAACGCTGCTGTAAGTGTCATTTTACTTTGGCCCGGGGACCTTCCACTCCCCAGACATTTTAACTATTCTCCTTCAACAACACAGCGTTATTTTTAAACCTTTTGACTTATTTCCTCTAAAATTACCTTCCTCGGAAACTCCTATTGTCCTATCTCCAACTCCACAAAGATAACTCGGAAATAACTTCTCAAACGTCAATTTCAGTGGTGTCATTATACTCCAAATCTTATTAAGAATTAAGAAAAGAAAGGAAACCTGAATTATAATAAAATTCAGACTGAAATAAAAGTCGGGCTTCGAAATAAGCGGGTCTGCCTTCAGAGCTTTGAAATTTGTTATGCAACAGAGTGTATAGATTAGCTACCCGATTTTTTTTTCCCCTGGACGCTATCCTGGGTGTGCCTGACACGCACTTGGCTGGTTTATTTTCATTAAATGGTTCAAACACCATTTTCAGTCAATTGATGTGACTGTAGGTAATATTCAGAACTGGTTCTACGGATAACTCAAGGAATGAGGTTAATGTCCCTAGGAGACAAAATGCATGGGAAAAGATATTATTATGTGTACCAACAAAACCGGCCAAGTGCGAGTCGGACTCGCGCACAAAGGGTTCCGTACCATTATCTATTAGTAGCTGTTGCCCGCGACTCCGTCTGCAAATAATGGGGGGGGGGATAAAAAATAGCCTACGACCTATGAATAAGAATCGGTCAAGTCGTTTTGGAGGAGTTCGATAACAAACACCGTGATACGAGATTTGTATAATATATTAGATATAAAAACGGAAAAAAATTACGTTTGTCGTATGGGAGCCAACTGAAATATTTGTTTTATTTTAATTTAATTATTTATTTTTAAAGTTAATATATTAATAAATATTCTGTGAATATTTCAAGCGTCTATCGTATCTAGCGTCTAGCGTTATCAATATCGAGCAAAAACGAGCAAAAAAATAACGTTTATTGTATGGGAGCCCCCTTAAATATTTGTTTTATTTTGTTTTTTTAGTATTTGTTGTTATAGCGGCAACCAAACTACATCATCTGTGAAAATTTCAACTTCATAGACAACAAAGTCTTAGTAATTGGGTCCCGTTATTACCCTATGGGTACGGAACCCTAAAAATGAATATAAATTAATACGTCTGAAGAAATAGCCTAATGGATAAGGAAATAAAAAGTGGGGAAAAAAGCTAAATGGAACAAAAAATATTAGGAAACAAAAATTTCGGGTAGCTAATCTGTACTCAAAAATAGCTACACAATGTTTATTATTTGAAAGGAATGCTACTTTGTATAAACATTGACAGTCTTGATATAATCGACCTTACTAACACATTGTATTATTTGAAGGTTTCGCTCTTCCCGTGGCTCAACCTTTTAATGGCCTGGCAGGAAGCGCCGAAACAAATCCATTTGACAAAAAAAGGTCCATTACCGGAGATTTATTCAATAATTCAGTAACAAATGAATTACTGTGCCAGCATTAAAATCCTGTCAGGGGGTAAGTGCTGACATTTTAACGTGACATGTGACGGTGCCGATAAGTGTATGGTGACATTTTTATGAAACAGCACAATGTTTTTCAACTCCCAAGGGGAGCGCGGAATCACTTTCAGGGGTCGCAGTAGCTTCTAGATAAGCTCGTTATTTCTAAAAGTCGATTTAATAAATTGGAACAAATATATCGTACTAATACCTAAGTAATATAAAATGTGATAGTTCTTGAGTATGTGTATGCATGCGTGCGTGGATGTATTTGTTACTTCTTTACGATAAAACGGTTAAAAATCAAAATCGAAACGTTTATTCTGCAAATAGGCCGCAAAGGGCTCTTTTACATGTCACTTTTTTTTTAAACTACCAGCTCTTTCGTAAGGACCATCATTGCCAAGAAGAGCATCACTGTTAAGCGGATTTGATTGTAATTTTATATGCAAGTAGTAGGTATAAAAATAAATTTAAAATTTAAAAAACGCCAATCCAATTAGGTCACACATATTTTATGTTTAACAATAAAGCAATGCCCTTTTTGCATCTAAGGTCCCTTCCGCAGCTAACAAAAGTGCTGATAACTCTGAAATGACTGAACCAATTTCAATTAAACTGTCTAAGAACCATCGCAAAAAAACCTGCTTTCAAATAAAAAAGACGCATCCAAATCGGTTCACACGTTCAAGAGTTATGATGCCACAGACAGGACAAACACACACATATCGGTCAATCATATAAGACCCCTCTTTTTGTGTGTTAAAAATCTAGAATAACACATTGAATACTTTTATGCCGATATTTCCACAGGATCCTTGAAAAATCCTAAACTCTTAACCGCTAAGACTAGCGACATGAAATATTACATGATGTTGGTCGTACAACAGAAAGAAAGACCACGATATATTTTTTGGGAATTCCCATACGATTTTTGGGTATTACATGTATAAACACTGATCCTTTAGAAACATCCAAACAAAAAGTAACTTATGTGCCATTCCACAGGCAATTATTATGTGCATAACAAAACAATGTCATCTAAATCCGTCTAACCGTTTTAGCACGAAAAAGTAACAAACACATTCAAAATTCAAAGAAAAATCAAAATTATTTATTTCCATAATCATAGCCTGCAATAACAGTATTAACGTTGGGACTCGCATGGACGCACGCAAGCATTCACGCATACGCCCACCCACTAATGCACGTACGCTTACACACACAATCAATCAGTACATATAATATGTGTATAGAATTTGTACGCCGAAAGGCAAAGCATGACGGACTCTTTTATAACTAGAACAACTTTGTAATGTAATATTAACTCATGTTTATGCAAATAAATTATCTTTATCTTTATCTTTATCTTTATCTTTATCTTTATCTTTATCTTTATCTTTATCTTTATCTTTATCTTTATCTTTATCTTTATCTTTATCTTTATCTTTATCTTTATCTTTATCTTTATCTTTATCTTTATCTTTATCTTTATCTTTATCTTTATCTTTATCTTTATCTTTATCTTTATCTTTATCTTTATCTTTATCTTTATCTTTATCTTTATCTTTATCTTTATCTTTATCTTTATCTTTATCTTTATCTTTATCTTTATCTTTATCTTTATCTTTATCTTTATCTTTATCTTTATCTTTATCTTTATCTTTATCTTTATCTTTATCTTTATCTTTATCTTTATCTTTATCTTTATCTTTATCTTTATCTTTATCTTTATCTTTATCTTTATCTTTATCTTTATCTTTATCTTTATCTTTATCTTTATCTTTATCTTTATCTTTATCTTTATCTTTATCTTTATCTTTACAAGTTGATTCACAGAGCTGGCACGAATGGATTAAATAATCGAATGAAAGTAGGTATCTGTGTGTTACCCTTTTGAATACACTTCACACAATATGAAAATGGCATCCATCAGTCATCCATCATTCATCATCACTCATCAGTCATGACGACCAGATAGCCTAGCTAGTGGTTTAGAGAACTTGAATATTATGAAGCTTGAGGTCCCGGGTTCGATTCCCGTGTCAGGGCAGATATTTATTTGAAAAAAACGAATGTTTGTTCACGGGTTTTGGGTATTAAATGTATATGTACTTAAGTATGTATATATCTATATAACTATTTTTATCCGTTGCCTAGTAACCATAACAAAAACTTTGCTTAGCTTACTTTGGGACTAGGTCAATTTTGGTGATTTTGGTTCCCGTGATATTTATTTATTTATTTTCCTACAAAAATGTCAAAGTGCAATTTCGTTCAATCCATTTATGCCAGCTCTTGTTAATCGACCTAGCACTAGCCTTTACCCGCGGTTTCACTTTGTTAATATTTAGCTCCGTATTTTGTTAAAAAATGCTTCATTTGTAAGAACTTGCCAATGGAATGTTCAGTTCCATTATCTTTAATTAGTCTGGGAACACTTAGAATTGCTCGTAATTGAGTACAGCGAAATACTGGTAATAATGCTAAGTGCAGCTTGTTAATTTCATTGCAGATGCATAAAGTCTACTTGTGCTGCCTGCTGTTACACAATGAGGCTTCCTACTATATTATAAACGCTAAAGTTTTCAAGCTTATTTGTTACTATTTCGTGCTAAAATTGCTGCAGAGACTTACAATTTTGGTATGCCGAACGCTGATTCTCTGAAATAACACATAATATGTTACTTTTACCTCAATGTACACTGTCATCATTATTTCAGCCGACAGCATCCCCCAAGGTTCGTCAAATAGACCGGTCCTTTTTTTATGGTGCGGAAAATGTGGGGGCTCTCCCTCAAGAGGCCTACCCACTAAAAACCGCACGGATTCCCTCGTTGCCATTGTGAACGCCACGGGAGCATGAAGAGACATCGCGACGCCCACTGGCCGCCCCGGGATAGGGCTGTTCTGTCGACACCGTGCAATGCGGGCTCGGCTTTCCCCGGCCTCCCCCGCTGGTGTCAGTTTGCTTAAAGAGGTTAACTCCTCGGGGCCTCCGAAGAAGCCCACGTTCCCGGCAAGCCGGGGTTACGTGTCCTCACGTTAGCTCTCGAGTCCTCGTGTCCTTCTTTGAATGCAGAGCAGTACCGAAGGCACGATTGCTTCCACCTACTCACCCTCACCTTTCCCTGTTCGGGAAATAGACCGGCCCTGCGCTCTAGCCTTCCCGGAACCTTTACCAGTTCGTCGCCCCATGTTGTCTTCCAATATTCCCACGGAATCCAAATTCACACAAGTTCTCTTTTAACCAATAAGGAAGGCTTCTACAGACTGGTCTCTGTTTAACTATATAACTCCGTGTTAAGTGCTAACCCATGGTAAACGATTTATTTTGTTAACCCAGCAGGCTTAAGTATTTGTCTAACGTTTCTGACGCTTGCCTTCGCAATCACTATTTCTTTCCGTCAAACGGTATAAAATGATGACAGAAAGAGATGGTGAAAGCGAAGGCAAGCGTCAGAAGCGTTAGACAATACGGCACCTGGCCCGTGCAAGTGGCTCTAAAATTTAGGGCACTACATTTAATGTAAAAATATTTTTTCAATTTATTTATATCTCTCAATATAACACAATTAAATACATTCAACTTATCAAAAAACTTCGCCAAACTGCAAAACACTTTTGTTGAAGATATGACATGAGAATTTGCACGGGTGTTTTTCATGCGACAAATTTTTTTGTAAAATAAACAACTAGTTACGTCACTCAGCTGTCTAGACAGCTGGTTAGATAGCTAAGTGGTGCGATGCGGTGGCCATGTACCCTTAACGCTAATTGGGTAGCGCTGGGGGTAAAAAAATATTATAATTAGTCTGTTGACCTGTTAGTCTGTTACTTTAATTTGTTAGGTTATCAAAAAATATTGAACACGTATTTTATATTTTGTCAATCAAACGATCAATTACAAATATATAGCGCGTCAAAGTTCGCGAGCGCGGCCGGGACGTTTTTTTTTTTTTTTTTTTTTTTTTTTTTTTTTTTTTTTTTTTTTTATGATATAGGGGGCAAACGAGCAGACGGATCGCCTGATGGTAAACGATTACCGTCGCCCATGGACACCTGCGACACCAAAAGAGTCACAAGTGCGTTGCCGGCCTTTTAGGTAGGAGTACGCTCTTTTTTTGAAAGCTTGAAGGTCATATCGGTCCGGGAATACCGCAGCAGGAACCTCATTCCAGAGCTTTACTGTGCGAGGCAGGAAATTTCTGGAAAAACGCACAGTAGAAGACAACCAACCATCCAGATGGTGAGGATGGAAGTGTTGTCGCGTAGGGCGGTGGCGGAAGGATGCGGCAGGGATCAACCCGAATAACTCCTCGGAGCACTCTCCGTTGTACATGCGATAGAAGATGCACAGTGAAGCTACATCTCTACGCAGCGCCAAGGAATCAAGCCCATCAGAAGTTCGTTGGCAGCCGACTATTCGAGTCGCTCTCCGTTACGACACGTCTTAACTAAAAATAGTTAGTATCAAAGCGAGGCGTTACACGGAACTTTAAACGGGCTATAACTTCATCATTATTTATTTAATTGATAAAAGAATAAGCTGATTCTAGCGTTGAGAGAAAGAAGTTCACTAGTGCATGGCATGGCGTAGGTAAAAGAGCTTTATATGTAGGTACAGAGTTACTTTACATTTGTATGAAATACCTATCTTTGACAAATGAAGACATAAACCCTGCACTTTCTGCTCTACATTACCTACGAGCACATTTCATGTTTTAGTCCGAGACGTCGGACTAAGTTTTTGTGTTCAAACAAAACACCTTACGGAGTCGCGAATTTTAATGAAGGTAAGGCGAGCAGGACAATTAAAAGTTTTAGATAATTCAGTTGTGCGTCTGCGACGGTGTTTACACAGGTTGGAACTGGCAGAAGGGAGTATTCATACATTTAATATTTATTTTTCTTTAAGGCCGCACCGAGCTTCTTGTGCTAATCGATTTTAGGTATTCTATGGACTCGTGTATGTGTGCGTGAGAGCGGCTAGAATCAAAACCGTTCGTAAGCGCAAGCGACACCAGTTCCCCGTCCGATGGCCGAAGGAGAACTAACGCAACTAAGTATACGGACAAGGGGGAAACATGACGGCTCAAGATAAGTTGGTCAGACCGCGCGTGTATTAAGTATTAAGGTATATTCATAGTATTACTAAAACAAATAAGTACATATTTTAAAAATGTAGCAACACTAGGCCCTAGAAAACATTTTGTTTTATTAACATTCAAAAAGCCTGACCTGCCGTGCAGTATTTACGCCGTAGGTAATAATGATTAATTTAATTTTTTAGAGACGACTTTGGATTTTTTTTTCTATCGAGAAAACACTGGTTATTAGAGTGAATCCTCAAAATTAAATATCTTGAATAATAATAAATATCATTCATCCATACATACCTACAAATTTTCACGTTTATAATAATTTTGGGACAAGCAGGGAGTCAATTCCAAAGTGGAAAGAAGAATAAAAGAAAGATAACCATACGACCGTGACAAATTTTTTCACAAAAAGATTTAACGGAGACAGATACATAAATAAAATTGTCACGAAATGGTCCCTACTCGGCTGATTTCGGCCTTTTAGCCGACGCTGGTCTTCCGCTGGAACCATTCCGATTATGCTGATGCTGATGTTGCTGCCTGCTCTGCTGCTGGCAGTGTTGCAACCACAAGCTGCGCTGCTATAGCTAAACCGTTTAACTAAGTACTCGCCCGTGTGGTACAGGGGCTGGGGGGCTTGACGACAAAGGGGGCGAGCGCGACTCGTGCGCCTGCCACCGCACCTCTCCCGGCCCCCTTTTTTTTTCCACTAGCTACCTCCGACATTATTGGAGTCTATGTCTGCTATATCCGTACATTCCAGTTCCATCAGTAATGCTTCTCGCACTTTCATGCTGCTTACTTTGTCTTTCTAATGGCCTTCGTCATTCTTACTTTCTGATATCTAACTACTCTATCTACTCTAATTTTGTACATACATGGCTTTAATTTCTTCTTTCATTCCATTCCCCATTCTCTTTATCATGCCATCGTACCAAATATGAGCTGTCCTCTTTGTCATTCTACAATCAGGAGGGGAGAGGGTCCCGAAATACAAACTTATCCCTTTATTTATTTAAGTACAGTACAATTCTTACATCTATTACAATACTATCTTATCTATATCTTATACACTAATTACAATTTTTAACAACTCATTAACACTTAGGTCAACATTGGAATATGCTAAGGCCCCTTTTGTCATCATACCACCCATAGGGTTGCCAGGCTTTAGCCTAGTTGGTAGTGACCCTGCCTACGAAGCAAGAGGTCCTGGGTTCGAATCCCGGTAAGGGCATTTATTTGTGTGATGAGCACGAATATTTGTTCCTGAGTTATGGATGTTTTCTATGTATTTAAGTATTTATTTATCTATATAACTATGTTTATCGTCGTCTAGTACCCATAGTACAAGCTTTGCTTAGTTTGGGACTAGGTCGATTTGTGTAAGATTGTCCCCTAATATTTATTTATTTATTTACATGTTTGGCTTTTTGCGGTCGCGTCCGGCCAAATATGTTAGGCCTGTAAAAAAAAAAATATATATGTCCGGCTTTTGTCAGGCTTTTTGTCAGAGTGGCGATTCGTACGACGATGGGCGGACGAGCGCCCGAGCGGACAAGGGCGAGCGGAGAGCAAACTGTCTTCCGCCCGCGCATCGCGCCGTCCGGCTTTCGCTAGGCTTTTTATTACTATCGCACTGCGCGCGCGCACGGCCTTGCCGAGTCTTGCCATGCCGCCCCCGCCCGCATCGGACGGACACATACACACACTCAAAAATCCCTTTTTTTAGCATCCGGCTTTGGAATTCAAAAGTCCCACTTTTTAAATGTGCGTTTTATTCGATATTTTTGTCAAAAATCCCTAATTTTTCTTAATGTCCGGCTTTGGGACCCAAAAGTCCGGCTTTTTTGACGGGTAAGTTCGGCTTTTTGATTTTTAGAGATGGCAACCCTACACCCAGCCCCTGTATGTACCGCGCAGGCGAGGACACAGTTAAATGGTTAATCTATCTGGATAGACTACCCTGGATAGACTCACTGCACACCATCGTTAATACGGATATATATTGAAGTGAAACTTCTAATGCGACTTCCAACAAGGTCGCGTTAAACGTTTAACGCTATCGTGGAGGGGGTATGAAAGCATTAGTATATGTACTGCCGAAGCAAGTAATCTCGCATTGTGTATATACTAACGGATGTTAAAAACTTCGACAGTGCCATTTAGAACTCAAAAAAATCAATGTCTGTGCAAAATGTATGAGACTTGACAAAAGCGCCATCTAGTGAGTAATTTAAACAAATAGATGCATAAGTAAATTTAGTTCTTTAAGTTATTGCAATAAGGTTCATTAATTATTGATGTATAAGTCCCTTTTCCATTTCCACATTACGAAGTTTCACTTCTTCCGCGCGGAGGAACTGCACGCACTATCTTTTATTTTTAATGGTCTCCTTACTGTTCTCTACAGCTATTGTATTAGGTTGGCTTCCTTAGCGACGCTCTCTCATTCACATCTGTGCCCGACTTTAATTACAACGGCCGAGTTTCTCGCGATAAAAATAGAACAAACTATTTTCCCTGATTTAAAAAAGTTGTGATCACGATCAGGTAGGTAATTATTTTTACCGCGTTTCAAAGTACTTGGCCGACCAATCCGCTCGGTATCTATCGAGATAGTTTAGCTTTAGTTTTAGTAAAGCATGGCGCTACACAATAAATACAAAATACGTTTTTAACCCCCGACGCAAAAAGAGGGGTGTTGTAGTTGTAGGTTTGACGCCAATCGGTTTGTTGCATCGTTTTTACGTGAAAAAGGGGTTTCCTTGTATTGTATGTATATGTATGTAAAAATGTATCGTATGACAGTTCCATACCTACTGTTTCCGACGATTGTCATCATTTAAAATTGAAAAATTGGTTCGGACACATTTTGGATAATGAATGTTTAGTGAACTTTTGGAAAGCTACTGCCCAGCAACTTTTGGAAGTCTGCTGTCCAGTCACTTTTATAATTATAACACCCAGCCACTTCTAAAAATATATGCTGTTTAGCTATTTTTAACCGACTTCAAAAAAAGGAGGAGGTTCTCAATTCGATTGTATGTTCTTTTTTTTTTTTTTAACGTGTGTTACCTCAGAACTCCGTCATTTATGATCCGATTTGGAAGATTTTTTCGTTGTGTGAAAGCACAGGCTTCAAGGTTGGTCCCATTTTTACCAGAATCCAGTTCTGATGATGGGATCCATGAGGAATTGAAGAAACTCCTCAAAAATTCAAGAAAAAAGTATAGCGACTTTAGTATTTTC